>JAFIRS010000326.1:0-600000 GCA_018342105.1 Gonioctena quinquepunctata | reverse complement strand
GATGGAGCACATTTTGAACACTTATTATAAGAACTGGTTCTTAAATCTTTATTAATTAAATGCGAAACTATAATTTTCGTATTTCTTCAATTTATCAATCAAAATCAGCCGAAACTCAAACAAAATTGGTATGACTGAATGGGTATTTTCAATACCTTTCAAACGAGCTGTCACTTGCCATAGGGTCCCATTTAAAATTATTGGTCACAGTGGCCTTGTGACGTCATTTATGACTATTGCGTCACCTGTTATGACCAGTTGAGAAGCCTACATCCGTTTATTTCCACCCTCCAAATTTCATTATTATAAATATACCCGTTCAAAAGATACGAGGGGGGGAGGGGACTTTTGACTAGCACTGTATACCGCGTGGAGGTACTCCCACCTTATGTCATTATTATTACACCCGTTTTGTTTTTTTATATAATTTTAACATGTGTACCATAGTCCATTATGAAATACGTACTTATTATATATGTATTTTGAGTAGGTTTGGAGATAAAATATATTTGGCTCACATCTAAGGAGTGATTTTAGAAATTATTCCCAATTATCGGGTGCATGCAAGCAAAGCTAACAATATATATATATATATATATATATATATATGTATATATATAGATATTTTTGATATGTGCTAATCAAGCCCTTTTATTTAATACCAAACACGGCACCATTAAAAAAAAGTTTTTAGTCCATGACTTTATGTCCTCTAGAGGGCGCCATATTCAATTTAATGTGACGTCACATATCCTTCAACCAGCGGACGATCAAGACGCGATACCTCATTTGTCCAATTATGATAAGTAGTTTAGAAGTTATGAGGGAACAGATATACATACATACATACATACCGGTCAAAATCATAACCCTCCTTTTTGCTTCGCCGTAGTCGGGTAAAAAAAGAAACTGAAGTTTGGTTGTTTTCGAAATGTCAATTCTATTTCTCCAGGATGTATGACAGTTATTGCATGATTGAAGAGTTTATATTGAGAAATCGTTTACCATATAACCTATAATTACTATAAGATGAAAATAATGTTCGCTAAGCCATTTCAATGGTACTAATGTTTAATAACTCTCCGGTACAAAATGAAAACAGCGAAATAAAATCAAGATACCAAAGAGGAGAAGTCACGTAAAGTGTTACCAGTTTGTGTGGCTGAAAAAACAGTAATAATCAGGAAGATATAAAATTACATATAAAATCAAAACAATACAATCATTACTGATGAAATAAAGGCTCAATATGCCAAAGTAACATAAATGTTCATTTTTATAAAAAACAATTACAGATATTCCCATGATATCGACAATGATATAGTCATTCAACTTTTCCAGAATTCAGTATGATTTTTCAAATTTTATAGTAAACTCGGTAAAGCATTATACTGAGGAAGTTGTGACTTTTTTTCCTACATATTTATTCATGAATGTCGCTGTACAATTGTTTTGTTTAGATCGAGTGTTATATTCGTGGTTTATTTTTGAGAGATAATTAGTATAGGATAGCCAGGTAATTTGATTTGTTTCACACAGGTATAATGCTGAAAATATATATTTAGAGAAGTGAAAGATGGGGAACACCACGTAGAGGTATAAAATGGTAGGTAGTATGTTTTACTGAATTTCCTTGTTAGAAATGAAAACCGGTTTTAACATTTCAAGATCTATTTCTACTTTGTTCTCCAGCGAAGTCTAGACTGTATCTTCTGCAAAGGTGAATATTTTTCTCGAGTTGTCGAGATTGAGAAATTATTGTGGTAAATGAGGTAAATATTGAACAGGATTGGTCCCAATATCGTTCCCTGGAGTATACCGAACCAACCTTTTTTGGAGTCCTTAATTTTCTGAGTATATCCCATGACAAGAAATTGTGTGTCTTAATTTTAGCTTGTCTGCATTTTTATTAGCTACATTATCAGTTCTTCTGAATTCATGTATCATTCGTTCGAATGCAGACGATTAAAACCATATATCTCCTCTTTTGAATAGGATAAGATTTAATTTTCAAAAGTTCCTTAGTATATATTTCCAATGATGTGTCACATGACAATGGACAATAACAATTATGTCAACAAATCTATCTAGATTTGAAGAAAAATTTGAAATTAAAAAACTTAATTGAGCTTCTTAATCATAAACTCTTTGAGTATGAGGTCTTTTAAAAGTATTTCTCGATGAGTTATATTTTTTCCGCAAATGAGTACAGTTTTTATTTTTCCCTGCAAAGTCAGCATTTTTATTCTTCTACTTGATGAAAATGAATCTTTCATAATTTGAGAGAAACTGTCAAGCACTTTGTTAAGTCAACATTTTACGAATGTATAGATGGGCTGAAAACAAAATATTTTTCAAAAACATTTGGAATTGTCAATTTGAAGTTACAATTGTCACTTTGAACTGTCAATTGTCATTTTGAACTGACAATTTTCACTTTGAACTGACAATTGTCACTTTCAAAAACATTTGGAATTGCCACTTTGAACTGACAATTTTCACTTCAAAATGACAATTCCGAATGTTTTTGAAAAATATTTTGTTGTTGGCACTTCTACGCCTTTGTAGCGTTTTTATGCTACTACTTGATACAAATTACTTCCATGATTTTAGAGAAAATGTCAAACAACTTGTTATTTCAATCCCATGACATCCAATACTGTTGTTTTCATAGTATACTTCTTAGCTCAGGAGCACCTTGATTAATTTTTGAGTCTTAGTTCGGAGAATTAAAATTGAATAAGCAAATTGATTTAAGATTAGAGTCAACTAAAATCACTTCACTACGATTTTCACAAATAAAATTGGTTCACAAAATCCACGACACGTGTTTCACTATACTATAGCTTCTTCAAGTGGAAATAAACTCCATGCAATTATTCCAGGCAAACATACACTGTTTTCCTATCGAAATCTGTTCTATCATACAGATCTGGCTTCTCATTCTCTCAATCTTTATTTGATTTCTTCAAAATTAGATATTTTTGTAACCAAATAATGATTTCCCTACATAGGATCACCCCGTATTATGTTCAGAAAAATCACGCACCTACTGGAACACGTCGGGTTCACCAACCCGTACTGGTTATTAAAAAAAAATTACATTTTATTTTATTTTTTATGATAGCCAGATATCGTATATTATTAATGTTTTGGCTCACATATCCTGCAAAATTCGATACCCATATCAGGTTGGGTCATTTTCACTCCATTCACGACACACACTGGACTGAGGTAAGATTTTGCTGATTTCGACAATATTATAAATGATACATTGTTCACCCACATGGAATGTGTTAAGGGGAAAATTTCAGTGTATTGAGTAGTCTGTGTAAATTATAGTACACCGTACCTCAAAAAAAAGAGAATAGCTTCATTCTGTCGGTCTTGGAAACAGCTGAAATTTGGAGTAATAAAGTTTATTGACTAGCAAATTTCCCAATATCAAGAACTTCATTCAGTTATAAAAGAATTCACAAGACAATTATTTTGGTAACGTATATTGTTTGGTGATTTTTATATTTACACCAGGGCCAATCATTTTTGAAACAAAAATTTTTCTTAGCAGTATGTGGATGGTCGGAAAATTTAGGGTATATTATAAGTAAATTAAATAAATAATAGTTTAAAAAAACTAAAAAACACGCTTTTATAGAAAACCAAACTAAAAAAATTAGAAAATAAGAAAAAAATTTATTTTATTTTAAAGAAAAGCGTGGGGTGCATGGTATCAATTACCTGTGATCTGAGACATTTCTTACTTCACTGCCTTAGGTGTGTTATGTACTATATAATTATTCATACCATGCACCCCACGCTTTTTTTTAAATAAAATAAATTTTTTGCTTATTTTCTATTTTTTTAGTTTGGTTTTCTATAAAATCGTGTTTTTTAGTTTTTTAAACTATTATTTATTTTTAACTTTTTAGTCCTTATTGCTATATAAGCGTGTTTTTTAGTTTGGTTTTATATAAAAGCGTGTGTTTTAGTTTTTTAAACTATTATTTATTTTTAACTTTTTAGTCCTTATTGCTATATAAGCGTGTTTTTTAGTTTTTTTAAACTATAATTTCATTTTTAACATTTTAGTCCATATTGTGTGTAACGTGTAAAATCCTCCGACCTCAAAAAACCCCCACATACTAATTTTGAATAGAATCGGACCATAATCACAAAACTCGTTCGCTATTTTGGAGCCGCCATCTTGAATTTTCCAATTTTTACAGAAGAATCATAATCTCCGACCACGAAAACCCTCAGATAGCAATTTTGAAGCGAATCGGACCATAATCACAAAACTCGTAGCCATTTTGGAGCCGCCATCTTGACTTTTCCAATTTTGACGAAAGAATCATAATCTCCGATCACGAAAACCCTCAGATACCAATTTTTAAGCGAATCGGATCATAATCCCAAAACTCGTCCGCCATATTGGAGCCGCCATTCTGTTTTTTTCTCACACAAAAATTTCTTAATGCATTGTCACCGGAATTATGTACACCTGCCAAATTTCAAATCATCTGGACGTCTGGAAGTGGGTAAAAATCAAGTCCAAAGGAGTCGGTTACAAACAAACATACAGTGCTAGTCAAAAGTCCCCTCCCCCCCTCGTATCTTTTGAACGGGTATACTTATAATAATGAAATTTGGAGGGTGGAAATAAACGGATGTAGGCTTCTCAACTGGTCATAACAGAAGACGCAATAGTCATTAATGACGTCACAAGGCCACTGTGACCAATAATTTTAAATGGGACCCTATGGCAAGTGACAGCTCGTTTGGAAGGTATTGAAAATACCTATTCAGTCATACCAATTTTGTTTGGGTTTCGGCTGATTTTGATTGATAAATTGAAGAAATACGAAAATTATAGTTTCGCATTTAATTAATAAAGATTTTAAAGTACGCCTCTGGTTAATTGTCAAAATGGTTGACGTTTTTGAATTATCTACTTGTCAAAAGTGTTTATACCTTGAAAATTTACCTAAGCTATTGTTTAACGAGACGTTTAAGTGTTTACATAGGCAAAATGGTACGTACTGTAGTCGACAAAGTAGCAGCTATCTTAATAATTGGTGAATGTAGAAACAATTTCCATGCAGCGGAACGACTGTTTAATGAGAGGTACCCCGATCGCCCTATATCGAGGGTTTATTTGAGGGAGCTTCTTCGGAAGTTTGAAGCATCAGGTAGTGTTCAAGATGCCAAACGATCTGGTCGACCAACAATTAGTGATGACAAAAAATTGACAAAATTGGAGAAATGGTAGTAAACCCTACTTCTTCCACAGCCCAAGTTGCGTCTATCTGTGAAGTCAGTCAAAGGACAGCACATAGGGTGTTGGCTAAAACAAATTTCACCCAAACAAATTAAAATGGTGCACCAACTTTCAGATGATGACCCCGACCGAAGACTAGAATTCTGTGAAACTATGTCAATAAAATGAACCAACAACCAGGCTACATACAGACAATTTGTTTTAGTGACGAAAGTACTTTCTTTCTCAATGGAATGTTAACACTCAAAATGTGAGGTATTGGGTGACACAAATCCTCACATCTTTCGTGAAAAACATACTCAATTTTCCCAGAAAAAGTAAATGTTTGGGCAGGTATTTTGGGAAACCACATAGTTGGCCTCTTTTTCTCAATGCTAACTTAACCGGTGAATTGTATCTGGAGATGTTACAAAATTATATTGAGTCGTTAATTCTTGAAATTCTAGAAGATAACCCAGATGATTCGACAACTTGGAAATAACGTTTCAACAAGATGGTGCTCCTGCACACTATTACGGTGCAGTAAGACGTTACCTAGATGAAGAATATCGTGGTAGATGGATTGGACGACGAGGTTCGATCGAATGGCCACTCGGTCACCGGACCTTACACCATTAGATTTTTTTCTATGGGGTACTTGAAATCTAAGGTTTACGCTACAGCACCTGACAGTATTGCCATTCTGAAACAACAATTGTTGAAGAATGTAGGGCAATTTCCGCTGACACACTGGGACGAGTACGACAAGAGTTTAGCAATAGGATGCATTACTGCCAGGAAGTAGATGGAGCACATTTTGAACACTTATTATAAGAACTGGTTCTTAAATCTTTATTAATTAAATGCGAAACTATAATTTTCGTATTTCTTCAATTTATCAATCAAAATCAGCCGAAGCCGAAACAAAATTGGTATGACTGAATAGGTATTTTCAATACCTTTCAAACGAGCTGTCACTTGCCATAGGGTCCCATTTAAAATTATTGGTCACAGTGGCCTTGTGACGTCATTTATGACTATTGCGTCACCTGTTATGACCAGTTGAGAAGCCTACATCCGTTTATTTCCACCCTCCAAATTTCATTATTATAAGTATACCCGTTCAAAAGATACGAGGGGGGAGGGGACTTTTGACTAGCACTGTATAAGTGAAGCTAATAAAAAGCGTGTAAAAAAAAAACAAGACGACTGAGTAAAAGTTCCGGAAGGCGGGTAGCTAAATATACGTTTTCAGGATTATTTACGATTTGTGGCTGAGATATGGATCCTATCGAGAAAAGTTCAAGTTGTAGATAATTAAAAAATCTAAAACTTGTTTATTAATCATTTTTCATCATAACCTCAAAATTAACGAGAAAAACGATAAAAAAAATTTTTTTATCTCCCGCAAAAAAAATGTTTATGAAACTTGGTGAAAACGTTCTTTTTGTGTTTTTTGTAATTTTTTTCAAAGCAAAATATTTATTTTTCGGTTGTATTTATTTCGACATTTATATTTCTATATTTCACTATAATAAAACAATTCTATATTTCAATTTCTAAAAAGTGACATGTACATCATTTATAGTTTATGTATAGAAAAAAAAATCTAAATAAATAGCCTTTGTTTTTTTAAATTTTAACGTATTCGATTATTGTTTAAAAATTTTTTTGGTAATTTCAAAACCTTTAACAAATAATTGAATGTAAATGACATTATATTACATGAAAATTAATCTTTTTCATCAATTTCAACGCTTATTTGCAATAAATTATTACTGAAAAATCGATTATAAATAAGTAGTTTTTTTGGTTTTTTGCATTTTTAACGATATTTTTTCATACGAACAATATATTTTTTTATGCCATCCTAAAGTCGAGTTTTTAACGAAGTAAATGAGTACTGATAAAGTAAAAAAAATTAGTATTTGTAAACCAACTTTTTCGATTGAAAATTAGGCTATTTTTTTAATTTAAATTCGTATACAATCGAAAAATAAATATTTTGCTTTGAAAAAATTACAGCTTATTTAAAACACAAAAAAATCGTTTCCACTAAGATTAATATTTTTTTTTGCGGGAGATAAAGATTAAAAACAAAAAAACTTTTAAGCGTTCTTCTCGTTAATTTTGAGGTCATGTTGAAAAATGATTTGAAGGAAAGTTTAAATTTTTTTTATTATCTACAACTTTTGCATCAAACTTTTTCCGATAGGATGCAAATTTCAGCCACAAATCGTAAAAAACCAATTTCCAACCCTCAAAACGTATACTTTTACCGAATCTTCTAGATATTTCTTAATTCACTTATAATTTACCCTAAATTTTTCGACCACCCACATTCTGCTAAGAATTTTCCATGAATTCGGGTATTTAAAATCGGTTTGGCCCTGGTCTAATTAGGAACATGGACACTGAAATCAGGGGAAATCAAAAATTGTTTATACAAGGTCCTCCAACCAGACAATAAAAATGGTATTATTTTATTTCCACCCGATATAATCGATTCTAAATAAAATCCATAATGTTGCAAATATGTGGTAAATCATATCTGGAATACACGGTATTAGCAGGTGTTCTAGAAAAACTTATCATCACTGATTGATTACTAAAAAATGCATCACCCATCGGAAATAAACCAATTAACACAAGCTCATAATGTTTTCACATTTAGTATCATCAAGCATGCTTTATCGCAATTTTTCACGGTGTGAATCATCTTTTTTTTTGCATTCCATTCTAATCGTAAAACCAGCATTCTGTGGCTCGGTAATGGAATTCATCCGACGCCTTTTCATTGGCAGTTGATATTGATTCAAGATCGATATCATGTGAAATAACAAAAGTCCAGACAAATTCGAGTTTTCAGAAAATTTATGACGAATGGAAAGATATACTATTAGGTGATGAAATGTTTGTTTGAAGGTTGTAGACGATATGGTAACTTTATTACTCTCGTTTCGGACGTCCTTCGTCTTAATGGATTTTAGGTTTTCACGACGTTTCAAATGCTTGTATATGCAATCGTCTTCAGGTGAATACTGACAAGTTTAGGTGCTACTTACCAATTTATATGTCTGCCAGTGCAATGATGCATGTAGTTCCGCCATGTGCAGTGGAGCGTGTAATTTCGTGCGGTGAAGTGGTGCGTGAAGTTTCGCGCCTCTGCTGCCTTCCAGAAAGAGCAAATAGTGATTTCCATACGTTCTTGATCTCAACGCTTGGTTGACTAGAGGCGTTATTGGCATATAGATGTAGGCGGCCTCTTTGAACTTTCGTTTGAACCAATGCTCTCTATGTAGAACACTTGCGTCGTCCCATAGAATTCGATGGCGTGGTCAGCAATTCCCGATTTTGACGTTTCTCCACGTTGAGTCCATTTCTTGTGCTCATCCAATCTTACCGATAACCTCCTCTTTGTCTCTCCAATGTAGGAATCTCCGCATTCACATGACGATAGAAATGGAAACCAACAGTGCCTTACCCTTCCTCGATGTGAACGTTGAGAGAATAGGCAATGAAATCCGCACCTCCGCCTACAGAAAGAAGACACATACGAGGCAGTATCTCAACTACAGCTCCAACCATCCGAGTTCGACAAAGAGGGGGATCGTGAGAACATTGGTAGAGAGAGCGATGCACTTATGCAACGATGAGGAGTCACTAGATGCCGAATCGAACCACATCAGAGAGGACCTTCACCGGAATGAATACCCCAAGAAACTCCTAGGAGAAGTATTGAAACAACTCCAGAGAACGAAGACATCTGAAGAGCAACAACAAAGCACAGTGATCTGCCTTCCGTACATCAGAGTCCCCGAGAAGATCAGAAGGATCGGAAACAAGTTCAAGATCAAGAGCTGCTTCCAATCCGGCAGTACTTTACGAAGTTTCCTCACCAAGACCAAACCTGGCAAAAAAAATGAAATCAGTAGGTATTGCATTTATGAAGTTCCATATGAATGCGAAGATTCCTACATTGGAGAGACAAACAGACCGTTATCGGTAAGATTGGATGAGCACAAGAAATGGACTCAACGTGGAGAAACGTCAAAATCGGGAGTTGCTGACCACGCCTGAACTGGGCACCATCGAATTCTATTGGACGACGTAAGTGTTCTACATAGAGAGGAGCATGGGTTCAAATACCCCTCGCGTTTTAAACGTCCCAGGCACTCTCTGGAGTGATGGGTTACCTACTGATCCATACAGGGTAGCGAAGCTGCATCCTCAATAGAAATTACTATTTTTCCAAATTTTTACGATCAGAATTCCCTCTCGGTCATTGTTCGAGATACACCATCATGGCAAGGACTAGAGACCGGTCTCTAATTCTTCACTAACCAAATTCGTGAACGGCAGACATTTAAATTGGTAAGTAGTACCTAAAGTTGTCAGTATTCACCTGAAGACGATTGCAGATACAAGCATTCGAAACGTCGTGAAAACCTTTTAAATCCATTAAGGGGATGGACGTCCGAAACGAGAGTAATCAGTTGATGAAATATTTATCCAAACAGTGTTATTCACGAAAAATATACCGATAAAATATAAAGGGAAAACATGTTTTCTGACGATATGTGATTAACAAGTCTGGGATTTTTCACATATGCTCAAAGCTTTAGAAGCACATCGTGAAGTGAACACAAATAATCATTTTTAAGGATGACATAATACAGTGAGCACGTAAAGGTTGGAATACATTTGCTGAAATCTTTTTTACAGTGACAGAAGAGAAAAATCGCTCGGACACATTAATTTTAATTTCCAAACGTGCACTTTTTGACATATAATTCTTTCGGGTGACGTCAAAATTGTGTTAGTTATGACGTCATCTTTTTTTTTAAATTGCAACCCACATATTTGAAAGTGTCGTTTGGAACCGAACATTTTTCTGCATATAAACGTATAATTTCTTGACTATGGTACATAAGAAAATTGTAGTGCTAATGAGGCTATTTGGCAAAGCTTTGGACAAAAATGGTCAATATTTAACTTCCTGGATTAATGTTGAAAAGGACGATGGACGATAGTGACTGAAGTTTATCTTCCAGTCGCAGATGATTCCACATCTGATTTTATGAACATCCTGTTTATATTTTCAACAAATCAATTCCTGGATTAAGTACTGAATAATTGAAATCAGGAATGGACCCCAAATACGTCAATTAATTAAAGGCCCCACGACTTGCGTGGAAATCTTTTATAGCGGTTACTCAAAATTTCCTCGAAAATTACTAGGCTAAAAGTTAGTTGAAGGAAATGCTTCTCAACTTTAAAGATGTTGGCTGTAATATGAGCATGCAACTACACTACCTCTTCAGTCATACATATAGATCTGAGCGAAGAACAAAGAGAACGCTTCCAAGGTATAAAAACAATGGAGAACGCAGATGGGACGTTGATATGATGACAGACTATTGCTGGGAAATTATGCGCTATTTCCCAAGACCACTTCACTCTAGAAAATCACTTAAAAGACAATTTCTTGATGTATAATGTTGAAATAAAGAAATATTTTTGTACAAATGCATATTTTTTTCTCTCGTAAGCTAGAGCTGATACAAAAAAAAACAAAAAAATTTTTGACTTCACCTTATTAGACATACCTTCTTAAAATCAGGTGCAAAATCCTAGGCAAAATGTGTGCAGGCCAGTGGCCACTACGATATTGAACTCGTTGAACAACAAAAATGAAACTATAGCACTATGTATAGAACTTTCTAAGGCCTTCGATAGGGTTGATCACACTACACTTTTGAAAAAACTCGAATATTTCGGAATAAGAGGAGTTTCCTTGGAATTAATACGCTCTTACATAACAATATCTAACAGAAAGAGATGGAAAAGGCGAACTAATTAAATCTGATAAGAAAAAAAAAACCAAAATGGGTGTTCCACAAGGCTCTATATTTGCGCCACTAATGTTTATTTTATATATCAATAATTTGCCTCATATAGTTGACCAAAAAATTGTTCAATTTGCGGATTCTTCTTCTGGATATGATATAAAAAACTATATATCGAATTCTCTAAATATACAAAAAAATTAGTTTGAAATGAATAATCTGCAAATGAATATTAACAAAACTCAACTCATTAAGTTTTCTTTTACGCAACAGAGAGAAGAGATTACAGCTGCTCCTACCGTAAAATTATTAGGAATTACAATAACTCTAGATTGGATTGGAGAAAACACATTGACCAGCTAGCACGAAATATGGCAAGCTATTGCTGTGCACTTAAGGTATTGGCTCAGTCAGTAAACATAGAGGCTGCATTAATTGCGTATCATGCATACGTCCAATCTCGTGTTAGATATGGAATTATATTTTGGGCTAATTCTACAGATGACCACAGAATTGTGTTGTTTTGTTGTTTGAGGAATATACTGAGTATGAAACAAACCGATAGCTGCAGAACTATATTTTCGAAATTAAATGTACTTACTCTTGTGGCACTGTATATTTATGAAGCAGTAATTTTTGTCAAGGAAAATAATGAACTCTTCAAAACACTAGAACATGAGTACAATACTAGATTCAAACAACATCTAATCACAGATTTAAAAAAATATACTTATAATCGATGAAATGTGGAATTCTCACTTATAATTGCACGAGAGGTTTGTATTTTATCGGGTAAATTTGGGTTGTTTAATGAGAAACTGTTGCCTAGCAATTAGACGAGAAAAACTGTCAACTATTTGACAGTTTTTCGAGTCAAATTGCTAAAGGAAACAGTTTAGAATTTGAACAACACAAATTTACCCGATATCAATACAAACATCGAGTGTAATTCGGCAGGACAATTTAATGAATAAGAAATTAAGAAACATATCAATACAAACTTTATTTATTTTGGCAACCAACACCGCGATAATTGATAAACAAATGAATAAGTGAAAAAACCACTAGTGCATTTGTCGCTGTAAAAGTTGCAGCTAACTTTTGCCGCTGTCAAACTGACAATTGCACTGTGGCATATGCGATTTTTTATACATGAGTTGAATTGTCAGTCATACAAATTTTCAATCTTAAAAAAATGCCAATAAATAAAATGAAGCACCATCTTAAGCAGTCATTAATACAAAAGGCTTATTATAAACTGGAGGAATATTTTGGAGATAGTCCTATATAATTTTAGTATTTTCAATGTGTAATATGTGATAATTTTATAAAATGTTATGTACCATAGGTATAAAATACCTTTTTAATGTGTAATTCTAGTTCATAAGCTTTTATATTTCCTCTTTTAGGTTTCTTTTCTTTCATCTATAATTCTTATTCATATTATTGACATGTTCCACACCCGTTTGGGTATTATGTATTGTACACATGAACGAATAAAGACTATATACTGTGTGTAACAGGATCATGGTACACCCCCTGTATCTCCTTTAGTTTTGAAGGTAATTGATTGAAATTTGAGATATCCCATATACATAATGAGCGGCACTTTTTGACTTACAAATAAAATTTTGTTCACTTCCGGTTTCGTTTTGAAATCTGGATAATGTTTTCAATCCAATGATACCACATAAGTGACATTTCAAACGTCAATATTTTTGATAATTCAATTTTTAGTTTTCCATTCAAGGGTGCCATGATGGTTCCGATTTATTCCAATTCACCCGTCTAATGCTAGAAAAATCGAAATCCCGTCAAAAATACTAAATTGCGTTTTTTATGAGCAAATAAAGTTCATTGTAATCGATTTTGGGGTAAAACTCAATTTTTTCAAATGGAACCATATTGGTACCGTGGTACCATTTATTAGTACTATTAATAAGGAATTTATTCATACCTGCTAATAAAATGTAAGATAAATACAATCAAAATTACAGCTAAAAGAAAATAAGATAATACAATTACTTTGTTCTAATTTAATGCTAAGAATTTACTAAGGTGGCTTTGAAATACAAAAAATGAACACAAAACATTACAACAATTGTTCGAAATGCTGTCCATTAACGTCAATGCACTTCTGAACTCGCATAGCTTCGAATGCCAGTTGAAGGTAATCTTACTGAGGAGGCTTTGAAAACAATGAAACTATTCATTCAGATTGTCAAATAAATAGGTATTGGTTTATCGGCGTTTTTATTGTGTATTGGAAAAGTCTTTACATTTGTTGTTATCTTTATTCAAAATGCCCCACATTATACAAGGGATGAAAAGGTGGACATGTTAATTATTTATGGGAAATGTAGAAAGAATGCTGTTGCGGCTAGAAACCTTTATGCCAACCGATATCCTGATAGACAATGTCCAGCGAGAAATTATTTTAATCGTCTTGAAAATCAATTCTGAAGAGATCCCGAAGAAAACATTATCATTGACAAAGGAACGGAAATTAATGTTTTAGCTCGAATAGAAGTTGATAAGACTGTTTCTTTAAGGCAAATTGGGTTTGAATTGGAAATTAGTCACCAAACGGTAAGCCGAATCTTGCACAAACATAATTATAAATCTTTCAAATATCAATTGCACCAGCACCTGTACGAAAATGATTATGAACGTAGGATGGAATATTGCAATAGGATCTTGCAGAATAATGTGCAGCCAAACAATGCTTTTTTGGGAAGGATTTTATTTTCGGACGAGTCTAGGTTTACAAATATTGCGATGGCCTCCAAGGTCACCTGATTTGACACCTCTTGATTTCTTTGTTTGGGGCCATTTAAAAAACATTGTCTATGCAACCGTTGTTACAACCCGCGAAGACCTGGAGTTGCGAGTAAGACGCGCAATTAATAGTATAACGGCCCAGCAATTAGCGAACGTTCTTCAAGAAACAGCTATGCGAGTTCAGAAGTGCATTGACGTTAATGGACAGCATTTCGAACAATTGTTGTAATGTTTTGTGTTCATTTTTTGTATTTCAAAGCCACCTTAGTAACTTCTTAGCATTAAATTAGAACAAAGTAATTGTATTATCTTATTTTCTTTCAGCTGTAATTTTGATTGTATTTATCGCACATTTTATCAGCAGGTATGAATAAATTTCTCATTAATAGTACTAATAAATGGTAACACGGTACCAATATGGTTCCATTTGAAAAAAATGAGTTTTACCCCAAAATCGATTACGATTAACTTTATTTGCTCATAAAAAACGCAATTTAGTATTTTTGACGGGATTTCGATTTTTCTAGCATCAGATGGGTGAATTGGAATGAATCGGAACCATCATGGCACACTTAAATGGAAAACTAAAAATTGAATTATCAAAAATATTGACGTTTGAAATGTCATTTATGTGGTATCATTGGATTCTGAAAATTATGCAGATTTCAGAAATGTAATAATATACAGGGTGTTCTATTCAAAAATCGAAAGTTGGTATCACTTCCGGCGAAACCGGAAGTGAAAAAAAAATCATTTGTAGGTCAAAAAGTGCCGCTCATTATGTATATGAGATATCCCAAATTTCAATCAATTACCTTTCAAAACTAAAGGAAATACGGGGGGTGTACCATGATCCTGTTACACACGGATATATATATTATATTTTAGGATTTGTATATTTATTCCTTCTTCAGTTCACCGACCTCATTGAATATTATATCAAATATCGAGACGCCGGTCATTCCAACTGCACATCACCCTGTAACTTCCATCATGCCGATATGAACATGATCAGAAAACACAAGCCGTGAAAGTGAACACAGCCAACAGGAAAGAATCCCTATAAATGTTCATGAAGGATATTATCGTGAGAATGAAACTCGTTTCGGTTCGAGTGTATGGGAACGTGCCCTTTTGATTTACTGAAGAAACGAAGAATTCGCCTCATTAATTCTTCGATTTTGTTCGAAATGCGTTTTACGTTTTTTGTGACCCCGAATCGTATTATGACGACCACCATCTTGTATTATTGAGGAATTGGAATTGTTTTTGTGAGTACGTGGCAGAGCATCTCGCCGAAGATGACAGATTCGAGGTATTTCTTCTTTATTTTGATAGGACCAAGGGCGCCGATACGGGGGTAAGTACTGGAGAAGAAATACCGGAAAATACCAACAAAATATGATGTGATCTAATTGAAAAATAATAGTTATTTGTGTAACCTGTTGGGAAAAATAGAGTTTCCCAACGTGTTTCGCACAATATTTTTTTCTAATTTTGATATGTTATCCTTTATAATTCAAGTTAAAAATACTAAAAATATATATTTAAAAAAACTGAAGAACACGCTTTTAACGCACTAAAAATAATTTTTATTATTCAACCTATGCCGAAAAGCATGGGGTACTTTTTGGTTACGTATCTTTGAGAAACATGATACTTTTAGAGTAGATCCCAGAGCCGGCAAACCTACCTCATTTTAGCAAAGCTGAAATTTCAAGTATGAATAATGTGATATGTAGTTGAGAACGTATGCTTACTTGCTAGCTTGAAAGCGGGGCCCTTTTACAGGTATCAAGTACAAAAACACATGAAAAACTTTCTTACTTACGTAATACAATTAATATCGTCTAGTTAGCCGAGCGGTCTAAGGCGCGAGATCCAAGCTCTGGATCTCAAACGTTTGCGAGGGTTCGAATCCCCACGCCTGACGATTTAATCCCAGTTGGAACGGCAATAAAAATAAGAGCACTACGAGGAGTGTTCATATGCACTGCCCGGCAAATGGGAAATTTATACAGTGCTTCTCAAAAGTCCCCTCCCCCCTCTTATTTCTGGAACGATTATACATAAACAAGTGAAATTTGGAAACTGAATATTAAAGGTTGTAAACTTCTCTACTAGTGATGATAGATGACGAAATCGTCAAAGATGACGTCACAAGGCCATTGTGACCAATAATTTTAACTGGAACCCTACAGCAAGCGACACCTCTTTTAAAAGGTATCGAAAAAACCTATTCAATGATACTAATTTTGTTTGTGTTTGTGGCAGTTTTAATGGCTCATTAGTAAACATCAAATTTAAATTCCATTCAGTATGATATTAATTACAGATTTAAGAATCAGTATCTACTTAAAGAAATTGCTCGAAGTGACCTCCATTTACTTCCTGACAGTGAAATATCCTATTTTTAAACTCTTCTCGCACTTTTGCAAATATGTCTGCGGAAACGGCCTCACATTCTGCAACAATACGTTGTTTTAAAACGTCAATATTGTCAGGTTCAGTGGCGTAAACCTTCGATTTGAGGTACCCCAACAGAAAAAATCCAAAGGTGTGAGGTCCGGTGATCGAGCTGGCCATTCCGTTGAACCTCGTCGTCCAATCCATCTACCACGATACTCCTCATCCAAATACCGTCTTACTGCACCGTAACAGTGTGGAGGAGCATCATCCTGTTGGAATGTTATTTCCAAATTGCCGAATTCATCTGGATTATCTTCCAAAATTTCAAGGATCAACGGTTCTATTGTATTTTGCAACATCTCCAGATAAACCTCACCAGTTAAATTAGTATTCAAAAAAAGAGGCCCAACGACGTAGTTTCCCAGGATACCTGCCCAAACATTCACCTTCTGGGGAAATTGGGTATGTGTTTCACGAAACAGGTGAGGATTTGCGTCACTTCAATACCTCACATTTGTATTTACATTTCCATTTAGATAGAAAGTACTTTCGTCACTAAAACAAATTGTTTTGACATAGTCTGGCTGTTGGTTAATTTTAGTTTCCATATTTTCACAAAATTCTAGTCTTCGGTCTGGGTCGTCGCCTGAGAGTTGATGAACCATTTTTAATTTGTATGGATGAATTTTTTTTTTCAACACCCTGTGTACTGTACTTCGACTGACTTCACAGGTAGATGCAACGTGAGTTGTTGAAGAAGTAGGATTAACTATTACTTCTGCCAGTATATCAATTTTTTTCTCATCAGAAATTTGTGGTCTGCCAGATCGTTTCGCATCATTAATACTACCCGTTGTTTCAACCTTACGAAGAAGCTTCCTTAAATAAGTCCTCGAAACGGGGCGATCGGGAAACCTCTCATCAAAACTGCGTTCTGCTGTATGAATATTTTGTCCAGTTTCACCAAGAATTAGGATCGCTGCTACTTTATCACCTAAAGCACGTACCATTTAGCTTCTTGAAGCACTTGAACGTTCGGCTCACAACAGTTTAACAAATTATCAAAATGTACAAAAATATTAAAAGTACCAAAAGCTGCTAAAACAGTTAAACGTTCGATCAACAATACCCAAATTATTAAATGTACAAAAACTTGGACAATTACAAAAACGTCGAATTAGGGAGACTAACAAAAACGTCAGCTTATTTGACAACTATCCAGAGGCGGAGCTCGAATTTTGAATTTTAGTATTAACTGAATTAATTCATCACAGCTTTGCGTTCTTTAAAAGCGAGTTGCCAGAACTGCCATAAACACAAACAAAATTAGTATCATTGAATAGGTTTTTTCGATACCTTTTAAAAGAGGTGTCGCTTGCAGTAGGGTTCCATTTAAAATTATTGGTCACAATGGCCTTATGACGTGATCTTTGACGATTTCGTCATCTATCATCACTAGTAGGAAAGTTTACAACCTTTAATATTCAGTTTCCAAATTTCACTTGTTTATGTGTAATCGTTCCAAAAATAAGAGGGAGGGGGAGGGGACTTTTGAGAAGCACTGCTACCAGTGTTTTCACTTTCAAAGCGTTCCTAGTACAATCATAAAAAAGTTCTGTTGGGTGGTTCTAGTTGCCCAGATTATTAGTAATGGCGCTATCAAATTTATATGAGGAATAAAAGCTCGGCTAGCTGGATTGGACACCTGTTATCTAAAGCCGCATGATTTCCCCAGTTCACAATATTCCTTAATCAGTGCCGTGTGTTTGTGAGGTTGGGAATTATCCATTGAAAATAATGTTATCAATATGGCTTTCTGGAGACGTTTCGAAACAAATAATAAAATTCAGTTGAGATAATATCTGTCTACTTTTACATGCGGTGATCAATTGCTATGATTGTAAGAATAAGTAACTGAAAAAATACCACTGAAAAATAATATACCGACGCCTATGTCAAGGCGGCAACTGGAAAGAGAATTTCATCTCGAAACTTTTTATGTCGGTCCAATTGGGATTAGAAATACTATATAAGCTTTTATTTAATTTCACTTGTTAGTTCGTTCGTTCGTGAAGTGAATTTTGACCGACTTCTAGTCGTCCGATTAATTTGAAATTTGGCAGATGTTCACAATTCCAGTGACAATACATTATGGAGTTTTTGTTAGAGGAAAAACAAAATGGCGGCTCCAAGATGGCGGGAGAGATTTGTAATTATGGTCCGATTTGATTCAAAATTGGTATGTAGGGGTTTTCGGGGTAGGTGCTTTATGGATTTTTTGTTAGAGGAAAAACAAAATGGCGGCTCCAAGATGGCGGGAGAGTTTTGTGTTTATCGTCCATTTGATTCAAAATTGGTATGGGGGTTTTCGGGGTAGGAGATTATGAATTTTTCGTAATTAATAAATTCAAGATGGCGGCTCCAAGATGGCGAAGAGTTTTGTGATTATGGTCCAATCTCATTCAAAATGGGTATGTGGGGGTTTTCGGGTTCGGAGATTATGAAGTTTTTGTTAAAATCTAGCAATTCAAGATGGCGACTTCGGAATGACGAACGAGTTTTGTGAATATTATCAAAACTAAATATCTTGTTTCGTAAATTTATTGAAAATACACTAAATCAACTTATGGAAACAACTTTTTTGAAATGTCAAAAAATTTGGGGTGAAAATTTTTTATATTTATGTTCGTCCCTCGTGTATGGATGTTAGTCCGGCTGAGGTCGTGTGTTAATAGAAATAGACACAGACAGAGAGAAAGTCGCATGGAGGGGTCATAACGCGTTTTTCTTACGTGACGATTTCTCTCTACGCGTTTCCCGATGAATGGTATCAACAGGACCTGACACAACTTGGAAAAAAAACTGTTTACTGATCAGATCTGTAAGTTCAGCGTTACAGATTTTTTGGGTATTCCAATATAACAAATGAACTCAATTAGTCCAGTTTACTGATGTCATATTATTTTTTTTATCAGAGAGAACTTGATATGAACCTAAATATGTTGAAGAAGAAATCGAGAGTGACGAATTGAGAAAGAAAATCGGACATCATTAACTCAGAAATGAATACAAATTTCATTCGAGTGACCTGTCCCATTCTGAATATCGAAGTGTAAACATTATTTATCTTTTGTCTGCGGACAGGTTTACAGTGTTCTTCAAACAAACTGGCCAATGTTTATATTAAAATTTCGATTCTCACGCTCAACAAATGCACCTCATCTCACAACTGGATAAGCCATTGTTCACGTTTACTCAAAGTGTTAAAACATGGCATTGTAGACATATTCAATAGAAAATTTAAATAGCTTCGAATAATTGACCTATTCGTCGAGAAGAAACACAAGTGAAAGTCTTCGAAAAGTAAAGTGATTTTTTTCTGCTAATACTCGGTGAAATGTTCTCTGCAAATAAATGAACCTCAAGAACGTACACAATATCGTAAAAGTCCATCATTCTTTTGTGCCAAAGTTCGTTTCATTCCGTTAAAAAATGTGGCATCCACTTTGTTAAAAAAAATGTTGTATGTATATATATATACATTTTCGAACTTTTGGGTTCTGGGGCCAATTTTCTGAAATGGCCCCAATAGGTATAGTATTTCTATTAAAACCTAAACTCCTTCTGAGACATCCTTAGTATTGTGAAAAATTATGCAGACAAATAATTGATTGTTGTTCTATTGTTAAAGTAGAAAATATTGATTGTTTTCCTAGATCAAGTATATGAAATATGTATTATTTTTCTTGTACGGAAAGACTTCAAATATGTATGAATTCTAGATGAATATTTGATATTTGTTGAGTAAAAATGCAAAAATGTATTTATTTTTCTGGATAGGTTTTTCCAATTGCGTCAGTGAAACCAAACTACATTCATGAATACATGAAAGGATCAATCTAGAAAAAACTGACAAAATGATTGGTGATTTACACTGGTCAATAACTAATTTCTTTTACTTTTAGGCCTGAGATATGTGGATTATTTAAAATAAATGTGGAATGAATTTCCATCCGACAATATCGATGCACCGATTTTGGGAATTCTGCGTTTGCTCGTAAAGTAATATTTTACCATTAGTCCTACTAGTTAGTCTTGCCATTTCATGTACAGGATGAGTAAGAATGTAACCGATAAACTTCGTGTGTTCGTACTATTTTATCGATTTGAATGTTTTTTTCACGTAGTGATCCTATAGGAGGTAGCTCATAAGCACACGTTTTTCTCATTGCATAAATATAGAGTGAGATAAATTGATGGAAAAAACATCTATCAAATCGAATTAAATTTCTCACAGAGTGATCCTCCAGACTCAGAAAAGGTTCTTAGCCTACATACATGTCTTCACAGATACGGGGTGATACCAAAATATATAAAACAAATATATGTGGTGATACTATTCAACTCATTCTCATCCTACAAGGAGAGTTCTTAGTTTGTGTTCCTATATGTATATATCGACTGATTCAGGGAAAAATGCGCCTATACTAATAGACGATTTATGGTAATCCTATAGATTCAGGGTAAGTTTTTTGCTTATATTATTGTAAATTTGTTATTTAGTCAAAATTACATACTCCGTCTACAGATAATATTGAATGGATTTGAAATCGCTTACATACAGACCGAACGGAATTCTGTAGTTTTTCTCTTATATCGATAAATGCCAAATATTATTGAGAATGAAAGAACTTTCACAGCTTTCTACTTCCCAACACTATTTACCTGTTTACCTGTTTGTGTCTTTGTGTTCTTACAACTGATTTTTTGATAATTGTGATTCGTTAAGTGCTTGAAAGTATGTTGATTCCATCTACTAGTTCTGACTCTATCACCAGACTGAAACGCGGAAATTTTGACAGCGTACTCCTATGATGACATAGATAACTCCTGAAAGGGTGAAAACGGAGTGAGAATGGGGTGAGAAGGGGGGTGAAAGAGAAAGTGCCGTTAGTCTTAAAATAAGAGTCATGGAAATTGGTATTCTGGCTTTTCTTTTCAATTAAAAAACATATATTTCGAAAATTAACCCTGACAGGGTTAAAATGGTGGTTGAAACTATGCATTTTTAATTGGGGAAAATTGATATTTGAGGTCTTTGTTACAAATAAAGAATAGTGTTCACCCTAAAAGGGTGAAAGGGGGTTGAATGGGGATTGGAAGTTTGTACAGGCGTTCCGTTAGTTTTTAAGTCAGGGCCATAAAAATTGGTACTTGAGGTTTTTTTTAACAACAGATACACGTGTTTCAGTGTTTTTAGAAATTCAACCCCTAAGGTGGTGAAAGTTTGTATGGGGGTTCCGTTAGTTAGGGTCGTAAAAATTGGTATTTGAGGTCTTTGTTACAAATAAAGAAATACGTGTTTCAGTATTTTTAGGATTTCAACTCCTAAAGAGGTGAAATAAGGAGGGGAAATTTTTTATGGGTGTTCCGTTAGTTTTTACGTTAGAGTCGTGGAAATTCGTGTTTTGGCTGTTTTATTTATATGTAAATATACAGGGAAATGATTTTTATTTGGGAATCAGTCAGGTATGTTAGATTCGATGAATATTCCTCGTTTTTTCAGTCGAGCTTTCGATAATGATTATTATCTTTATCAGGACTCTACAATATGTGTGATTAATATCAGAATAATATTATCAACAAATATACTTACTAATATGAAAATATTAAAAATTAGTTACAAAGAGTGGCATTAGAAGTTTCTCTCATGAAGGAAAAATTGTTAGACAGTGTCAATTGACTTTTTACAGAATGTCAAAATATATATATACACATGGAATTTTTTTATTAAAGAAGATTATTATTTTGATGCAGTTCATTTTGTTTGTGAAAAATATAAGTGTAAATAGAGCTCAGATCATCAATATTTGTTCGTTTATTAATAATTTATTTTTATTTTTGTTGATATGAACCATTTCTAAAAAAAATCTTTCAGATAAGACACTTTCAAAATCGAAAATTTTGGAATTATTGTAATCGATACGATGATCCTCGTCAATAGAATGAATGGAAGCGCACAAGATCTTATAAAACTCCTACAATCACTTTTGTGGCCTGTGATTCTATCTTTAAATAATTGTTTTGTTTGACCAATGTAAACTTTCACAATCAATACTGGTATTTTATAAATAATATTTCCAATATCCATACTAAATTGAAAACATCAATTCCAAAGGAATTCTAATCAAATATTATTTATAAAACTTTCAAATTCAAATGGGACCAACTTCAAAGTACACCCTATCCACTGAAAAAAGAATTATCGGAATCTGACGTTTCAATAAAAAGTTATGCGTGATCATACATAAAAAAAATATACGCGTCGACTAGAGAACCTCCTCCTTTTTGGTTTTGTCGGTTAAAAATACCATGTATTGATTGTGATAAAGTTTACATTGGTCAAAAAAAACAATTATTTAAAGATAGAATCACAGGCCACAAAAGTGATTGTAGGTAGGTAGGTTTATAAGATCTTGTGCGCTATCCATTCATTCTATTGACGAGGATCATCGAATCGATTACAATAACTCCGAAATTTTAGATTCTGAAAGGGTCTTATCTAAAAGATTTTTTTTAGAAATGCTACATATCAACAAAAATAAAAATAACATCATTAATAAACGAACAGATATTGGTGATCTGAGCTCTATTTACACTTATATTTTTCACAAACAAAATGAACTGCATTCAAATAATAATCTTCTTCAATGAAAAATTTCTATCAGTATATATATTTTGACATTTTGTAAAAAGTCAATTGACACTGTCTAACAATTTTTCCTCCATGAAAGAAACTTCTAATGCCACTCTTTGTAACTAATTTTTAATAATTCCATATTAGTAAGTATATTTGTTCATAATATTATTCTGATATTAATCACACATATTGTAGAGAATTCTTGATAAAGATAATAAACATTATCGAAAGCTCGACTGAAAAAAAGAAGAATATTCATTGAATCTAGCATACCTGACTGCTTCCCAAATAAAAATCATTTCTCTTGATAATTCACAGTCAATAAATATTCATACCTATATATATATATATATACATACCTATGTATATATATATATATATATATTTTATGATTGGTTGTTTATATGATTTCAAATTTGTATATATTTTTGGTGAATTTATTTGACAGATTATAATTTCTGAATCCCTATCATAACAAATAAAAACTCCGGCTATGTTATGTTACCTTTTTCTTTTTCAACCTCTTTTACCTCATCGCAGCTCAGTCAGGTACGCCTATGAACATGAGTCACTCCTTCTCAGCAGTCGATTCCTGCGATCTGTATTACCGTCTAACGATTCGATAAGAAAAGCTGTTCAGTGGAGAAAAGTGAGGTTAGAAATTGAAAACTAAACACCAGTTGCAGAGAATACTCAAATTGGTTGGTTTTTTATTCAAATCAAAACTTATAAATTCCCTAATCTGCGATAGCTACCTTATACTAGCAAACAATGACTAAAATGGTGCAATATGGATGTTTGTGACAATGAAAGTATTGAAAAAGAAAGTTTGAACTCATTATCAGTCCTTTGACATGGAATTTTATATGAAAGTTCAACCCAAAACAATATAACCAGTAAAGTTATTGTTTTAATGTGAAAGTTGCACTTTGATGAGTTCAATTATTGAATACCTTGTTGCTGCTTTTCTGTTGAAGTTTCCAATCCCGTGGACGTATTTCTGGGATCTCAATGACAGCTTACATGCACTCTTTCCAGGATTTATCTTCTAGACCAGGTAGGTGGAATTTTTATTGACTATTTATTTCTTCAGTTCTGCCTTTCAAAAATGTTTCTTGTTCGGAATTTTTATAATAGGTTTTTCTTATATTATTTATTGATGCTTCTTTTAAAATTTTCTACGTTGCTTCCCTTTTTGAACTTTTCTCAATCTCCTTCCAAACTTGTTATCTCATCCCATGGTAACACTCACAAATTTTTCTGTTTTCACAGATTTCCGAATTTGTATCACTTCCTACCTAATTATTTGCTGTTCTAATTAATATTCATGATTTTATGAATGATATTAATTCTAATCTTCTACTATTTACAAATTCATATAAAATTATATTTTTCAATTTCTGCCATTACATTTTATTGTATATCATCACTTTTCCCACACAAACTCTCTCGAATCCCATTGGTGGGTTTTCTGTTGATGTGAATTGTCATACAGGATGTTCCAAACTCATCTATACGTTGATCTTACTTTAATTCAATGTTTGCTATAAATTTCAATTTTGATATGGTTTAATCGTGGATTTTTGTTAGATATATCGTTGGATATATATATGTTTGATACCAGAACTACTTGATACATATGCACCAACTAGAGCATAGTATAATAGTAAAAAGGTAAATAAAATTGCAAAATAACATAGCTTTATCGACGATACTAAAATACCTGATAATAATAATGATAATTATAAGTTTAATTATTTTACAACATTGCTTAACATAACAATATATATGCGTGTGTGTGTGTGTGTGTGTACTTATTTATCAACGGTTTATTATGGATATTTATGTTCACTGGGATTGTTTTGTGCTTATTTCAAATTTATGCAATTTACCTTCATTATTCCGTATGTGTGCTGTCAATTCATTAAAACGTGCTAGAGTCAACAATTCAGATTGGTTTTGCTGCTTAATCTCTCCGAAAAGCTAAATATACTCCTATTAAATTACTTCAGAACTGGAACAGTATTCGTATTTTGGTCCGCGATTCTAATATCTGCAGTCATAAAATATTTGTCAACATAGGCACTCGAAGAAACCACAGGAATGCTAGGAAATACATCAAGAAGGAGATATTCTTGAGTGGATCCATAATTCGGAATGAAAATAATCCCAAACTATGCCAATATTGTAGGGAATAGTAATTGAAATGGTTTTCAGATGTGATTTGGGTTCATCAAGATAGTGAATAAAAAAAACTGTAATGATTATAAAATAATTTTTTGTTCAAGCTTCGCAATTCTGCTATCGTCAATAGTGTCTTATATACAGGGTGGCTAGACGAAAACGAAACAGAGACATCAACAGGAACTGCGTCAATTTTTTATCTCACTCTTGTCTTTCTATACAAGGTTTTTTATATTTTTCAATAACGGCTTTGCTTTTTTACATATGATTTTATTTTTCCTCAACAACGAGAAGCCAGTACATGTGTCAGGTATCTTCCCCACTGAAACAAAGGTGATGGGGTTCAATCCATATAAATTGAAGTAATTCCTGAGGTTTATGCATTCTTACAAAGTATACAGATCTGGAATAAAATTATCGCCATATCCAGTCGACCAGTAGAAAATAAACAGATATACGCAATGGATAATCAAGTATTCAACTGGACCACTGTAGAATGGTGTGGTCCAGTTAAGTACTTGATTATCCATTACGTATAATATCTGTTATATTTTGTACTGGTCGACTGGAACGATATTTCCATAATTTTTATTCCAGATCTCTATAAGTTGATCTATGATCCAGGACAACGGAGGAATAAGGGCAATAATAAATCTGACCAATTCGCTGAAAGCAGCTGGACAGATCCAGGGCAGACCCTAGAAGTACCGAAACCTACAATAGAAGCACCTTTAGAATATCCCAGAAAGGCTTAGATCAAACAAATGAAAGTTGTAGAATGGCTAATTATGAAAAAATGGATTATTTAAACAATAATGCTCATTCAGCCGATTGCATTTCGTTTATGGCCTTGCGGATGGCAATGCGCGCGAAGCAAGACGTATTTACCAGGAGCGATTTCCTAATCGAGTACTGCCTTCAGCTCCAACATTCACCAGTCTCCACCGTCGTTTGGCAGAAACAGGTAGCTTTAAGAGGGCAGCTGATATTATTGGAAGACCACGAGCAATTCGAACCCCAGAATTGGAAGAAGGTGTTTTGAACGCTCTCGAGGAGAATCCAGAAACAAGTACAAGAATAATTGCTGAAGCTCTCAATTCTACTCAGTCCATAGTTCGGAGAATTATCCACGATCAACAAATTTATCCATACCATATTCAAAGGGTACAAGCTCTTTTGCCGCGAGACTTTCCCCAACGCATTACTATGTGTCAGTGGTTTTTGAGAAAATTGGCTGGAAATCCTCGATATGTACTCTTCACGGACGAGGCAAACTTCTCCCGAAATGCTATCACAAACTTTCATAACAACCATGTTTGGGCTGTTGAAAATCCGCACGCAGTTAGTGAAAGATATCAGTATCAATTTTCTGCAAATGTATGGGCGACAATAATTGATAATTACTTGATAGGTCCTTTCTTTTTTCCGTTCCGAATGAATGGCGCAACATACAGAGACTTTTTAGAAAATGATTCTCCGGGACTACTTCAGAATGTACGATTCATTAGAAATTCGTATCCGCATGTGGTTCATGCATAATGGGGCTACGGCCCATTTTAGCGTTGTAGCCAGGGAATTCCTTAACACTGTCTATCCAAATCGATGGATCGGTAGGGGTGTAGAAGAACCTAACCAGGCGTGGGCACCAAGGTCCCCAGATCTGAACCCGCTAGATTTTTATTTTTGGAGACAGTTGGAGTCACTAGTTTATAAAACTCCAGTAGCGAACGAGTAAGATCTAAGAAACCGAATAGTAGACGCCTGTGAAACAATAAGAAACACACCAATAATTTTTGAGCGGGTACGAGATTCAATGACTAGAAGACTGAATGCCTGTATCTTCGCTGAAGGTGGAAACTTTGAACAATTCATTTGAATACAATTTAGTTTCCTATATTTTATTTTATTCTACATATTCAAAATTTCTTGAAATGAATTGTTGATATTTCTTGCAAATTTTATTAAAACAAATACAGATTTTGCATCCTTGATACAAAAAACCAAAACTTCCTACTTAAACGTCAAATTCATTTCCTAAGCATTCTTGTGAAAAGTGCAACATAATGGTAATAACTTCAACACGCATCGATTATCAAATAATCGACTTGAAATTTTCAAGTCCAAATATCTAGAAAACGGTTGCTTATAGCGACTTGTAACAAAGTTAGCTATTTTACGTAGATATGATAGAGGCATTGATTTTTTTACTGAAAAATGTGCTAGAAGTACGCTCCAAAAAGTTATGAATCTTCAAAAAGAAAAAGACATGTAGGTGGCGCCCCTACGAGTAAGAGCAATAATAACATCAGGTTCGAATTCGACACCTCAAAAAACTTTTCAATACTAATTTTTATTTTATTAAGGTCGGTATTTCGAAAGTTATTTAAAAAAACTTTAACACCCTGTATCTTGGAAACGAAGCGTTTCCGGATATATATTTAATTGGACAATTCATATTAGAATATTGTGAGGAATCACCTCCTGAAGTTTGTCAAAGTACTTTTGAATCACCCTCTATAATAATAATCTCTATTGACTCCAAGAAACATTAATGTTTCTGATAGGGATCTTAATCTATTGAAAATACAAATAAATATGGATTTTAAATTAATTGCAAAATAATTAAGGAAAAGAACAAACAGGTTAGTATAGCTAATTGAATTGGATTTAAATCAATTCTGTTTGATAATTTTGTAGAAATTATTGGATAAGTTGTTGGAAACTGAAACTGCAGCATGTTGAAAAGATTTTTTCAAAAAGTAATTTTTTATTTTATTAGTAATGAGACTTTTGAATTGCCTAATTTGATAACCATGAAATAGGAATCGTACGAAAATTCTTTATTATAGATGACACACTTTTTATTTATATACAAGGTGATATCCGTAGATCATTTGGAGCATATAATGAGAATTGGGCTCCAAAAAGGTAATTTCACTATACATTTGATAATGTTGTTTTGCAGAGATTTCAGTAGATCTAAATCTGAAATATACTGATACGAGATACTGTCATTTTGAATAGATGGAACTAAAATACATAATATTGAGATATTTCAATGTGTTCTGATTTCGAATACGAAACAAAACTCCATCGCATGAGATAATAGGGCTTTTCCGAGGAAGTTTTTCATTGCTATATAATTCGAAGAATTTGGTTGATTCTGAATATTTGACATTTTTTCATTTAAAAATTATTAAATTTCTAGTGAATTCTTACTGATATAAACATAAATAGAGAATTTTCAATATTTTGGGTAAGTTCATGATTGATCAACCATGATGAGGGTATTAAATCAACATCAATATTTTCTTCGATTTCATTGACATTACTTTCAAAGTAAATAAATGTGTCATCTGCAAATAATTCAACTCATGGAACCTTGTGGTACACCACATATTATATTTCTCACTGCTGAACCCTTTTCATTTTCCATACACCTATATTGTTTTCTGTTGGACAAATTATTTTCAAACCATTTGAATAGTTTTGGCAAAAAACCCCAATGATATATTGTGTCTAGTGATACTAATCCACATTGGAATTCTTCATCTAGGTTCTATAGAATTACTGTTTCATTTTCAAAGGATATAATGATTGAATTGACTAAAACAGGGGAGTAATTCTGGTCCAACCATTTTTACAATTTTGATATTGATATTATCAATAACCAGCCGCTTGTCAAACTATCAAGATTTACTACGATATTGTTTACTTTTCCAAAAGTAGTGTGTTCGAAGAACATTAAATCAATCATTGATATTTTTATCATTGATATAATTTGATCATTTGGTTCCTGAACAACGTCAATTGGCGCCTTCTGAAATAGACTCACAAGTCTGACAACAACCAAAGAATGTAAAATCACATTCATTCATAGCATTATGTCAATTGAAATGTAATGTTATAAAACAAATAATACGACTAATGAATAATGCAGGTAATTCCGATTAATTAATTATCAACGAGTGTTTTTACATTTGCATAAGTACTGTATTAAGATAAAATCTTGTTTATAGACTAATCAACATTACAGTTAACGCATGATACCATTTTTTTATATGAACGTGTTCGGGCGATAAGCAATTCACATAATATTTTTATTCTGTTTACACTTCATTTCACGTTTGATTGATTGCAATCATTTTGTAATATATCAAGTTTAAATCCCATTCATCTACATGCCTGTTTTATTTATCCATTTATAGAACGTACAATTACTCTAATGAAGTCATTGATAGCATAGGTTCTATTACTGAAACGATGTGATTACATATTGTTGGTTTGGAAAATTCCAAAAACATGAAGTTCATAACCGAAAATTTATTCCTGAAAAAAGTTTTGAAAAAATCCCATCTCAGAAACATGCAATGGTCTTCTGAAAACTATATATCTTCAATCTTTTATTAAATACAAAACAGCAGTAAGGGGGGAAAGTTACGTCGAAATCTTTTAGGTTATATCATTTTAAATTTGGGAGAAAAGTTAACTAATACTCTGCCCTCCTAAGGATGAACGCCGGATGTTCCAAAATATCGTAATTTGAGTTATTGGTGCCGGAGGCTTTTTTTACACGCTTTATATTAGCTTCACTGGTATGTTTGTTTGTTTGATTGTAACCGACTCCTTTGGGCGCGATTTTGACCCACTTCCAGACGTCCGAATGATTTGAAATTTGGCAGATGTACATAATTCCGGTGACAATGCATTAAAAAAAATTTGTGTGAAGAAAAAACGAAATGGTGGCTCCAATATTTTAAAAGGGGGTTTTTGGGGGAATATTATTTTTAAAATTGAAAAATTCGAGATGGCGGCTCCAAAATGGCGGCCGAGTTTTGTGATTATGGTCTGATTTCATTCAAAATTGGTATGTGTGGGTCTTTGGGGTCGAATATTATGATTATTTTGTAAAAATTGGAAAATTCAAGATGGCGGCCGAGTTTTGTGATTATGGTCTGATTCTATTCAAAATTGGTATGTGGGGGTTTTTGAGGTCGAATATTATAATTGTTTTGTAAAATTGGAAAATTCAAGATGGCGGCTTTAAAATGGCGGCCGAGTTTTGTGATTATGGTCTGATTCTATCCAAAATTGGTATGTGGGGGTTTTTGGGCTCGAATATTATGATTCTTTTGTGAAAATTGGAAAATTCAAGATGGCGGCTTTTAAATGGCGGCCGAGTTTTGTGATTATGGTCTGATTCTATTCAAAATTGGTATGTGGGGGTTTTTGGGGTTGAATATTATGATTCTTTTGTAAAAATTGAAAAATTCAAGATGGCGGTTTTAAAATGGGTGCCGATATTTGTGAATATGGTTCTGATCCTATTCAAAATTGGTATGTGGGGGTTTTTGCGGTCGGAGATTATGATTACCTAATTTGATAAGATTATTCCATTTTTTAATTTGCAAAAAAATCATAAAAATAATAGTTTAAAAGAAACTTAAAAAACACGCTTTTATGAATAAACCACACTAAAAAGTAGGAAATAAATAATAGTTTAAAAAAACTAAAAAACACGCTTTTATAGAAAACCAGACTAAAAAAATGGAAAATAAGAAAAAAATTTATTTTATTTAAAAAAAGCGATTCCATGCACCCCACGCTTTTTTTTAAATGAAATACATTTTTTTCTTATTTTAATTTTTTTAGTCTGGTTTTCTATAAAAGCGTGTTTTTTAGTTTTTTAAACTATTATTTATTTACTTTGACTTAGATATCTGCCAAACATGAACGCCGTTTCTGAACAGGAACTATATAAAACTCTGTGGATTTGTAACCAAATCTTACAAGTTAAATTTGACCCACTTCTAGTTTTCCGATTAACGTGAAATTTGGCAGGTGTTTATAATTCCGGTGACAATGCATTATGGAATTTTTGCTAGAGAAAAAACAAAATGGCGGCTCCAATATGGCGAACGAGTTTTATGATTATGGTTCGATTCTATTCAAAATTGGTGTGTGGGGGTTTTCGGGAACAGAGATTACCAATTTTTCATTCATAAATAGCCCGATTCCAATGAAAATTGGTATGTGGGAGTTTTTGGGATCGGAGATAATAATTTTTTGTCAGAATTCAATAGGATGACGGATTTCATGAATGACTAAAAAGAATTAAATAAAAATTATTAAAAAAATTTTTAACGCCCAAGAATTCATTCGGTGGCATACATTCATCTACTTAAGTTCATTTATGTCCTCTTCCTCGCTCACATAGATTATTTGAGCTGGCGGGGGCGAACAGCCCTTATATAAGGGTTGAAATATATTCCCGTTATCATTAACTACTAGTTGAGGTAAGTTTATTAAACTATATACCCTAAATTATCGATGAGAAAAATTTTGAAACGAAAAAGATTACCAGGAATAAACAGAGAAAATAGAGAAAATTCAAAGGGGTGAGACGGGGTGAAAAGTTGGCCAAAAAGTTTTTCCTTTGGAAATTAGGTTTCATTGTCCCTGAAGAAGCTCCATGCAGAATTTGGAAGTGCAGTTTTCGATTTTTCCACTTAGCCGCTCCCGCGAGTTTTTCAATTTGTTTATTTGGTCCATCCTGAGGCCGTGCCCTACTAAAAAAGTATTCCACTCGGATTTTCCCGATGTAAAGACCAAGACAAAGTGAAGGAACACAAAATTAAGCATATAGGAGACGTCGAATTTTTGCGATAATGTATTTTGGGGCCCAAAGTTTTCAAAAATTGGTTTTGAGTAGTGCGCCTCAACCAAATTGTCTTCCGCTTTGTCAGATGATTACTAGTCACTTTCTAAACAAAATTATCATAACGGAAGACATATAGAAATCGTACTGGAGTGGGCCCTGCCCGATTTCAAAAATATTTGGAATTTGGAGTTTTCGAGGGATGGACTTTCATCTCTAAAAACGCTTCTCATCACGGTTTTAGACCCGCGGCTCTCTAACTATGGGGTCATGTTCCGATATTCCCGAATAATACTGCCCAGTAAACTCAATCGTTTCGATTGTACTGAAATGTACTGGCAATGTTTTCGCGCTACTTTTAAAGAAACCTCGTTAGATGCCAAAAATTTACTGGTGCTACTGTTACAGAAAAGGTCATGTAGTCACAGTATCACCTCCCAAAATTTAAGAAAGGTAGGTAATGTTATGATTTAAAATCAAAACACTATGAACAATGACGGGACATAATTAAAATCAATTAATATCAGATTATCACTGCAAAATCAATATTCTCATCTACAAATACAGCAGAAAAATGGTCAAACAATATAAAATAGGTAGATATTCTTGCGCTGCAAGATTTTAAATCTGCTACTTAAGATGTCTAAAAACCCTGGTGCTTGCACTTATACCTGTAGAAGTTTGAGATCGTCTTGGCGACACTTGGCCTACTTGATAATAGATATTACTAGCGTGTCAGATGGCGCCACTTTCGTTTCAGTTTCAATTCGTAACAGGGTACATTTATTTCCTCAGATTTCTTTGTGAGGTGAACTGTTCGCGGGTTCTAATTCTAGCTTTGGTATTGGTTGAAAAGAGACATCTGTCAAACTTCACCAATAGCAAAGCTAGAATTAGAAGCCCACGAACATTGCACAAAGAAAACACTGTCTTGTTGTTTTTCGTATTATGTACCATTTGAATTTGAGGTTAGCTGCATTTTGACAGACGCAGAATTGGAAATGAAATTGTCATTAAATTGCAGAAAATATCAAATCAATGCATATAATATCATTATTAGTCAATTCGTCAAGATTTGTACTTGCTTTTTGTACTGAAAACAGGCGAAAATACGAATCTGCGGCTTTATACTGTCCACACAAAATACAAATGTGGCCCATTCTACAAGAAATATCCTTACACACTACACTACCTGAAAATAAACAACTCGTCACGCACTAATGAACGAGTGATTTTTCAAAGAGTAAACTCAGGAATAAGCTAAGCAAGATTTGAAATCGAAGAGATGGAAAACCATAGATACCGACAAAACACTGAAACTAAAAATAATTTCATATAAGATGCTGCAGATGTCAGAAATTAAGTTCTGACATTAAACGAGAATAGACAAACATTTTTGGATGGCGCCATCTACCACAGAGAGAGAGAAGCTCTGTTGAAGTAACAGGTGGTGTCCCCTCGAAAATCTAAACAATATCGAATCAGTTCATTCACCAGGGTTTTCAGACATCTTACTGCTACTCACAGAATAACCTAGGCCTAGGCCCTTCTTATGGATATACTCAAGATCACGTTATAAAAGTTTTTAAAAGTTGTTTATTTTGTTTATTATAGTTTATTTAATTTAACAAAAAATGAAAAATTGAAAAAATATTGTTCATTTTTTTATCCATATATATTGCTATTGCTGTTTTTGCATCAAACGAAGGCATTCAATAACATTCGAAAAAACATTTTTAGGATTTGTTTTTAAACGAATTGATTGTTGGAATATTTTTGAATTATTTTTTTTTGCTATTTTGTTGTCTAGAGAATATAATTATTTTACAAAAAAAAAAATATTATTCATAATTGTTTTCTCATAGTTCCATTATTCAAATAATTAGTTTTTTTATTTTCTCCAAAAATAATAATTGGCATTTCTCGATAGAATAGCAAAAAATAAAAAAAAATATTAAAAATGTAATTGTTCATTAAGTTGACAATTTGTTATAAACAAATTTCAAATCTCATTATATTTTTTTCTAAAACTTCTGATAATTAAAAAAATTATTAAAAAATGTTTCGAGACTTTGTTGCATATGGTTGTTTTTGTAATTTTTAGTAGTTTCAGAAAAAAATGTATTGAGATTTGAAATTTGTTTATAAAAAATTGTTAACTTAATAATCAATTAAATTTTTAATATATTTTTTTTATCTTTTGTCATTCTATTGAGAAATGCAAATTATTATTTTCGAAAAAAAAAGGTTTCAATCAATTATTTAAATAATTAGTTAAACTATGAAAGAACTTTTCTTGGCATGTTTTTTGGGTAACCTTCCACAGTCTGAAAATGAAAATATAATCAGGAAAATCTATACAAGTGTAGAAACGTCAATCAAAAACTATATAGATCTTTTGGATTAAAAAAAAAAAATTTGATTGGCAAATTCAGAAAACGAAGAGTTATTGACTAATTGAATCATTTTTTTATAGGAAATATAATTTGGTGAACGCAATAACTTATCGGGGTGAACTAATTAGTTTGCCCTTCCTACACTTGCATAGATTTTCCTGATTATATTTTCATTTCCAGACTGTGGAAGGTTACCCAAAAAACATGTCAAGAAACGTTGTTCCTCCACAAAAAACCACAATCATTCAATACTATGAAAGAACTATTATAAACAGTGAAAAACAAATTTAAGAAACATTTTTTTCTTTGTAAAATAAATGGCATAAAAAAATCTAAAATATTCAACTATCAATATCAATTTGTTTGTAAACAATTTACAAACAAATGTCTAAAAAAATTTTTCGAATGTTTTTAAACTCTTTCGTTTGATGGAAAAACAGCAATAGCAAAATATATGGTAAAAAAATAAGAATATTTTTAATTTTTTGTTAACTTTAAACAATTATAATAATAAACCAAATAAACAACTTTTGAAAACTTTTATTACGTGATCTTGTTGAGTATATTTATATAAGAAGGGTTCCAAGGAGCAAAACATTTTTAGAGCTATTATTTAAACATTTTTATGAAAACCGAGGTCCGAAAAATAAGAACAATTAACAAATGCCCGACTTGTTGAAAAATGAACTTTTTTTTTCTAACGTTAAAAACACACCATAGTTCATAAAATTTTTAAACTGACATTTAATACTATAAAAAATGTATTGTATTGGTGTACTCTCTTTAGAGCGGTCGCACGGAGCCCTATTTTCAGCGTTAAATTAAAATTATAAATAATGGAGATAGAGTTCCAGTAGTCGAAACTTTTTCATTAGAAATTTCGACCTCTCTAAGAATCTTTTTTCCGATTTCCGCTCCCTCTTATGTTTTTTGAGTTATTCCCAAAAAACTGAACCCCTTTTTTTGTTTTTGTTTTTTGTTAATAACAATTGCAATTTTCGTCAGCAGAAAAAAACAAAAAACTATTTTTCTCAGAATTACATCACGAATCAAATGAGCTATTACTCATTTTTTTTGGAGACTTGGAACTATTTGGAAAGCATACAAAAGGAATTTTGAAACAAATAATGTATAGAAGTAACCGATACCCAAGTGAAGCGCTATACAGATCTATGATTTAAAAAAACTTGATTTTTTGAAATTAGGACAAACACAATATTTGCATAAGAAAGAACTTCTAACTCATTCTCACTATCATGAGACCCGACAGAAAAATAAATATATCTCCCATTCATGAATAAATCAATCGGACAGAGTTGTACCAATATCTGGGACCGAAAGTATTCAATTGCATACCTGAAAATATTAAAAACGAACCCACAATCCAACGCTTCAATAAATCTTCCAAGGAATACATCAGAGAATTACCATCCATGTACAGTTGTGTGCATAAAAAAGTCGTACAGCAGTTATAGGCTATGTGAGTCAGGCTTGTCAATCTTAATTGAACTTCTTACCGACTTTGACAAGTAGTGTCAAATGTAATAATAATAATAATAATAATTTTATTTCCTTAAGACAGTTACAAACTATATGGAAAAAGTCAGTTGCTTACATTCAAAATGTTTATATATCTACACACGTAAATTTTAAATAAAATAATTCTAAAAAGAAAATTGATTTCACAGCAGACTGCTACGACAAATATTCATCCAGTCTATAAAAACACTGTTCTGTCAAAAAGGATTTCAACTTATGTTTGAATGATTGTTTTGTGAAGCATTTTTTCACATTTGAAGGAAGAGCATTGTATATTCTAGGAGCCATATGACTGGGAGATTGGTGAGTTATTTTGAATTTTCCAAATGGTATTGAAAAATCATTCTTTTGTCTCGTATTGAAATTATGATTTTGTTTGTTCCTCACGTATACCTATTTCATCATTATTGTCAAATACTAGCATACTCATCTCTGATATGACTAGACATGGCAATGTTAATATTTGCAGTTTTTTAAATATATCTCTGCATGAATCAGTCTGTGAAAGCCCCGTCATTGATCATAAAATTAGTTTTTGTGCAACGAAGATATCTTTTGCTAGGGTAGATAAACCCCAAAATATTACACCGTATCGTAGCCTACTCTCAACTTGTGCATAGTAGAGTTGTGTCAATTGATCTATATTGAGTACATGCCGCAAATTTCTGAATTGAAAGGCAATCGAATTCAACTTCGAGATTAGGTAATGGGAGTGAGCCTTCCAATTGAGATTTTTATCTATCCGTAATCCTACAAAAATGGTTTGATCCGAACTAGTTGAAATCAATGACTCGATTCGTCTGACTGGAATGACAACTCATTAATTCTTTTTGGATATGGTGAAACCTCAGTGCTAGCGTTTTCGAAGTATTTAGAAACAAATAATTTGCTGAAAACCATTCATTCAAAGAAATCAACACCTCTTTGCATTTTGCAATCAACACCTCTTTGCATGGGTACGTGTACTACTTTTTTATGAACATCATAGGCAGGTTTACACCATACAAACCTTGTACGACTTTTTCATGCACACAACTGTACATAAACTCAATAATAGAACACCGCAAGAAATGAATTTTGCCCTATTCTATACTGTCCAATACATAGAAATATAAAAAATTGAATTACCGATAAATAAAACGAATGAAATAATTGTTTAAAATATATGGCTACAAATTGTTCGCTTATTGAGATAAATTATTTCAGCCTAAATATTCATTTAAAATTGTTATGATGTTGAGTTATGTTTGGGTACTATTTTTCGATATTTTTTTTATTTTTATTTTATTTAGTTTATGTTTAGAAAATACTTCTGGATATTCATATACTACTAACCTTTTTTCGCACTACACACAGGAATATTTGTGTATCCTGATATACATAATATACCTCGTAGATTAAGCTTTATGCAATATGTAGTCATTTTTAGATCTTGTGAATAAATTGTTTATTATCATTATTTATAATCCAACTTCGGCATACAAAAAACATAAGAAATAATGTCCAAAGAAGGATATAATCATCTAAACACACGTTATATAGAAATATAAAAGAAACAAAGATATCCTACCGCTCATGTATCATTTTAAATTTCCCGCAAGCAGAGCAGCAGTTCGGATGATTTCCACCTTCGGATTCGTATGAGCAAGAGCTAGACGCTTGTCACACACACTCGTATATAATAGAAAGAGTCAGAGAGAGGCAGAGAAAGTCGCATGGAGGGGGCATAACGCTTTTTTCTTACGTGACGATTTCAATAAATGCAGTATGTCGCTATTTGGAAAAAGTATTGAATGTTATTAAACAAAAAACTTTCTGTAAAATTCTAGGAATATATAATACAATAATCCACTTTTTTTTCAAATATCGTAAAATGTGTAAGGACGAAACCAAAAACTGCAAAAGTGGAATATCTCAGTTTGCCACCACATGAACATACCGCGTTTATTCTTATGAGGGCAGTACTACTATTCCATTTCATCCGATATTTTTCAATTATAGTTTCTTATATCCACTGCTTCACCTGGTTTATTATTACCACTTAATTGTCCTGAGTAGAGAATATTAATGTGAAAATAACTCATACTCTGCAGCAGTTCATTTGCATTCTCATCTCGCTCAGTATTCAATATTCAAATTTTTGACGCGACTCTTTGTCTTCGATTTTGTATATCGTGAATTCTCACATTCAATCAATTCAAACAAACGATTTGGCGCCTCTGGCGCCATTCATCTATATCTTATGCTAATTAATTTTTCTGAGAAGTTACTATTTGATATATTGATAACAAAATGTGTTGTTACGATGAATGAATGGATATTGTCCTCAAAATATCTGGGGTTGAAGTTTAAAGACAAATACCACACCATTTCCCTGGAACGAACTTTATTTTTATATCTTTAAAAATAATCATTCAATTGCCATTTCCAAAAAACTTATTTTCAAACTTGAAATGTTATAAATATATTGAAAAATGACCATCCATTTTATATGATTTTATTATTATTTATAACAACTGTTATTTACCAAAAACCGTTATAACCGTTGTATATATGCAAATCAGAAATATTGAAAAAAATAACATTTTTTGATTTGTCTGAAGGCCAGCTCAAATTAAAGAAAATTGAACAAAATACAAAAAAATATAACCATCGATTATTTGTCAAAAGAGTTCCATGTTTTTTGACACAATACTGAAAAATGGTAACTATGTTGATTTCTTTTTATTTCTCCAGTCTGACCTCAAAAAAAGGAGTTTCAATATAAGTCATGAATAATAAAAAGCTGATATTTTTTTTATGTGAAAGAAATCAATGGAAAAATATGAAAGAGCAATAAATCACTTTTATTGAAGCACTGTTTGGACTTAATCGTAGGAGAAAAAATAATAATAATTTGATAACTCCCCGGATAATTCGATTATCAAAATACCGAAAATAACAATTATCACTTAACATATTCTTTCCATATACCAATAAACCCAGAAAACATGAAAATAAAATATGCAAATCCGATCCTATATCTCTTCTGTTAAATTAAACTAATAAATAGACATAAATGATTTAAAAATTCCATAACTCTCTATTTTTTCATTACTTTGAAAAATGGAAGAAAATAAAAGAGCAATAAAACGATGATTCCTTGGATAAGTCAATAATTTTCCCAGTGCAATTTTCGATTATTAATTCAAAATAAAAACTAAAAACATTTCATAAGTTTTCTTGTCATTTAACAATAAATCTTGTTTCGGTACGAAAAAATTCATCGCACACAAATCTGATGTTTGAATTATTGTAATTATAATTTTATGAACGCAAAAAATATTTATTAGGAAATTATTTCTATTGTGTTTAATTTTTATGTGTATTTTTTATGTACGCACTTCTTAGAACAACCATGTGCAGACAATAATACAAGAAGGAAATCAGGATCCCCAAAAGTACTGCACGTTTAAAAATATACACACTTCCCTTGATACAGTTATCTACCAATAGGTAAATCTGATCATTTTTCAGTAAATGTCCGACTTAATAAAGTAATTCATTGACGCAAATGAAACCTATTTTTATCATCTTGAAGAATTTCCGAATAATTTTCAGTGTAAAATATTAAAATTTGGAAAAAAAAATTATTACATACGCGAATACGATCAGTATACATATTTTTTTCGTAACAAGTTAATATTTTAATTAATGTCCCTCCAAAGTATTAATTTCCACTTCTGCTCAATCACATGTAAATTGGAAAAACCTTCCTTTCGCAACCATTTATCAAATAAATGAAAAAACAAAAATAAATCGATGACTGCCAAGGCGATTCATTAAGTTCTGAATCAAAATTCCCAAAAATACTCTAAAGTTAAAAAGCAAAAAAAATTAAACCTCTTTCATTAAACCCATTTTCAGTTTGAAATACATGTTTTTAATTACTTATAAACACAAATCTCATCACTAAATCTTTCAAAATATGGTTTACAGAACGAGTTTGGTTTATTTGAATATCAATTGTACTTTTTTCATCGAATGTTCCGACTGACAACAATGTATTGAGGCAAATTAAATTCTTTTGTTTTAAAAAAATACCCACATCAAAATATCCAAGAACCCTCAATTAAAAAAAATTAAAACATTTTTTTTTTATCAAGTTAGAAAATGAAACAATAATAATTCGATAACTACTACCAGTAAAAAAAACTCCCTTTATATCGCCATCTACCAATAAACCGACTTCAGATAAAATAAAATTTTTCAATACCAAAATCTGATTTTAAAAGTATTTTTACGATTTTTTCGAGAAGCCCATTGTATGTATTACGAGAAGGATCCGAATACCAAGAAAAATAATAAAAATTCCCATCTACGCCACATACATTGTGAAATATGTTTCCTTAAAATATATTTTTCAATTTCATCAAATATTTCTTTTATTTATTATGGATGATCCCGAACGATTCCATCATTTTAACGAATCAATTTATAATTAGAATTATTTAGTTAAGAACATAGGAAAACACTTTTTTCTGGCGCCATATAGCAATTAACAAATCGATGACTGCCAATGTAATTCATTAAGTTCTCAATCAGAATACCTACCCAAAAAGTACTGCTTAGTGAAAAGAAAAAAAAACAACCCCCGTGATACCGTCGTCTACCAATAAAACCAGCTTGAGATTTAAAAAAAAACAGTGAAGCTTGTATAATTCGAATATTTAACATCGTGAAGGATCCAATTACCTAAAAAGACCAGTAATATAAACGATGCGATCATTTTCCCAAAACAACGTATTAATTCCCAGATCAAAACAAGAATTAAAAAAATAGGAAACACTTTTTTCTGACCCCATATACCAGTTAAACATCGAATGAAAAAAGATAGGAAAAACATCTGCCAATAAACCTAATCCAAAAATAATGGTTAGTAAAAAAACAACCCAACGATACGCTTCAAACTAAAAAAACAGTTAATTTAGTTGGAAATTAAATCGTACTTTTTCATCTTAAAGCGATAACTTGAGTCAAATGAACTTATTTTTTCCTTTCAAGGAATTCAATAAAGCTATAGTTTTACCTAGCTTTTACATAATTTATTTGAAAAGTATATAGTATTTTGAAAATAATGTCTTGAGAACAATCAGTTGAGGCAAATAAAACTTTCCTTTTTTTATTTTTTAGAGAAATTTTCGAATAATTTGATGTAATGTATTTCATTAAGTTCTCAAGAAATACCTACCAAAAATACGGCTTAGTAAAAAAAAACCCCCAAAAACAGTGAATTTCGTTGAAAGTTCAATCGTACTTTTTTCATTTTGAAAAAATTTAAATGAAGTTTTTTTATTTGGAATTTTAAATAAGTGATAATTTTTCGACCTCTTGATATCGCAATCTACCAAAAATCATTATTATAGATACCGAGATAGATAACTTTCACAAGACAAACGAATACTGAGATAAAATTCAAAAAATATCCGTGAAAGCTATAGATAGGTTTTTATATCAGTGGAGCAAAATTATTGTAGTGAAAAAATAATGATAACAAATCATTTCTAAATCTGACTTTTCTCTTCTGGTATTGATACTGTCTTGGTAGATCATTTCTATCGAGTCTTTTTGACAGGAAGGGTTTTTTATCAAGGATGATGGGGTGTGTGAAATCAAAAGAATGGATATTTCTCTAGTAAGTGCTACTAGAACAGTGGGATTTTGGGCATTCAGTATTCTTGTGTCCCTGTTCAGATATGCGTTTTTTTAAATATCGGCCCGTATGACCAACGTAGCATTTAGTATAATTGTTAATTTTATAGACGACGTTCGATTGTAGATCAGTAGAGGTTTTTGTTTTTTGACATGAAAAAAAACGTTTTACCAATGCAACGGTGTAAAAAATTATCATAAACATATTTTGTTAGTTTTTATTGACAAATTATTAGTTTTGTTAGAAGGTTTGTTATCACTTAGTTTTTTTTATTAGTCCAATTTTTTTTTCTTGAAATTCTGGGTTTGAAATCTCAAGAGCTCTTGTCTTCACATTTTTAATGATGTTTATTTTATGTGATGTAAAAAATAGTAAGAAACCTCTCTGAAAAAGTTGGTTTTGATACGAATCTACTTTCAACACGTTGTTAGCAGTTTTTGACATTTGTGTCAAGACAAGTCAATGAATTGTTATTTTCTTCCGCTAAAGTAAATTTCAATCTTTTCTAATATAATATTTTAATTTTACTGGAAATGTTTCAATTCCTGTGGCTAATTCTAAATGTTCTTTTCCTTATTTGTAAATATCAAAAACTCATTGTTATAGTATTTCTAATCCCAATTGGAACGACATAAAAAGTTTCGAGAAGGAATTCTCTTCCACACGACTGAACTTTTTTATGATTGTACCAGGAACGCTTTGAAAGTAAAAACACTAGTAGTATATAAATTTCCCATTGCGGGCAGTGCATATGATCACTCCTCGTAGTGCTCCTATTTTTATTGCCGTTCCAATTGGGATTAGAATAACTATACATAGCCCTGAAGATGAATTCAATAAAATTCGAAACGTTGGCAAGGAAACAATAGTTTTTCTTCGAATCCCAACGAACCATCTCAACGGTAGGTATCATTCGCAATATCTGTAACTCGAAATACATTAAAGTGTTTCAAAAACGGTAAATATAAAGTTACCCCGCACATGCACTCTGAATATAGGGAAAAACTTTTCTCACGTGTTTTTGCCTCCTGAACACGAATCCGGAAAAATGCGGCGGTCTCATGCCGTTCCCGAGTTAAATAACTTTAAAAAAAAAACTTCATTTTCAAGAGCCGTTTTTTCCCACAAAAATCACTCAAAATGCCTCCTTCTTTTACCAGCATAAATACTAAATCACTATTGACACTTGAAATATCTTTTTTTCGAAATCCTTTTACACAGTTCCAAATAAACAATGTCACACTTTGACAGATGGAATTTATCTTTGTTTTGTTTTTCATGTTGGTGATAAATAATCACCGCAACTTTTCGAATTCAAATGTACAAATTTCCTTCATTTAGGTATGGTGCAATTGTTGTGGGCAGTGATTCATTTATTACCAACATGAAAAATAGGGCAGAGTTACTAAATGTCTTCTGTCAAAAATTTTTGATTTGGAACTGTGTAAGAAAGAGGATTTTTTTCGATAAAAAAGACGATATTTTGTGCAAATTTGTGCCGAAAATAAGTGATTTAGGGTGTATTGAAAGAAAGAGGCATTTTGAGTGATTTTTGTGCGAAAAAACGGTGCTTGAAAATGAGGTTATTTTTTTTTAAAGTGCTGTAACTCGGGAACGGTACGAGACCGCCGCATTTTCTTCCAGATTCGTGTTCAGGAGGCAAAAAACACGTAAGAAAAGTATTTTCCCCATATTCAGAGTGCATGTGTGGTGTAACTAGATATTGACCGAATTATTATTTTCTTCCGCTAAAGTAAATTTCAATCTTTCCTAATATAATATTTTAATTTTACTGGAAATGTTTCAATTCCTGTGGCTAATTCTAAATGTTCTTTTCCTTATTTGTAAATATCAAAAACTCATTGTTACATAGCCCTGAAGATGAATTCAATAAAATTCGAAACGTTGCTAGGAAACAATAGTTTTCCCGAATCCCTAACAACCTTCTCAACGGTAGGTATCATTCGCAAATATCTGTAACCTGAAATGAATTCATAAAGTGTTTCAAAACGTTGTAAATATAGTTTTACTGTCATCCCGAATATAGCGTTCTCAACTGTAGGTTTTGCATATCTGAACTCGAATCTTGGTAAAAGCGGGTCCATACCGTTCGAGTAAGATAACTTGAATAAGGGAAAACCTCATTTTCAGATGTTTTCCAGTAAAGATCGAAAAATGCACTCATCTCAGAGTAGATACTTTAAAAAAATTAAACCTCATTCAAGAGCCGTTTTTTCCAAAAAAATGCACTTAAATGCCTCTTCTTTTCCAGGTAAAATACACTTCTTATGCAACTTTGATAAATATCGTCGTTTTATCGAAAAAATCCTCCTTCTTACACAGTTCCAAATAAACAAATGTCACACTTTTGACAGATGGAATTTAGTAACTTTGCCTTTATTTTTCATGTTGGTGATAAATGAATCACCGCCAACTTTTCGAATTCAAATGTGAGCAATAATTTCCCCTTCATTTAGGTATGTGTGCAATTGTTGTGGGCAGTGATTCATTTATTACCAACATGAAAAATAAGGCAGAGTTACTAAATGTCTTCTGTCAAAAATTTTTGATTTGGAACTGTGTAAGAAAGAGGATTTTTTTCGATAAAAAAGACGATATTTTGTGCAAAGTTGTGCCGAAAATAAGTGATTTAGGGTGTATTGAAAGAAAGAGGCATTTTGAGTGATTTTTGTGCGAAAAAACGGTGCTTGAAAATGAGGTTATTTTTTTTTAAGTGCTGTAACTCGGCAACGGTACGAGACCGCCGCATTTTTCTTCCAGATTCGTGTTCAGGAGGCAAAAACACGTAAGAAAAGTATTTTCCCCATATTCAGAGTGCATGTGTGGTGTAACTAGATATTGACCGAATTATTATTTTCTTCCGCTAAAGTAAATTTCAATCTTTCCTAATATAATATTTTAATTTTACTGGAAATGTTTCAATTCCTGTGGCTAATTCTAAATGTTCTTTTCCTTATTTGTAAATATCAAAAACTCATTGTTACATAGCCCTGAAGATGAATTCAATAAAATTCGAAACGTTGGCTAGGAAACAATAGTTTTTCCTCGAATCCCAACAAACCTTCTCAACGGTAGGTATCATTCGCAATATCTGTAACTCGAAATACATTAAAGTGTTTCAAAAACGGTAAATATAGTTACTTACACATGTGAATATAGGGAAAAAAATTTCATGTTTTTGCCCTGAAACAATCCGGAAAAATGCGGCGGTCTCATACCGTTCCAGAGTAAGATAACTTAAAAAAAAATTAAACCTCATTTTCAAGACCGTTTTTCCCAAAAAAGTAAATATAGATATTTTCAAGAGCCGTTTTTTCCCACAAAAATCACTCAAAATGCCTCCTTCTTTTTACCAGCATAAAAAATACACCTTAAATCACTTATTTTCGGTACAACTTTGCACAAAATATCGTCGTTTTTATCGAAAAAATCCTCCTTCTTACACAGTTCCAAATAAACAAATGTCACACTTTGACAGATGGAATTTAGTAACTTTGCCTTATTTTTCATGTTGGTGATAAATGAATCACCGCCAACTTTTCGAATTCAAATGTGAGCAATAATTTCCCCTTCATTTAGGTATGTGTGCAATTGTTGTGGGCAGTGATTCATTTATTACCAACATGAAAAATAAGGCAAAGTTACTAAATGTCTTCTGTCAAAAATTTTTGATTTGGAACTGTGTAAGAAAGAGGATTTTTTTCGATAAAAAAGACGATATTTTGTGCAAAGTTGTGCCGAAAATAAGTGATTTAGGGTGTATTGTTTATGCTGGTGAAAAGAAGGAGGCATTTTGAGTGATTTTTGTGCCAAAAAACGGTGCTTGAAAATGAGGTTATTTTTTTTGAAAAAGTGCTGTAACTCGGGAACGGTATGAGACCGCCGCATTTTTCTTCCAGATTCGTGTTCAGGAGGCAAAAACACGTAAGAAAAGTATTTTCCCCATATTCAGAGTGCATGTGTGGTGTAACTAGATATTTACCGAATTGTTATTTTCTTCCGCTAAAGTAAATTTCAATCTTTCCTAATATAATATTTTAATTTTACTGGAAATGTTTCAATTCCTGTGGCTAATTCTAAATGTTCTTTTCCTTATTTGTAAATATCAAAAACTCATTGTTACATAGCCCTGAAGATGAATTCAATAAAATTCGAAACGTCGGCAAGGAAACAATCGAATCCCAACAAACCTTCTCAATTCGCAATATCTGCAATTCGAAGTGTTTCAAGAACTCCTCTTTCCCAGAGAATCATACCCAAAAAGTCCGCTCATTAAAAAAAAGGCAAAAACTTTTCTCTTGACCTCGCCGTCTGCCAATGCCGCCTGAGCGCGAAACAAAGAACACCACTCACCTGTGTCATGAGCCTGTCGGCGCCGGTCCCTTCCTCATCCTTGAAAATGATATCCTCGTTGTAATTCAGGACGAGGTCCTGGAACCTGCTGTCGTTCCTGTCGATCCTGCCCTCGGTGAGCCCGCTAGCGGCCAGCGTATTCTCCGCGAAATTCGGAACGTGCTGCTTGAAAACCAAGGGGGTGAGTTTTCGCGAGGACTTGCGTCGGCCCCCAACGCGCCCCGGCCCGCAAGCGTCCGACTCGGCCAGGGCCAAAAGCAGGGTCGCAACCACGCACCACTTCATATTATGCGCCCGTTCCGCATCCCTCACGATCGCGTTTCGCACTTGTTCACTTGCAGTACTTGCATCATGTCTTACTTATCTTCGGCTAGTTATTTGCACTTGTCATAGTTGGACCTCCGGGCTCTGCGCGACTAAAACCCCACTCTGGTGGGACCCTGGCCATCTTCCGTAAGGCCCGAGCCCATTGGTTAGGGGGAGGAGTCCACCTGTGGAGGCAGATGAACCTGCATCTCGCAAATCAACAACTATCACACTACATTGACCGAAACTACAGGTGGGCCATGGAACGCCGAAGATTTCTTCACTGTACAAATTGGAATTATGATGAGTCGGGTTGCGCCGTCGCTTTTCGTACCGGCTCAGTGATAAACTCAGTGAAGTGACGGTATTTCGAGTGAAGAAAGCTCGATCTTTGGCTCGTCTACAGTATGTTCCTCTTTTGTTTCTAAACGCGTCTGTACCGAAGCTACTCGGATGGTTTTTATTAAATCTATTATGTTGATGTTTACACGGCTCTGTGCTTTATGATGGTTGTACTAATGACTGGGTAAATGTTTCACTTTTAGAAATCGCATAATTCATACAAAGGTAAACTGAACGGTGTATTTATAACTGGAAATGGTTTGTGGTCTATTGAAAGTGAATTATTCGGGAAAGCACATGCACTATCTCAATCCTGACACACTAGTTTATAATTTTCATTCGGAACAAACAGATTCGTGATGTTTAATATTAACATTTCTGGAAATTTCAATTACAGTAACGGATCAACCCATTTGTAACTTATGAGAAGCAAGATAAACATGTGGAAATTCGTCAGTATGTTGCTATCTTGAATGTATGAGAGAATTTCATTCATCTGTCAAAACTGACATTCCAACATAAGCTGGCATGTTTTAATTGTTAATATGAACCAATCAGAATGCTAGTGTACGATTATCGGGTAATTAAATAAATAAATAATCTTTTTTTTTATTGGTGCCCCTTTTTACCCATTTAAAGCACGCCTCAGCGTGTTTAAATCGAGCTTTAAAAAACGCGCGTTTTTTAAAGGTAACCATGACAACATCAACAAATCGAGAAACGTGAAGTCTAAATGACAAATTTTTGATTATTGATCTGACAGGAATACCTTGTAACGTCAAATAAAACAATTCGTTCATTTATATGTGCTCCTCCATCCATTTGATGAACTTTTCATATTCTTTATATATATCACTGGGTTTCGCGGTATTAACCGCGATTCCTCACATTCAAAATCGATATTAGAATAATTCATTTTGAGCTCTGTGACAACAAATATTGATCTTTGTAACAAATTGCAAATTAGTTTTCTCATTTCCATGACAACGAAAGGTATACTGATGTCACATCACGAATTCAACCTTCTTGCATTATTAGTTCTTATCTTTTTTTTGTAGTAATAATACCAGTATATATGATTAAATGACCAATAAAAAATAACGTAGTATTCTGGATATGGTCTTAAAACATTGTTCTATTTCGAGACTCCGGCTCGCCGTCGTGCTCGAAAATCGCGCTTTTAAAGCCCTTTATCCACTTATACTTTAATATACTATTTGTGCTTTACCATAAGCACGCCTAGCGTTTTAAATCGAACATAACCGTTTTTTAAAGTTACCATCAACATCAACAATCGAAACGTGAGTCTATGAAAATTTATTATTGATCTGACAGGGTATCTTGTAACGTCAAATAAATATTACCAATTCGTTCATTTATATGCCTCATCCATTTGATGAACTTTTATTCTTTTTATATATATCGATTTGCGTATAACCATTCTGCTCACTATTCAAAAATCGATATTAGAATAATTCATTTTTGAGCTCTGGTGACAACAAATATTGATCTTTCATAACAAATTGCAAATGAAAATCTGTTTTTCTCATTTCCATGACAACGAAAGGTATACTGATGTCACATCACGAATTCAACCTGCTTGCATTATTAGTTCTTATTTCTATTTTTTGTAGTAATAATATACCAGTATATATGATTTGAAAGTGCACCAATAAAAAAAAATAACGTAAAGTATTCGTGGATAACTGGTCTTAAAAACACTTGCTCTATTTCGAGCACTCCGGCTGCGCCGTCGTGCTCGAAAAATCGCGCGTGTTTCAAAGCCCTTTTTATCCACTTATACTTTAATATACTATTATTCCATTGAGACCATTTACATGATATTGGGAAAAGTCAGTAGAGAAAAGAGAATACATAAAATATGTTATACCATACATAAATATATAATAAGAATAATAATAATAAACTTTATTCACGTTAATTAGATTAAATATACAAAAAAGAATGTGCTCAAAAAAATATTGTGAGTAAAGAAAGAAGAGTGATAAGTGCTAAAGCACTTGTTTCACAAATATTCAAACAATAAAAAATGGTTAAAAATAATATCTAAGCAGAAGTATGAGATTTTTATATAATGAATAATAGTAATATGTAAAAGTAAATAAGACAATCAGTCACACACCTATACACGCATATACATATAATGAAGTTAAAATGTTCATTATGATTCAGTATAAAATTATGAAAAAGCAGATATGTGAGCTGGGTACAGTACATAGATAAAATGGGTAAAAGTCAGAAATAAGTATAAAAGTAAACAATAGAGAATTAAGAACAATATAGTATGGTGTATAAAACATTCAAGTGAAATTATTAAAAAAATTGTGCAAAGTAGTGATAATCAAATGACACAATGAATCAATATAAAGAAATACAATTGTGTTAAAAGATACATTCCATAAATTCATTCAGATTATAGAATGAGTATTGCCACAGGAGATTTTTTTTGAATACATTAAAATTTTGGATTTCTTATAGAGCTTGGTAGTTTATTATACAACTGTTTGCCAGTTAAGATGGACTCTTTTCAAAAAAAGTTGTCCGATGAGGCGGTATGAAGTCTTCCAGATTATTTTTAACGAAAAGATATAGATACAGGGGAGTGTTAGAATTGTGTTTGAATGAAAGAAGGAAGTTCTCTTATGTATCCCAAAATAAGACGTATTTTTTTTTTGTAAAATAACAATTTTGTTGAAAATCTAGAGTTTCCCCATATTATAACATTATAGGATAATTGAGAGTATGTCATCGCATAGTAGATATTTATTAGGTGTTGTTGGGAGAGTATATTTTTAAGTTGTAAGATTGCATAGTAGCTGCTACATATCTTCTTTGATATATGATCAGTACATGCCTGAAAAGAGAGTGTGAGTCAGAAAGGTTCCAAGGAATTTTGTTGTCCCAGAGGACGTCAAATTAATATTTTCAGTATGTATATCAAAAGAAGTGTTGGGATAATTTGTTATGTTAAATTTCATTAGAACCGTTTTCCCATGATTTAGGATTACATGATTGTTCAAACACCATTCGGTGAATTCATTATATAGTACACTTAAGTTATCTGCCAGTTCTTCAGGAGAATTGCAACAAGTTGCAAAGGAAACATCGTCCGCATATATAACCCTACACTTAGTTTTCAGTAATTCTGGTAGGACATTAATAAACATTATAAATATAAGTGGACCCAGTACAGAACCCTGTGCAATACACAGGTTAACATTTGCCCCATTTGACTGAGTTTGCACTGAGTTAATAGCACAGTACAGGGTGCCCCAGAAGTACCAACTTACTATCATTATGAATATTATGTTTTTCAGGAAGGAAGTCTTGAAATTTTCTCCAAATCGAAGCTTTATGCCTTTTGGTGTTTTTGTGGTAAGAATTTCCATGTTTTGATCAATCTCTTCTAGCGTTGCTACTCCAAATTGCGAGATTTTTTACGAAATTTCAAAAAAGACGCGAGTGTTTAAAATTGTTTGTGTTTGTGTCGCTGTATCCATTTTTCATGGAGACATCCAGGACAACGAGAGGTGATTTTAACATTTTTTGTGACACTGACATTTTATACTTACGAGGGTATAAAAAAAATTTGAATTTTTGATTCATGAAATTCTTTCATAAAATACAATTCGTACAATGGAAATTATCGATAATTTTTGGGAAAATTTTCCCGAATGCATTTTTAGTTGAAAAGGAGCACTAGTGCACAAAGGCCTTTTTCAGGTAAAAATGCATGTGTTCGAATTTGTTATATTACTATTGAATATTTCTTCTAAAAACATAAATTTCCTAGTTTCATCTGGAAATAGAAACCTTTATGATAGAAATTATGGAATCAAAATATTTATACTATAAATCAACATCTGTAGATCACATTAATAAAGTAAGCCATGAGATCCTATGGATCTATAGAAATTGTAAAAAAATTGCTAATATTGCTGCATTAAAAACTCTATAACTATCAATAGTTTGTGGTCTATTGAAAGTGAATTATTCGGGAAAGCACATGCACTATCTCAATCCTGACACAATTTCATTCGAGATGAACAGATTCTTTATGTTCAATATTCACATTTCTGGAAATTTCAAGTACAGTAACGGATCAACCCATTTGTAACCGCGAAACTTAGGAGAAGCAAGATAAACATGTGGAAATACGTCAGTATGTTGCTTTCTTGAATGTATGAGAGAATTGCATTCATCTGTCAAAACTGACATTCCAACATAAACTAACATGTTTTAATTGTTAATATGAACCAATCAGAATGCTAGTGATTATCGAGTAATTAAATAAATAAATAATATTTTATTCCATTGAGACCATTTACATGATATTAGGAAAAGTCAGTAGAGAAAAGAGAATACATAAAATATGTTATACCATACATAAATATATAATAAGAATAATAATAATAAGCTTCATTCACGTTAATTAGATTAAATATAAAAAAAAAATGTGCCCAAAAAAAATATCGTGAGTAAAGAAAGAAGAGTGATAAGTGCTGAAGCACTTGTTTCACAAATATTCAATCAATAAAAAATGGTATAAAAATAATATCTAAGCAGAAGTATGAGATTTTTATATAATGAATAATAGTAATATGTAAAAGTCAATAAGACAATCAGTCACACACCTATACACGCATATACATATAATAAAGTTAAAATGTTCATTATGATTCAGTATAAAATTATGAAAAAGCAGATATGTGAGCTGTATAGATAAAATGGGTAAAAGTCAGAAATAAGTATAAAAGTAAACAATAGAGAATTAAGAACAAGTAGATGTGTATAAAACATTCAAGTGAAATTATTAAAAAAATTGTGCAAAGTAGTGATAATCAAATGACACAATGAATCAATATATAAAGAAATACAATTGTGTTAAAAGCTACATTCCATACATTCATTCAGATTATAGAATGAGTATTGCCACAGGAGATCTTTGAGAGATTTTTTTAATACATTACAATTTTGGATTTCTTATATAGCTTGGTAGTTTATTAAACAACTGTATGCCATTTAAGATGGACTCTTTTCAAAAAAGTTGTCCGATGAGGCGGTATGAAGTCTTCCTGCTTATATTTAAGAACAGCCCTTTTAATGAAGTCTTCCAGATTATTTTTAACGAATAGAATATTTTTGTAGATATAGATACAGGAAGTTCTCTTATGTATCCCAAAAATAAGACGTATTTTTTTTTTTTGTAAAATCAACAATTTTGTTGAAAATCTAGAGTTTTCCCATATTATAACATTATAGGATAATTGAGAGTATGTCATCGCATAGTAGATATTTATTAGTTGTTGTTGGGAGAGTATATTTTTAAGTTGTAAGATTGCATAGTAGCTGCTACATATCTTCTTTGATATATGATCAGTACATGCCTGAAAAGAAGTGATGAGTCAAGAAAGGTTCCAAGGAATTTTGTTGTCCCAGAGGACGTCAAATTAATATTTTCAGTATGTATATCTAAAGAAGTGTTGGGATAATTTGTTATGTTAAGTTTCATTAGAACCGTTTTCCCATGATTTAGAATTACATGATTGTTCAAACAATTTATTATACAGTACACTTAAGTTATCTGCCAGTTCTTCAGGAGAATTGCCACAAGTTGCAAAGGAAACATCGTTCGCATATATAACCCTACACTTCGTTTTCATAAATTCTGGTAGGACATTAATAAACATTATAAATATAAGTGGACCCAGTACAGAACCCTGTGGAACACCCAGGTTAACGATTGCCTCATTTGACTGAGTTAATTGCACAGTACAGGGTGCCCCAAAAGTATCAACTTACTATTATTATAGGTACCTATGAATATTCTGTTTTTCAGGAAGGAAGTCTTGAAATTGTCTCCAAATCGAAGCTTTATGCCTTTTGGTGTTTTTTGTGGTAAGAATTTCCATGTTTTGATCAATCTCTTCTAGCGTTGATACTCCAAATTGCGACATATTTTACGAAATTTCAAAAAAGACGCGAGTGTTTAAAATTGTTTGTGTTTGCGTCGGTGTATCTATTTTTCATGGAGACGTCCAGGACAACGAGAGATGATTTTAAAATTTTTTGTGACACTGACATTTTATATTTACGAGGGTATAGAAAAAATTTTAATTTTTGATTCATGAAATTCTTTTATAAAATACATTTCGTACAATGGAAATTATCGAAAATTTTTGGAAATTTGCCCGAATGCATTTTTAGTTGAAAAGGAGCACTAGTGCACAAGGGCCTTTTTCAGTTAAAAATGCATGAGTTCAAATTTGTTATATTACTTTTCAATATTTCTTCTAAAAACATAAATTTCCTAGTTTCATCTGGAAATAGAAACCTTTATGATAGAAATTATGGAATCAAAACATCTGTAGATCACATTAATAAAGTAAGCCATGAGATCCTATGGATTTATCTATAGAAATTGTAAAAAAATTGCTAATATTGCTGCATTAAAAACTCTATAACTATGAATAGTTTGTGGTCTATTGAAAGTGAATTATTCGGGAAAGCACATGCACTATCTCAATCCTGACACAATAGTTTCTGGTTTACATTCGAGATAAACAGATTCGTTATGTTTAATATTTTCTTTATATACACCTAGAGTTAGTTATTGTCATATTTTTACATTTTTATTCTATATTATTTATTATTATTGTTTGTGACGTGTATGTGATGTTCGTATATACGATTTTAGATTGTCTCTTTTCGACTATTGCTTGATTTTATTGACGTTTTTCTATTTTTTATTTGTATTTTCACACTGTTGATGTGCAAATTAATTTGTGAAAATAAAGAAATTATTATTATTATTATTAACATTTCTGAAAATATAAAAAAGTACAGTAACGGATCAACCCATTTGGAACCGCGAAACTTAGGAGAAGCAAGATAAACACCAGTATGTTGCTTTCTTGAATGTATGAGAGAATTTCATTCATCTGTCAAAACTGACATTCCAACAATAAACTGACACATGTTTTAATTGTTAATATGAACCAATCAGAGTGAGATTACGTGATAATCATGCACTAGTGCACGATTATCGGGTAATTAAATAAATAAATGATCTTTTCGTGCAATCGGACGCGAAATGAGTATTTCGCGTTCTCAACACAGATCGCGAAATTCGATTTCGCGGCCGTTACCCATAGCAACGGCCGCCAAACCAAACGTCACTTCCAAATTTGACATTTCTAAAATACGACAATAACAAGGATTATTTTTTATTGAATAGAGCATTATTTTTTTAATTAACAACAAATATATACTCATATTATTTTTCAGGTATTAAAACGGAAAGCGTCCAGTTAACAATTACTGTCTATCTCTGGAAGAGTGCAAGATACTAAAATATCACTTTTAGAGTTATTTGCGTTTTTTAAGAACTGGCAAAATATTAGAGTCGTATAGAATCAAAAGTCTGTATTTACCAAAACCGAAAAAAATGAGTTACCTATTGGATATAATAGATCACAGGTTTGTGCAGCATCTTACAATATTATTCAGCTTCAAAACTCGTACAAAGGTATAAATAAACGAGGTATAAAAACTTAGTTGGAATCAAAACTGTGTATTTACAGAGATATTTGGAATCAAAACTCCGTATTTTCTCTTCAACCAATGACAGTACACCTAAATGATCACGTGATGAATCGCCTGTCAGATGAAGTCATTTCGTCTGGTATTCTCAGTGATAACGGACGTAATAAGGAATAATTCCATTCCAGTTCTTGGCTTACAGTTTGAGCAAACTTTTATCATTTCCATTTAGATTTATGTAGATTCATTTTTATAAAGGTTAAATTGACATATCACCGTATTTTTATTCGTTTATTCAATTTATTCCTTCAATATTCAACAGCTCAATAGAATATATTTTTATGATAAGATATAATGATTTTTATTGCGGTCCTGTCTAGCTACAATGTTGATTGCATTTGTACGTAACAAAACTCTGTATTTTCTTGAATTGGTTTCAAAGCTCTGTATTTTCCCATGTTTCAGTTTCAAAACTTTGTATTTTAAAACAATTTCATTAAATCAGAAAATAACTATCCATACTTCAACATAAACCACTGTGGATTCCTTTAGAGTATTCACATTCACATAGCATTTAAAAAAATTGCTGTGAAACTGCAGATATATCATGAACTCACAGTTTTTCAAGGTTTTCTCAGAATGACATATGTGGCAAATACACAGTTTTGATTCTAGGCGACTCATTTTATATATAATCGAATATATCATTTCCATAGCAACGCTGTGACTTTGTGAATTAAATTGTATTGCTGTTGATTGTAAAGCAATAATATATTTATTTGCAATCATGTATTTTACTAATTTTGACGATTGCACGAAAAATAGTGTGTATGACCGCGAAATATATAAAGAAATACAATTATGTTATAAATTCATTCAGATTATAGAATAAGTTTTGCCACAGTAGATCTTTGAGAGATTTTTTGAAAACATTAAAATTTTGGATTTCTCTTATAGAGCTTGGTAGTTTATTATACAACTGTATAAGTTGGACACTCTTTTCAAAAAAAGTTGTCCGATGAGGAGGTATGCGACGAAGATTACCATGCCTTGTCTCATAGTTATGATTGTCAGCACTTTTAATGAAGTCTTTCAGATTATTTTTAACGAATAGAATATTTTTGTAGGGGAGAGTTAGAATTCTGTTTGAATGGAGGAAGTTCTCTTATGTAGGTATCCCAAAGATAAGACGTATTATTATTTTTTTGTAAAATAAACAATTTGTTGAAAATCTATAGTTTCCCGATATTATTAATTATAGGATGATTGAGAGTATGTCTCGCATAGTAGATATTTATTAGTTGTTGTTGGGAAAGTATATTTTTCAAGTTGTAAGATTGCATAGTAGCTGCTACGTATCTTCTTTGATATATGTTCGGACAGCCTGAAAAAGGTTCCAAGGAATTTTGTTGTCTCATAGGACGTCAAATTAATATTTTCAGTATGTATACCAAAAGAAGTGTCATTTTTGTGACACTGACATTTTATACTCACTAGGGTATACAAAAAATTTGAATTGTTGATTCATTATATTCTTTTATAATATACAGTGCTTCTCAAAAGTCCCCTCCCCCCCTCTTATTTTTGGAACGATTTACATAAACAAGTAAAATTTGGAAACTGAATATTAAAGGTTGTAAACTTCCCTACTAGTGATGATAGATGACGAAATCGACAAAGATGACGTCACAAGGCCATTGTGACCAATAATTTTAAATGGAACCCTACGGCAAGCGATACCTCTTTTAAAAGGTATCGAAAAAACCTATTCAATTATACTAATTTTGTTTGTGTTTATGGCAGTTTTGGCAACTCGCTTTTAAAAAACGCAAAGTTGTGATGAATTAAATCAGTTAATACTAAAATTCCAAATTCAAACTCCGCCTCTGGATAGTTGTCAAATAAGCTGACGTTTCTGTTAGTCTCCCTAATTCGACGCTTTTGTAATTGTCCAAGTTTTTGTACATTTAATAATTTGTGTATTGTTGATCGAACCTTTAACTGTTTTGGCAGCTTTTGGTACTCTTAATATTTTTGTACATTTTAATAATTTGTTAAACTGTTGTGAGCCGAACGTTTAAGTGCTTCAAGAAGCGAAATGGTACGTGCTTCAGGTGATGAAGTAGCAGCGATCCTAATTCTTGGTGAAACTGGACAAAATATTCATGCAGCAGAACGCATTTTCAATGAGAGGTTTCCCGATCGCCCCGTTTCGAGGACTTATTCAAGGGAGCTTCTTCGTAAGTTTGAAACAACGGGTAGTATTAATGATGAGAAACGATCTGGTAGACCACATATTCTGATGAGAAAAAAATTGATATACTGGCAGAAGTAATAGTTAATCCTACTTTTTCAACAACTCACGTTGCATCTACCTGTGAAGTCAGTCGACGTACAGTACACAGGGTGTTGAAAAACAACAAATTTCATTCATACAAATTAAAAATGGTTCATCAACTCTCAGACGACGACCCAGACCGAAGACTAGAATTTTGTGAAAATATGGAAACTAAAATTAACCAACAGCCAGACTATGTCAAAACAATTTGTTCTAGTGACGAAAGTACTTTCTATCTAAATGGAAATGTAAATACACAGAATGTGAGGTATTGGAGTAACGCAAATCCTCACCTGTTTCGTGAAACACATACCCAATTTCCCCAGAAGGTGAATGATTGGGCAGGTATCCTGGGAAACCACATCTTTGGGCCTCTTTTTTTAAACGCTAATTTAACTGATGAGGTTTATCTGGAGCTGTTGCAAAACGCAATAGAACCGTTAATCCTTGAAATTTTGGAAGATAATCAAGATGAACGGCAATTTGGAAATAACATTCCAACAGGATGGCTCCTCCACACTATTACGGTGCAGTAAGACGGTATTTGGATGAGGAGTATCGTCGAAGATGGATTGGACGACGAGGTTCAACGGAATGGCCAGCTCGATCACCGGACCTCACACCTTTGGATTATTTTCTGTGGGGGTACCTTGAATCGAAGATTTACGCCACATTGTTGCAGAATGTGAGGCTGTTTCCGCAGACACATTTGCAAAAGTACGAGAAGAGTTTGAAAATAGGATATTTTAGTGTCAGGAAGTAAATGGAGGTCACTTCGAGCAATTTCTTTAAGTAGATACTGATTCTCAAATCTGTAATTAATATCATACTGAATGGAATTTAAATTTCAATGTTTACTAATGAGCCATTAAAAATGCCATAAACACAAACAAAATTAGTATCATTGAATAGGTTTTTTCGATACCTTTTAAAAGAGGTGTCGCTTGCCGTAGGGTTCCTTTTGAAATTATTGGTCACAATGGCCTTGTGACGTCATCTTTGACGATTTCGTCATCTTTCATCACTAGTAGGGAAGTTTACAACCTTTAATATTCAGTTTCCAAATTTCACTTGTTTATGTATAATCGTTCCAAAAATAAGAGGGGGGAGGGGACTTTTGAGAAGCACTGTACAATTCGCGCAATAGAAATTATCGATAATTTTAGGGAAATTTGCCCGAAAGCATTTTTAGTTGAAAAAGAGAACTAGTGCACGAGTGCCTTTTTTCTTGTTATATTACTATTGAATATTCCTTCTGAAAACATCTAATTTCATCTGGAAATAGAAACTTTTGTGATAGAAATTCTGGAATCAAAATATTTATACTATAAATTAACATCTGTAGATCACATTAATAAAGTAAGCCATGAGATCCTATGGATTTATCTATAGAAATTGTAAAAAAATTGCTAATATTGCTGCATTAAACACTCTATAACTGTGAATAGTTTGTGGTCTATTGAAAGTGAATTATTCGGGAAAGCACCTGCACTATCTCAATCCTGACACAATAGTTTCTGTTTTTCCATCGAGATAAACAGATTCGTGATGTTTAATATTAACATTTCTGGAAATTTCAAGTACAGTAATTTTTAATTTAATTCCAAAATTCCAAAAAATGACATTTTTAATTTTAATTTGTTCTAAAATGTCATTGATAATCATGCACTAGTGCACGATTATCGGATAATTGCACAGTACAGGGTGCCCCAAAATTATCAACTTACTGTTATTATAGGTAGGTAGCTATCAGAATATACTGTTTTTCAGCAAGGAGGTCTTGAAATTGTCTCCAAATCGAAGCTTTAGATCTTTTTGTGTTTTTTGGGGTAAGAATTCCAATGTTTTGATCAATCTCTTCCAGCGTTGCTACTCCAAATCGCCACATATTTTACGAAATTTCAAAAAAGATGCTATGTTTAAAATTGTGTATCTATTTTTCATGGAGACGTCCAGGACAACGAGAGGTGATTTTAAAATTTTTTTGGAGCCTCGGAACTTAGGAGAAGCAAGATAAACATGTGGAAATACGTCAGAAACTTCCCAGTTTCATCTGGAAATAGAAACCTTCATGATTCTGGTATCAGAATATTATACTAGGGATTTATCCATAGAAATTGTAAAAAATTTATTGATATTGCTGCATTAAAAACTCTGTATATACTTTACATACGTTCGATCTAAATTGGATTATGCTCCTATTATTTGATACCCTTTTAATGATTGCCATAAAGTTACAGTCGAACGTGTGCAAAGGAAGTTTATGAAATTTTTAATATTCAAAATTGATGGAACCTATCCAGAGTAAGTATCTACCTATGTGACCGTTACAATTACTTCTTTGGTTTTTCTCTATAAATTATTGAATAATTCATTCAACATACTTGCTCATGTAGCAGTTTTTCAAACTAGATGACACAATATATTGAAAACTCAGAGAGCTAGAACCAATATTTTACCTAATTAAATCTCCAATGTATGTCATGTGTAACAATGTGTAAATACTGTGATATAAATATACTTACGTGAAATTAATGAACTTATTAGGGTAGCCGAAGTTTACTGATAAAATTCCTTATATTCACTGTTGTATATCATTTCCTACATATTTTCCTTTTGTAACTAAACATTTTACTCATGTTTTTTGTATGTGCTGATACTATATGTATAAATTGTCCAGTAAATGGTTTCTACAGTTGGACAATATTATTATTATACTACTTCGAGGGATGTGCCACTTGAAAATCTCCAAAATATAATTCAAAAATTCAGGTTGAGTACTAAAAAGTATGTGCTATCACAAGAAATTCTGAAAAGTGATGAAAATAGCGAGGCTTAAAAAAAGGAAATTGGATTATTTTCATTCCGCTTGTGTAGGTGATGTGAAGAATATTCAAGTTTATACTTTCAGTTTTTGACAGTGTCCTATCTTATATCTTTAAACGAGTAATTCTTTTATATATATATATATATATATATATATATATATATATATATAAATTTCGGCTATCCCGGAAACGGCTCTAACGATTTGGATGAAATTTTGTATTTACATAGGGTTTTGCTTTTTAAGTTTATCTATACAGGCATCTTTCCTGAAAAAATGCGATTTCACACAAAAAAAATATGTATTACGAATCGATATGTATAGCGCCATCTCTTAAATTTGTGAGGTACTTGCATTGTTGCTAATCCACCTACTGGTACCTCTAAACTTTGCGAGATAGCGCTATATGACATTGTCCGAATACGGTTTATTTGAAATGTGTATTTATAGCCAAGCTGTGCACTAGGTAAGATTGCAAAATATTCATATGTGATCCGTATCTAAATAAGCATCTTCTCCGAACAAACACGATTTTACAGAAAAAAAAAATACCAAGCAAAGCTCGGTCGCCCAGGTACTAATAATAATAGTACTAGCTTCATTGACCATATTACAGGAAAATGGAACGACAAATAAATAATTTCAAAAATCAAGATCAATCAGAAAGTAACAATAAAAAAAAAAGTATGGTATTCTTCTTACAAATTGGTTTGAACATGTATTTGCTATTATAATTGATTGGCCTAATATCATGAAAAATATATCACAATAAGAACAAATACATTGAAATTTTCACACAGGACATATATTGTTGACTAGAGGAAAATATTCGTTCTTGATCTGGGATATCTAAAAGAAAAATGTGTTTGTGACAGAAAGATCGTTCAAGTTGATTTTTTCAAAAAGATTAGGACATTCAATCAGATTTTTGAACACTTTGTCTAGAAATACTTACGAGTGATGAAAAATTACTTCGGTGTTTTATAGTTATTTCGTGTCTTGTTAGCCATATAAAACCAGGAAGAAAGTGATTGCTTTTCTCGGGTTTTTTATATGCTAATGAGACATTAAACATCTTGTATGTTATAAAATATTTTCCTAAATTGATTGAGGGCTTATTTGATGTTTCTGACAGTTGCTAAAAATTTATTAAATATGTTGTTCATAAGAAAAAACCCCTGGTGCTTGCACCTGTAAAAGTTTGGGATCAACTTGGCGACCCTTGGCCTACTTGATAATAGAGATTACGAGCGTTTCAGATGGCGCCATTGTCGTTCCCAGTTTTTATTCAGTAAATGTAACTAAGACGATAAAGGGTATATTTATTTCCTCGGCTTTCTTTCTAATTTTAGCTTTGCTATTGGTTGAAAAGTGACATCTACCAAGTTTCACCAATAGCAGAGCTAGAATCATTGTGCATACCTTGACCTTTACTCAAGGCATGCACAATTACAAGTTTTATTTGTTTTTATATTTTACAATTTTTTTACTTTAGAACCGTCCTAAAAAGAGACTACTTAATGATTTCTAATTATGATAATATTATTCATTTCAGAAAAAATGCAGTAGCGTATCATTTTTTTGTAAAAAATTATAGAAAGCATATCAGCGCTGGGACCACTGCTAGAACTAGAAGAAATATTTTCTCCTAAAGAAAAACAGTTTTTATGCCTAGTAAGAATCTGCTGAAATCCAACGAAATATTGTTACCAACACTACCAAACAAATTGAGGTAATCCGACAGTTTTGGAACGAAGTTCCTTTGCAGGTAGGTGTTAAAAGTTCATTATAATCAATCCATCTCTATTCATAATTTTTCGGTGAAAAATGTGCCCGGAGATTGAAAATGCTTATTGAAATTGAATTGTTGAATGTTCCAGTTTGAATTATTGTAGTGTGATGAACAAACTCTTATTAGTATTGAAGATGTATCCTGCAATTAACGTGAATAAAGTTCAAAATGTGATTTGAAAAATCTTGTTGTTTTATTTCACATAAAATGGAGAAATACGACGTAAAAAAATACTTCAACAGCAAATTATTTAATTCGTTTCATTATTTGATATATTTTATATTGTATGTATACATAATGTATTGACAAGGTATATATTTGTATTTTATTGTGTTTTTCAATTTATCTTAGGTAAAAAGTAATTTAATGTTAATGACATAGTCAAAGGTCTTGGAGAAGGTATGAATGTTGGAATTACTTTATTGCTCTATCGTGAACCTTCGACTGTTGTGGTGTAGAAGGCATACCACTCGAACTGATGCAGATGATGTTTATATGAACAATCAGTTAATATAAACAAAACATTTCACACGAAGTTCCCCAGGGATCCGTTCTGTGACCTACATTATTCAAAATTAATAAATGAAATCAACCAACGATAAAAGCGTAGCAATGCTAGGAATACGGCCAAGACAGTCAATGTGCTTTGCTGCTGAGTTGAAAACATATTTTTTTTCGACGATTGTTTGAATATATTTTGCAAATTATTACATTTTCCAAAAACCCTTTATTTTTCCTGTCGTGATAAATTTAGGTAGTACTCCTGAAACAAATCAAGCTAGTAATTCAGTAAATGTAAGCAGGAAGATGTGCGAAGGAGGAAAAGCAAAAATACTATTTTTCAAAAGTAACGTATACAGGGTGATTCAAAAGTACTTTGACAAACTTCAGGAGGTGATTCCTCGCAATATTCCAATATGAATTGACAAATAAATATATGTCCGGAAACGCTTCGTTTCCAAGATACAGGGTGTTGAAGTTTTATTTTTATTTTGGTTTTTTTTAAATACATTTTGAAATACTGACCTCAATTTAACGAAAATTGGTATTGAGAGGTTTTTTGAAGTGTCGAATTCGAACCTGATGTTATTATTGCTCTTACTCGTAGGTAGCGCCACCTACACGTTTTTTTATGTTTTGAAGATTTATAACTTTTTTGAGCGTACTTCTAGCACATTTTTCAGTGAAAACATCAATGCCTCTATCATATCTACGTAGAAAAGCCACCCATGTTACAAGTCGCTGTAAGCAACCGTTTTCTAGATATTTGGACTTGAAAATTTCAAGTCGATTATTTGATAATCGATGCGTGTTGAAGTTATTACCATTATTTTGCATTTTTCACAAGCATGCTTGGGAAATAAATTTGACGTCTAAGTAAGTAGTTTTGGTAATTACATATTATGTGACAGTTAAACGTTCTGTTGTTTTGTTAAGTTTCTGTAAGATTTAAAACACTAATTTTGAAAAAATATATTATTTAAATAATAATGCTCAATTAGCCGATATGCATTTCATTTATGGCCTTGCAGATGGCAATGCGCGCGAAGCAAGACGTATTTACCAGGAGCGATCTCCTAATCGAGTACTGCCTTCAGCTCCAACAATTACCAGTCTCCGCCGTCGTTTGGCAGAAACAGGTAGCTTCAAGAGGGCAGCTGATATTATTGGAAGACCACGAGCAGTCCGAACCCCAGAATTGGAAGAAGCTGTTTTGAATGCTCTCGAGGAGAATCCAGAAACAAGTACAAGAATAATTGCTGAGGCTCTCAATTCTACTCAGTCCACAGTTTGCAGAATTATCCACGATCAACAATTTTATCCATACGATATTCCAAGGGTACAAGCTCCTTCGCCACGAGACTTTTCCCAACGCATTACTATGTGTCAGTGGTTTTTGAGAAAATTGGCTGGAAAATCCTCAATTTTTAAGATATGTACTCTTCACGGACGAGGCAAAGTTCTCCCGATATTCTATCACAAAGTTTCATAACAACCATGTTTGGGCTCTGGAATATCCGCACGCAGTATAAATTTTCTGTAAATGTATGGGCGGCAATAATTGATAATTACTTGATAGGTCCCTTCTTTCTTCCGTTCCGACTGAATGGCGCAACTTACAGAGACTTTTTAGAAAATGAATTGCCGGGACTACTTCAGAATGTACCATTAGAAATTCGTATCCACATGTGGTTTATGCATGATGGGGCTCCGGCCCATTTCAGCGTTGTAGCCAGAGAATTCCTTAACACTGTCTATCCAAATCGATGGATCGGTAGGGGTGTAGAAGAACCTAACCAGGCCTGGGCACCAAGGTCCCCAGACCTAAACCCTCTAGATTTTTTTTTTGGGGACATTTGAAGTCACTAGTTTATAAAACTCCAGTAGCGAACGAGGAAGATCTAAGAAACCGAATAGTAGACGCCTGTGAAACAATAAGAAACACACCAATAATTTTTGAGCGGGTACGAGATTCAATGACTAGAAGACTGAATGCCTGTATCTTCGCTGAAAGTGGACACTTTGAACAATTTATTTGAATACAATTTAGTTTCCTTTATTTTATTTTATTCTACATAATCAAAATTTCTTGAAATAAAATGTGGATATTTCTTGTCAATTTTATTAAAACAAATACAGATTTTGCACCCTTGATACGAAAACAACTATTTCAAACGAGTAAAAATAAATAGAATACGTGGCGCCCCCTACAATAAACCAATACTACTTAAATGTCAAATTCATTTCCCAAGCATTCTTGTGAAAAATGCAAAATAATGGTAATAACTTCAACACGTATCGATTATCAAATAATTTTCAAGTCCAAACATCTAGGAAACGGTTGCATGTAACGACTTGTAACAGGGGTAGGTTTTTTACGTAGATATGATAGAGGAATTGATTTTTCTTCTTAAAAATGTGCTAGAAGTACGCCCAAAAAAGTTATAAATCTTCAAAAAATAAAAAAACGTGTAGGTGGCGCTCCCTATGAGTAAGAGCAATAATAACATCAGGTTCGAATTCGACACCTCAAAAAACCTCTCAATACCAGTTGAAATGGAATGCTAGGGGAATATCCTAATTTTCCTTTCTTGTTGTAGTTAATTTTGTTCTTCGATATAATGGACAGTAAATCTTGCGATGATATCAATCAAGTACCAGAAATAAATGAGTCCACAGCCACTTGGTATTTTTCTTCTTGAAAACTTTAAGGAACTTTGGGTAACAATAATGAAGGACCACCTGTCTATCAAACAGGACAGAAATGTTACGCAGGTTTGTTGATAGATAAGGTATTGTCGATACCTTACATGGAACTTCTCATAATCAGCTCGTTAAAGGAAGATGTACATTTTGAACTGTCAACGTGACAACGGTTGAATTCTAATTCGGAAAGTATTTTCATTATGGAAATTGGAAAGTTTACTCACTAAACTAAGTCGGATTGCGGAAATAACTTTATCTTCTCTTATTAGCGTACTTGCACTCTTTTTCAGAATATACGGTGAAGATGTTATGAAAACAATCAGAAATTCGTGACAAACTTTCTAACATGACATTTCTATTATTATTACATGCCTGCTTGATTTTATTCTCAAGGAGACACAAAACCGAGGAAATTGAACAGGTATGGCCCTCGGAAATTTTGGCAAGCTAATTTTCAACATTTTTAACCATGTTTAAACACCAGTTTTCATTTAATTGAGGTCAGTATTTCGAAAGTTATTTGAAAAAAACGAAAATAAAAATAAAACTTTAACACCCTGTATCTTGTAAACGAAGCGTTTCCGGACATATATTTATGTGATCAATTCATATTAAATATTGTCAAAGTACTTTTGAATCACCCTGTATATGGAAAAAATCATGGAACCCAGAATGGTTCCTTGAAGGACTCCGCAAGTTAATAATTTCAGTTCTGAGATATGTTGCTCAATTGTTTGATAGATATTTATTTAGAAAAGTTGAGCTGTTTCACCTAACTCAATATTCAGAATCGCTAACAAGAGGCCATGGTTGAGTAAGAGTAATCTTTCAATTACACTTAAAATCATAATGGCCATTTTTCAACTTTTTAACGGAAAATTAGCGTATAGAATATTCTAATCATGAAAGTGAATTTCCAGTGGAAAAAACTTCCGAAATGAATTTCAGATAGGCCGACCACCCAGTTCATTTTCACCTCAAACCAGGCCAGATCAAGAATATACATTGTTTGTATTCTCTGAATTTCCTATAACCGAATATTTCTGAATAATAAAGTTGCTTTTGTTTTTGAAGTACCGAGTATAGCTGTATTAATCACATTGTTACTATCTGATAAACAATAACAAGTGATAGAAACTAATGTTTGTTCTATGCCATTCTCAGCAAATGTAACGAGTTAATGCTTTTATTTTTAGATATCTCAACGCGGTATATGTTGTGCTAAATAATGATAATCTCACAAGATTTTAACGAAATATTTTCACGAGTCTTAATAACCCAAGGGAGGAACGGAAGGTTCAATTGTTTGCAGAAACTCCAACGCAATATGTGTACATGGAGAAAATAATATCATAAATAATATGCTAAGGAGAACTTCATCACTATTAATGATTCTAACAACAAATATACTGTAGGTGTGAAGTTTGCATATATTTACTGGGAATTACCATAACACTTGAATTCCGTAGAACTCATTCAATGTTGGTATAACAAAAAATATCCGCAATTGAAGGTTGTTGTAAACTGGAGTAGCGATTCCTTTAACAGAAATACATAAATGCAGGAACTGTAGCTTCACCAGCACATTATTCAGGGTGTGAAGTGTTGGAGTTTAAGATTTTATTAATTCACCCCATACATAATTTGATGAGATTATAGATTGGTAAGTTGTCATTAATGTCATATACGTTCTGTACGGTGTGTCAAATTTAAAAGTTGTCAGTGGGAATATCTCTATACTACTATAGCTTGATAGTTATACCTTATTTGGAGAGAGAGGAAGAGAGAGTAAAAAACTCATTATAAATGCCAATCCTCAAATAACTTATTCCGGCAAAAGAGACGAATGTTGCAAAAAATCGATTAGAAAAACAAGAAGAAGAGGAACGACGACAGGAGGAAGAACGTCGACTGGAGAAAAACAAGAGGAAGAGGAACGACGAGAAGGACAAAAACAACAGGAGAAGGAACAACGAGAACAACAGAAAGCACTTCTCGATCAGATCATCTGGGGAACCGAGGGACAAATCGTAGGCCTGAACAAAGATGTTGATAAAATTGGGGCCGAAATCAACACAGTCTGGAGAGGGATGGACGGTAAGATAACAAAATAAATTAGTGTGATACGGGAAGAAGCAAAGAAATAATTGTGGACGGTGCGAGAAGAACTAGAAAATTCAAGACTACCGCGAAAGTGTTGCCACATCGCACAATTCCGTAAAACCACCGAATTTCAATGGGGAGTCGCCATGGTCTCTATATAGTAAGCAGTTTGAAGCTGAAGCAACAGCTAATAGATGGGGCGATGAAGAAAAGGCTTTGAGGGAACCTGCTTTGGCAATGGTACAACCGGGTACCACAACGCTCGTCTTCTCCTGCCAGGACACTCCCACGTTCCTACTCACCTGCGAGGATCTGATCATCTAAAGAGTCCTTGGATAGGTACCAGGAAAACTAAAATTAGCCGCGCGAAGCGCATGCTGGCAAGTGATAGTGGGTCCCCCAGGATCATCCACTTCAACACCTATCGATAGTTTGACCATCAGAGGAAACAGACACTGGTGAGTCAGTTTTCCTGGTACGCTGCGGTATCATAGAACTAGACAGTGTAATACAACTCACATACAGGAAGACACCTTAACCAATATTTTTGACAAAAAAATGTGCGCCACTGATTTTTTTTTTGCAATTTTTGTATCGTTTTCGCATTAAGCTACTAAAACTACACCTTTTTTATAACTAGCATTTTTTCGTATCTTGCTTTGTTTTTGAGAAAAAAATAAAAATCACTTTATTGTTATATGGTAACGCCGGAAATTAAAAAAAAACATGAAACAAGAAGAACTCTTTATTAAAACCACCCTTAAACAAATAGTACGCAATTTTTTTCAGTAAGAAAACATTTAACAATAAGTAACAAAACTTACTAGCTGCTCAAAATATCCTCCTTCAACTTCAATGCAAGCATTACCTTGTCTTAACATCGATTGCCGAATACGTTGAAATATTTCCGGCGTATGTCTTATCTGATCACATCATGAATCCCGTATCCATTGGATTAATTCTTCTTCAGTGTTGACTGGAGTTTTATAAACGAGGGACTTTAAATGTCTCCAAAGGAAGAAATCTAAGGGATTCAAATCCGGTGACCTGGGTGGCCATGACTGTGGACCTGCGCGACCGATCCAGTTTTCTCCATAAGTTGCATCCAGAAATTGACGTGCTACTCTGCTAAAGTGAGGTGGGGGGCCCATCGTGCATGAACCACATTGCTCCTCTTACTGCCAGTGGGACAATTTCTAATAGTACACACAAATTCCAAAAAATGACGATACTCTTGACCATTTAATCTGGGTGGTAAAAAATGAGGTCCAATGAGAGAATCACCCACAAAACCAACCCAAATGATGTTATATAACCATATGGGGATTTTCTTCAGCCCAGATATGATTGTTATGAAAGTTCATAATTGAATTTCGGGAAAAACATGCTTCACCGGTAAACAATATACGGGATAGAAATGTCGGAGATGCTGCCTGTTGTAAAAGCCAAGTAGAATGAACTCGCTTGGAAAAATCCGCAGGTAATAACGCTTGCACACGCTGTATGTGGTAAGGATACAGTTGATAGTCCCTCAAAATCTTCCATACAGTAAAGTGAGAAATGTTTCATTGTTGTGCAATTTTGCGTGTACTTGTATCGGGGCTACGCTCAACTTCACGTAAAACTGCTTCCTCCAGCTCCACTGTTCTTACCGTTGCAGGTCTCCCAATAAAAGCAGCCGACCTTTGGAAGGTGCCTGATTCGCACAGCCTTTCGTGTATTCCTACAAATGTTTGTCCATTTGGTACAATGCGATGAGGATATATTTCTTGATAAATGCGTCTAGCCGCTCTGGAATTGCCTTGGGCCATTCCATAGATAAAATGTATATCGGCCATTTCTGATTTTGTAAACCGAACCATTGTCTAATATCAGTAACGAATGTTATAGCCTGAAACTCTTAAAAACACTTCAAATAATTACCATCAAATATTGTATGCACTGTTTCAAGTTATGTCAAAGTCAGATTTGTTTGAACAATTGTTTTTCCTCCCATGGCACTCTAACTTTACTTTCAAAAAAACACTGCAGTAATAATTAACGTTCTTCGTTTCATCGAAAACAGTTAATCTAAAATTCAAAAGATGATTTTCGTGTAATTTTAATTGTTAATCAGAATAAAAATCTCGTTATTGCATATCCATGACAACAATAAAAAATTTTTAATAATTAATAAAAAAATATTGCTTGCATTACTTTTGATAATAATTTCTAAGACTAGAATAGACTATTGAATTAAAAAAAAATAACAAGTACACCCCAGTTTTTGATGGTTTGGTAGTTCAAATTTTTCATTATGTTGTCCCAGGGACATGCAATAAAGTGATTTTTATGTTTTTTCTCAAAAACCATGCAAGATACGAAAAAAAATATATGAATAAAAAAGTTGTAGTTTCAGTTGCTTAATGCAAAAAAATTGCAAAAAATCAATGGCGCACATTTTTTTTGTCAAAAATGTTGGTTAAGGTGCCTTCCGGGATGCCACTAGACATGAAGATTTCAATCTACTTAGGGCTAAATTAGCCCCTTACTACCCCAAATAACACTGCCAAATTTCAACAAAATCGGCTCAAGGATTATTAAGATATTTAGGAAAAAAAGATTTCTTTTAAAAATGTTGACACCTTGTATCTTGAAAACAAAGCATTACCGGACCTTTGGTTACATAAACTTTCCATCTTAGAATCATTCCTTCGAGTTTGGCCACGTACTTACATAACACCCTGTATAATTTCACCTTACGAACCTTCGGAAGACTACGAATATTGGAAAAAGTTTTTGTGGCAGACATAGAAGACGAGTTCTGTCTTGGGTTGGATCAATATGATTCTCTTTGATAAGCAGAAACTCATGAAATTTGGAGGGCAACAATTTATTTGAACAACACCATCGGGAAGGGCACTGTCTATGAAATTGAGAATAGCAAAACTTGCAAATTATTACTTGCACGAGCTCTAATTTCGACAGAAAAAACATCCTTGTCAGAATTGCTAATGTATTCCCTGATGCACTAACTGAGTGGGTAGCAGATTGCCAAACGAGCGGATATCCAGATTGAAAAATCACGGCTGATGCTATACTAATAAGAACCATCGGAAAATCCTTTAATCATTTTTTCACCGATAGAATACGAAGCCGCCATGAAATAATTTATTTCCAAGGAAAGTGACATATTCGAGGGTCACTACAGGACGAACCAACTCAGTACAGCACAGGATATTGTGTGTGAGCCTCACACATCCAATGAGGATTTTCTCTGCTCCAATATCTTCAGTTTTGTCCATTAACCGTTCCATTTAAATGAAAAGCAGCTTCGTCAGAAAAACAATTTTGTTTATGAACTGCAAATCTGCTTCCATTCTGTCCATCATCAGTTCACAGAATTGTGCCTTCTATTAGGATCATCCTCATTTATCTCCTGAACCAACTGAACTTTATAAGGATGGTATTTTTCTCTATGTAAAGCTCTCAATATCGATGATTTACTTACATCATTGTCGGCGGCAAGTTGTCTACTTGTCATATGTGGATTTTCTCCAATCGCTAACAGTATATCTAACTTTTTTCCTCATCCAATTTATCATTTCGACCTGGTTTTTGAATAGTTTTTACATGTCCAGTTTCACGAAATTTTGTTTCTATTTTGCTAACTGTAGACTGTGAGACGTGTTGACTAATTTATTATTAAACATTTCACAAACTTCTTTTTGAGTTCTTGTTTTTTATTACCCCATCCAATCATAATTAAAATGTCTATTCTTTGAGTTTTTCTGTTAAATGAGCCATAGTCAAAACAAATACACACACAAATATTTTTCAATACACTGACGTGTGTCAGCAACTTAACAGTAGTCTACTAGATTGACATTACATTATTCATGTGGGTTTTGTGAATAATTTTTTGGTGACTTGTAGCAGATCAGATAAGATTTCCTGACGTGTAGCAGATCAGATAAGAAAATACCTGATTATTTCTTATGGGGTTATTTAAAATCAAAAGTATATTTCAGACAATATTGCAGATTTAAGAAACTTTATAACAAAAAATTATACCGACAAAATACGGAACTGAAAAGTAAAAAATAAAATAAACCTTCTTAGTCTCAATAACTAAGCTCCTAAACTTATGTGAGTAACTAATTTGGAGTCGGCGCCAAACAAACAAGCAAATGGGACCAACTTCGAAGTTCACCCTATCCACTGAAAAAAGAATTATCGGAATCGGACGTATCAGTAAAAAGTAGGTCATACATAAAAAAAAATATACGCGTCGACTAGAGAACCTCCTCCTTTTTGGTTTCGTCGGTTAGGATAACGCAAGAAATTAACAACATAACCCCTGAGTATAGAAAATCGAAGTAAACAGTCTTCTTCACATGAAAGATTCAATATAAATTGAACCAGAAAATGGTAGATCACAGGGAAAAACAACTACTTTCCTAGCTAATACCACGCAGAACGTTGAATGATATTCACCTGAAAATCCATGCATACCTCCATATAAATGGACATTGAATGCAAATGTTTCTTTCTGATAAGCTCGATTATGTTTAAATTATGTCGTGTTCGCCTAACAATCCGCATACCGGTTTCAGGCTTTTTTGGCCCTCATTTTTGAAGTGTTTCTTTCTGTCACTAGTGGAGTGGAGTGGAGTGTTTCTTTCTGTCACTAGGTACCGCCAGTTAAAAGTTTTCTTTTCCGGCGTACCTATAGGTGTTATAGACTCGACGATGGTTTTGGTTATGTTATGTCTCGCTTCAGCCAGAGCTCTTCGGACCTTTGGCTGGTTGACTACTCCGTACTGATGAGGGCCAAAAAAGCCTGAAACCGGTATGCGGATTGTTAGGTGAACACGACATAAATTAAACATAATCGAGCTTATCAGAAAGAAACATTTGCATTCAATGTCCATTTATATGGAGGTATGCATCGATTTTCAGGTGAATATCATTCAACGTTCTGCGTGGTATTAGCTAGGAAAGTAGTTGTTTTTCCCTGGGATCTACCATTTTCTGGTTCAATTAATATTGAATCTTTTATGTGAAGAAGACTGTTTACTTCGATTTTCTATTTTTATTCCACTTCACATGGCGTTTATCTTTCACTATAACCAAGATCGACTTGCTTATTGTCAAGAAGTGTTGAACATTTAATTTAATTGTAAAATAAATTGAAAAATGCTTCCTAAACATTATGTGACATTATTCCTTCATTCTACGTAAAGTATCAAAATTTTACATTTTCGAAATTAATTTTCACAGTTATGATTGCACCAAATTTGGAAAACTTAATATTGCTGAACAGAGAATGAAAATCCTTTTCGAACAAGGTGAAACACGACCCCCCTTCTCATTTAAAATTTTTGAGGGGGTGCTCATAATGAGAAGGGAGTAATATTTCCATACTTCAAATTGTCAAATTGACAATAGAAATCGACCTGTTTCAGGTTTTTTAAACAAATACATAATAACGCTCAAAATGAATTTATTCCATACCTACTGTATAACTGTTTGTTATAAATGCGGTTGTACCGATTACCAAATGGTGATCACCTCATTGAATTCTCAGTGGTTACAGTAATTTTATAAAACCGTAATAACACTAAGGTGAGCTTATAAAACTACAGAACCTTCTTATATACCACTGTTACTTTCACATTGTATTTACAAAACAAAGTGTTGCCGTAGGCCCCGATTTTTTTTTATTGGTATCGAAAGTATAAAGCCAAATTCCATTCCTCACAAAGATCTAACGGATCGTGGAAGACTCAACAGAGGCAGATCAAATTTCATCATACATATTGGGTTGTCTTACAAGCACATCTCCAGAAAATCATCTCACTTTGAAAGTAACATTCCGGACCATATTTTTCAGTACAGGAATGATTCGAGAAAAATGATGCAATAACTTTCTTAAAATATAGCCTCTTCTCCAAATAAATTTAAACTAGATCGAAAAGTACGTGTTTACTATTTCAATCGCATTCACGTGAAAAGTGTAGGCGTTCAGAATAATTCACTGAACGATTTATAAAAAAAAGGGGTAAATATTTGGATTATTATATCTCATTAGGCGATAGTCCTAGGAGTCGAGATAAAAAGTTTTGGTTTCATATTAGAGTCGAATTCATTCGTCAGTCAATTGTGGGGTAGTTTCTCACAAAATGACAATTTATCATCAACTATCATAATAATGATAAGTGGGCATTATTAATCGATTATTGAAATGTACAGACTATTGAAAGAAAGAAAAAACGTAAAAATCAATGACAAGGAGGAGTTCAGCTAAGACTGTTTCACAACTCGAAGTCGATAAAAAATTCACATATAGATAAATAATATGCATTCAAGTATTTAAATATTGCTTCGGAAACGAATACACTGCATGTTTATTCATGCTACTGGCTGGCGTAACGGCAAGATTCCATAAAGTACTGAGAGAAAGCACCGGATGATCGAGGGACTTCAAACGGATCGAGAAGCGGCCGTCGCGTATACTCTAGGTGCGCCCTCTTCACATTTATGTTTGAAGATTTATTTCATCTCAAGCTTGCACCAACTATCATCTAAATATTTTTTTACATACAGTGCTCGTCTGAAGTCCGCCCCCCTCCGCCCTCCCTCCCCCCCCCCCTCCTTACTAATTTTTGAACCACCTGGTATATCGCAACGAAATTTGAAGGGCTTAAATAGGAGATAAAAACCTACTTTTTCATGAAAAAATCACAGCTAAAAGTTTTAAAATGGCGGCTGAGCGCCATCTTCAATGATTTTTTTTTAATAGAACACCCCGTATATTATTCTATTTTCGAAATCTGCTCATAATTCTCAACAATTTTCTCTGTTACACTGTCCTCCTAAATTCGATTGTTTTCGAAATATTAACGTTTGAAAAATGACATTTTGGTCATTTCAAACCCAACCAAAAACACTAATGTTGCTTTCAATCAAGTTTGTATTGGAAAAAATCGTTGTCGCGGTAACATGGCCCGTAGTTTAGACGATAAATTTGAAGCAGTTTTGATATTTGGAGAAGCTGGAAGAAATTATCATCTAGCAGTCCGTATAAATGATAGATTTTTAATGATAGATTTCCCGAGAATCGAGGTCATATTTGCGCAAACTTTTGAATAAGCTCCAAGCAACTGGTACGCTGGAAGATGCTCCAAGATCAGGAAGACCGCCTCTTTATTCAGTAGAAAATAAGGAAGAAATTGTTGCTGGAATGGTAATCAATCCGACTCAGTCGATGTCTGCAGTTGCTGAATCCTGTGGAGTAAGTTCAAAAAGTGTCCAAAGAGTCCTAAAAAAAGAAACGTTTCATCCCTATATAATTAAAATCCTGAAGCTCTCACGGAGGATGATGAATTTTGTGAGTGGTTAACAAGAACAATTGAAGGAGAACGGGGCTTCCTAAAACGTGTATGTTTCGCAGACGAATGCACTTTTTTTCTCAATGGAAAAGTCAACAAACAGAATGTACGATACTGGAGCGATACTAATCCGCATATTTTTAAAGAGGGACATACCCAGTTTCCTAAAAAGGTGAATGTTTGGGCGGGGATTTTGGGTAATCGCGTTGTTGAACCGATTTTCATCAGAGGCAATCTTACAGGAGTTCTTTACAGAAATCTTTTAGAAACTGAAATTAAACCTCGAATAAGACAAATTGTATTAAACAATCAGAAAGAGTTTGAAAATCGTGAAATAATATTTCAGCAGGATGGGGCACCTCCCCATTTCGATCGCATGGCTAGAGAGTTCGTCGATACAAACTTTCCTGGGCGATGGATAGGTCGCAGGGGAAGTACAGAATGGCCAGCAAGATCTCCGTATCTTACACCTCTAGGTCTTTTCCTTTGGGGGTATCTGAAGTCAAAAATATACGCCACTGAATGCCAAAAAATAGAAGAATTGGAACGCAGAATAATAGATACATGTGAAGAAATAGATAAACAGACTTTCATCAACGTGAGTGAAGCTATTTATGATAGGGCACTTCATTGTCAAGATTTAGGAGGGGGCCACATTGAACACTTGATGAAATAATTGTTGGGCTCAAATAAATGTGTTATTCAATAATAAATTATAATTTTTTAGCTAACTAATTTGTTTTGATTGAGAATTTACAGAACACATTCGTAGGCTTCGAGATTTTCCGGTAAGCGGTACTGTTTATCCTTAATAAACTCTCAACTACAGATTAATAACAACGTTTAGTTAGCAAAATGTTTCACCGGAATTGACCAAATTCCATACTTTATTTTAAGCCGGAATGTCACTTTTCAAACGTCAATATTTCGAAAACAATTGAATTCAGGAGTAAAGTGTATTGGAGAAAACTGTTGAGAATTATGAGCAGATTTCGAAAATGGAATAATATACCGGGTGTTCTATTTAAAAAAATTATTGAAGATGGCGCTCAGCCGCCATTTTAAATCTTTTAGATGTGATTTTTTTATGAAAAAGTAGATTTTTATCTCCTATTCAAGCCCTTCAAATTTCGTTGCGATATACGGTGGTTCAAAAATTAGTAGGGGGGGAAAGGAATTTTGACGAGCACTGTATATTGCGGAACGGAAATCAAAAGCAGGGCATTCTCTCAACTGCACCTGGCCCATTTCTTAGAGGTAGGCTTAATTGTATTTGTCGTCTGATAGTGTACTCTATTTATTCCATAGAATAATTGATTTTTCTTCTGATAATGCGCTTTCTTATACAGGAGTTGACATTGACTAGTCACCCATTGACATAATCTTCATACAAGATAGTTATGTGGAAAAGAAACCCAAAATTACTGGTCTATCCTTAAATTGAACAATCAATATCCACCCAAGGTAGTGTTGATAATATATTTGACATGAAAAAATATTTATAGCGAAAGAATGTTAGATCCTATTTTTAACCAGATTCTAATCATAATTTCCGAGACTTGAATTTATTGCTATGAAAGTAAAAGTAAACACAGAAGAAGTAGCGAGTGATGTAATGAATAATTTGTTTTAATAACGGGACTGGAATATCCTCATTTATTTGTTTTGAAATATGGAATTTAGTGTGAAATATCCGAGACGTTTGGATTATTGTTTCGCTGATTCTGGAATCGTTTACTGACCCTAGCCAGTTATCTATAGAGTTTTCGCGTAGAATAATTCATTTTTGAGGAGCAAGATATATATAATCGAGGCTAGGATTTTATTGCACATACATTTTACTAATTTTTGAGAAAGCATTTTGCCTGGAAGGTTATGGTATGGTAATAATGGTCCAATTATCTGATTAATCTGATCCAATTGCTTGAGCGGGAATTTCATGTTCATTCAAGTTTCTAAAAATGCAATGAGGCATCAACATTTTGACTGGAAATACCAAGTAATAGTTGAAACGCGCGGCTAATTGGAAAGGTAGATTTCGCTATTTATTTATTGAGTCTTAAATTGCCATCAATTGACATTTTTGTGTAAACCTTGAAGTTTTCTAGTTTGTGTGAACATCTTAGATGAAATGATTTCGAATTAAATATATATATATATATATATATATATATATAATTTGGCGAAAAAAGTCCATTTTTTCTCAAAGTGGAGATTGTAGAATATGGGAAGGAAAAGAGAGTTAACTCAAAGTCGTTCTCCACGAAATAAAAACAGCATGGCTACTGGAAAAATGAATGCATTCTCAATCTCCGAAATGCATACATTTTTCCAGTAGCCATGCTGTTTTTATTTCGTGGAAAACGACTTTGAGTTAACTCTCTATATATATATATATATATATATATATATATATATATATATATATATATATATATATATAGAATTAGTAGTTTCATCTGCTGAATAGATAGGAATTAAAAGATTGGTATTTGGGTTATGCAGCAAGCCAATAAGTGTACTCTTTTACACAGATTCCAAGCTTCCGATAATATTTATTATCATATCAGGGATGATATAAAGTAGAGAGACACATATGAATATATAATAAAGAAAAAACAACAACTCAACCTTCGATGTAATGAACTGATTATCCTTTTACTAGGTTGTCGATATAATCCTTGATATTTTCCCGAGGAAGCTCTTGAATTTTCAGACACATACCATAAACAAAATGCATATCTGCTAGCTCACTAAAGGAAAAATTTTGCATTCTGGAACAAGTTCTTCTGAGGAACTGTATTTATTACTCTGTCCAAAAAAACACTGAAATTTTGTCAATCTTCGATGACGTTACACTCAGTCTGTTCGTTTATGATAAACCTCTGTTCCGCCTCTCGATTTCCTTCTTGCCTAAAAGGATTCTCAACATACGGAAAATACTATGGGCTGGATGTTGCCGATTGGGATATCTCTGAGCATACAACTCAGCAGCATTCCTTGAATTTCTATGACATTCTCCAAATATTAATAACGCATCCACTTTTTACTTACTTTATAGATTATTTTGAAAAAAAATTTAACTGAAATTTAACGAAAATTAAGATACTTTTACTGTATATAAAGCATATATCACTGTCATTACCTAAGTGAGTGTTTTGTTTCACAAAGAAAACTTGATAAAAATAACTGCAAAATATTATGCATCATAGCTATCCATGGCACACTTGACAAAAGTAATTAAATTATTATACAGTATTTTCCTTAGTAATAGTTAATTTATAGTTCGCATCAACTCATTAAGATACACCCTGTATTCATTTATTTATTTGGCACACCATTCAACAGCCGAAGCCATTTGGTTGATTGGTTGGTTGGTTGAAAGCTGACGAGCCAGAGACAGGGTTGGCACTTAGCTTCCCTTGACACTGCGACCAGCTGGGGTCTATTGTATCTCTCTGTCGTCAGTGGTTCCTCATTCAAACAGGTTTGTGCCTTTAATTAGGTTTAGAAGCCTGTTGATAAGGTTCTTCGGATTCATGCCTGTTTCTGGGCTGATCTCTCCAAAGGTTCTGTGTCGCCTATTACTTAGGGCGTCACAGTCGAAGATAATATGAGAGGCTGTCTCCTCCTCTTCATCACATAGCCTACACTCCACGGTTTCCCTGCATACTCCCATGGTGTTTAGGTGTTTTCTTAGGCCGCAGTGTCCAGTCAACAGACCTATTATTATACGAGCCTTCGTTCTGTTCAGGTTCAGAAGGTCAGCCGTCAGGGTCCGGTTTGGATGCCCTACCATGACTTTGCTGTGTATTTGCCCGACAGTTTGGTCCCAATATTGTTGGTGTCTTCTTCTTATCCACTCGTCGATCAGGGTCCTGCATCGGTTTTTGCTAATCTCGTGTACAGGTTCTGGCCCTGTGAATAGCGTTTCAGATGCTTGTCTTCAATGCCTCTATGACCTGGCACCCACATCAAGGTGACCTTGTTGTGTTTTGCCAGCTCGATGAGGTTCTGGAGGCAGTCCCAGACCAGTTTAGACTGTATCTGTATAGAGTTGAGTGCTTTGATAGTACTTTGACAGTCAGATAGAATGTAGATGTGTTTTTTCCTATAACCACTTTCAAGATTCTTCTGAATGCATACCATAATAAAATTTGTTTCAGCTTGGAATATCGTGGAGCATTTGCCAAGTGGTATTATGTAATCCCTTTCTTGGCCTTACCCCATGTATTCCTGCTCCCGTTCCTTCAACTGTCTTTGAACCGTCTGTATACCAGACTATGTCCGCAGTTGATTGTGATTCTATACAGAATTCACAGAACGGGAAATATACATTCAGGAAAGGTTAGACAGAGTTAATCCTAATGTACAGACATATGCAGAGATAATCCTAATGTACATGAAATAGGACAATTTATTCCATAAAAAGTAAATAATAAGAGCAATGATGTGTATGAACTGAAAAAAAACTCAGTGAGAAAAAAGTTTATACACATCACCACAAATATGAACCTATATTATATGTTCAGTAAGAATCATTATGATTGTAAAATAGCTATTTTGATGTCAGTTGGCTTGCAGTTGGAAATATCTACGTTATTCTGCATTGACAAGTAATCAAAGTATATTTTGTACAGAGGAGAGCGTGTAAGTACATTTGTTTGAGGAAAGGGTAGGTAAAATGTATTACTATTACGTACAGGTAGCCTGGGAACATGCAAATTTATATGTGAAAGTAAGTATGGACAATTAATTATAGAGAATATAACCTTGTGCAAAAATAATATACCTAGCTATTTACGACGATTGTCTAGAGAGTGAACCTGGAATCTCAATAGTAGCACTTCATGCGGAATACCTCGGTTTGGCTAGAATCCATCACACTTAAAAGTAATGTACAAGAATCGTCTCTGAATATTCTCTAAATTTATGACGTGTATTATGTAACAAGCATTCCACACGATACAGCAATACTCTGTAAATATTCAAAGAAAATACTAAAAAAACAGGAGATGTTGTTTTTCTTAAATGCAAATGGCGTGATATATTTATTTTGTGAGAAATGACACATTGAAATAAAATAAATATTCCTTTGATGCGATACCCGTATATTAATAATAGAAGATATCGTTTTTCTTAGAAACATTAGTATGATCACCGCATTGTAAATCATCTAACGAAAATAGACTTATCAAAACAAAAATAATTTTTTAACTACTCTCACCAATCCCTCATTGATAAATTCCTAGATTGTGAATCACCGGAATAATTCTGCATTTCATTCGAATTGTGGGGAAATTGAACAATCCCATTTTTTCATCGAACGTTGAGATAAAACGATAATTGGAAACACAAAAACACTCAAGTGATCATTACTTCCATTTTACGGAAAAAACTCTCGACCTATAATATCAAAAGAATCAATCTCTCAGTTCCCGTTTAGAAATTTCATTATTTAAATTATTTAATAGAGGGAAACTCGAAAAAAAAAATTGTAGCGAATAAATCGCTTTACTAGATGATTTCTATTGATAAGTGTTCACATAACCAGAGCATATGTTTCGATATACAATAGCTTCATCAGGTCGACCTAACTTCAACCTGATTAAGTTATGATATTGCAAATCAAGTGTTTTAGTTTTTTATTTTATCTTTTGGCCATCTCATGGAATCTAATAATGATACAAACTCGAAAAGTTCTCATATTTTCCTCATTTTTCGTTTTTTTCAATTTAATAAGTCAAGCAATAATAAAATCGTTTTCCATATAGTGTGAACTTTTCGAGTACTTATAAATGTTAAATAAATAAATAGTTTATTCATCCTTAAGATCCCAAAAGTGATATCAGACAAGTCAAAAAGATACAATATTTGTTTAAAGCAGTGGAGCATTCAAATCAAATCAAACACATTAAAATCACTAAGCTGATTGTCCTTGTGCGTCAAGAGATATATATTCATTACAATTATAGAAACTTCCTTCAACGAGAAATATTTTCAGTTTTCTTTTGATTGAAAAAAAATATTTCATTTTCAATATCTTTGGGTAGGTAGATGGTTATAGAACTTTACACCCATGTATGTTGGACTTTTTTCATACAACTTGTATGTATGTTTTGGAATTTGTAGTGAATTGAATGCTGTAGTATATTAATCTACGATAACAATATCCATGTCTAATTTTAGCATGATATAACCACAGCATAGTGGTCCCATTTTAACTTGGTTTATTTATTTTCGTTTTCCAGTACATTCACCATAATTTAGACAATTTATTTCAGCAATTTTGAATGTTTAGTTCTTGTTTATAATTCGCCAGTTGAGTGTTGAACTAATAAGAAATACGAGGCGTTCTTTGGAATAACTATATTTGTTATTTTCTCTCATTAGTATACAGCATGATTTGCGTGGATCGAGCATTAGAGATTTTTTAACTTTCAGTTGTTTTCTTAGTGCATACTTTGCATACAGTGCTTTTCTTTAATGTCCCCCCCCTTTTATTTTTTGAACGGGTCAACTCAAAAAATTTAAACTTGGGATAATGAAATTGATGCATGAATACTATATTTTTGAGTAAAATTGACAGATGAAACTTTCAAGATGGCGAACCTGGGGAAAAAAATTAATTGAAAGGGGGGTCTTGTGACACATCCTTTTGAAGCTCCTGACGAATACTTCACAACCCTAGAATATAAAGTCAATATCTTCACCTACTGCAAAATGGCGGAACATTTAATACTTGTCTGAATACATCGACGTTTAACTTCATAATTTGAGGAAAGAAGCTGAGTTCAGTTTAGAAAATGCTCGAAATGGTTGCCTTGAACTGCTTGACATAAGAACAACCCATCCGATATTTCACGCCGAACAGTAACGTCGATATTTCTACAAATATTTATTATTCTCTGCCGTATATCCAATATTGAAGCAGGTTCAGTTTCGTACACCTTTTGCTTCAAATAGCCCCATAAACAGAAGTCTACAGGTGTTAAATCTGGCGAGCGGGCTGGCCATTCCGTAGGACCTCGACGGCCAATCCAACGACCGGGGAAAGTATTATCCAAATAGTTTCTTACTTGTCCGTAGTAATGTGGTGGTGCTCCATCTTGTTGGAATACAATATCCATATCGAATTCATTAGGATTCGCTTCGACGATTTCGGTGATTAGAGGGTCAACAGTATTTTTCAGCATATTCAAATACAGTTCCCATGTTGAATTTTGTTCAATAAATAGAGGTCCTACAATATGGTTTCCCAATATTCCTGCCCAGACGTTAATTTTTTCTGGATATTGAGTATGAGTTGGTGTCACTCCAATAACGGCAATTTTGTCTGTGAACCTTGCCGTTGAGATCAAATGTAGATCACTGAAACAAATATTGTGGAGATAGGTAGGATGCCTTGCAATGGTTTCCATCATAATTTCGCAGAATTCTGTTCTTCGTTCAGGGTCATCTTCAGTTAACTGGTGTACCATTTTGATTTTGTATGGATGATACTTATTCCTCTTCAAAAGTCTCCACACAGGAGAAGGACACACCTCACAAACATTCGCGACGGAGGAAGTAGACTGTTGAGGATTTACTATCATCTCACCAATTATTTGAACTTGCTGTTCTTCCGGATGATCTGGGGGCTTTTTGTTCTGTACACTACCGGTAGTTGTAAATTTGGTTACAAGTTCCCTTAAATATTTTCTACAGATAGGACGATTCGGGAAACGATCATTAAAAATTATTTCGGTTTCGTGAAAGTTACGCGTCGCACCGCTTCGATTTTTTCTTCCGTGGACGAGAATTGACCATTTTAGAGATAGTTCACGTGGTACCTATTTACTAGTAAAACCGAAAACTAAATGAGAATATTTTAACTGAACAATGATGTTCGTTGTCGTACTGACATTTCTTGTCATTTTTTATTAAAACAAAAAATAACCTATCAAACCTTATCGGATAGAAAAATCGAATTTAAACGGTTTTCTTCACATAAAGGATTCAATATAAAATTGAACCAGAGAAAGGTAGATTATCTCTCAAACCTTATCGGGTTGTTGGGATTGCCATATGGCAGAGAAAAACAAATATTTCTAGATGTATCGATTTTAATGTGTTTGTATTCAGGTAATTATTAAATGTTCCGCCATTTTGTAGTAGGTGAAGATATTGTCTTTATATTCTAGGGTTGTGAAGTATTCGTCAGGAGCTTCAAAAGGATGTGTCACAATCTCAATTAATTTTTTTTTCTCGGGTGGCGCCCAGTTGCCATCTTGAAAGTTTCATCTGTCAATTTTACTCCAAAATATAGTATTCATGCATCAATTTCATTATCACAAGTGTTAATTTTTTGAGTTGACCCGTTTAAAAAATAAAAGGGGGGGACATCAAAGAAAAGCACTGTATAGTATATAGTCTGCTTAAGTTGGTTACATTTGGGAAACTTTTTTATTATTAATTTTAAGAAAAAAAGTTAATCCTCATAAAAAGTTCTGCATGATCTAAAAGCCAAGATGTAACCATCAGGTATCAAATTATATCAATCTTATACGAGGTATGTCAAAAATTATGAATTTTACTCAAGAGTAAAGTAACTTTATATTTCACAATGTCGAAAATTGTTATTGTGAAAAGTTGTTCGGAAGTAAAAATATACAATTACATCCTTTTAAATGAAAACATTATTTTTTTAGAAATTTTTCTCAAATTATCAATACCGAACATTTATCATTTTTATTTATTACAAACATGTTAACCTTTCCGTTCCGTTTAGAAATTAATAAGCAAATTTTCACAAAACAAAATTTCATTAAAAATCTAATGAACATTGAACAGTTGATAACCTTTTAATTAGTTAATGTCTGTCTTGTAACATTTCAGCGATGCATTTAAATTAATAAAACCATAATAATTCATTTTGTAGTAATAATTTAACGAACATTATTAGCTCCCTCAATTCACTAACGCCCCAACATATCCGCCTTCTCTTTCAATACAGATAATTGTTATATCACCAAAGTTTTTCAATATCCTTCTAACCATAGCCGGAGTAATACTCTGAACGCATTCTGTAATGACTCATTCCAAATGAGCAACATCTGTAAATGGCCTTTGAAGATACACCTTTTCCTTTAGGTAACCCCACAAGAAAAAATCGAGTTGCGTCAAATCGGGACACCGAGGAGGCCAAAAAATTTCAGAAAACCGATGAATAACTCTTCCATTAGAACGATTTTCAAGGTATTGCCTTATATCTAACCTACTGTGGCATGGGGCACCATCCTGTTGGAACCATATTTGTTGACGTTGAAGGAGGGGAACATTATCAAGAAAATCGTCTAATTCATTCTCTAAAAAGAGCAAATAACGGTACCCATTAAAAAATTCATGAAAAAAAAAGGTCCAATTATTTTATTTCGGTAAATTCCACACCACACATTTGTTTTGAATGCATACTGGTTCCGAGTTTTGATGGTAAAATTTGGATTAGTATCACTCCACCAACGGCAGTTTTGGCTAGAGACTGTTCCATTTGATATAAATGTTGATTCATCCGAAAAAAGAATATGTCTTGCCATAAATGGGTTACCTTCTAACATTCCTTGGATATTACAACAGAATTCAAATCGTCTATCATGATCTCGTGGTCTTAACGTATGAATAAATCGGAACTTTTATGGGTAAAACTTGTTCTTTTTAAAAAAATTGAAACCGTATCTTTGTTAATAGGATTTTGCATCGAAGCTGCCCTTTATCGCAAGGATATTTCAGGATGTTCGATAGCTGAAATCATTACTTCAAATTCCATGTCATCATTGGCAATCCGTTGTTGGCCTTTGTTGCTAAATTTATTTTTTACATCTCCAGAAGTCTTAAATTTTGTTATTAATTTCCTTACTGTGACATAGTGAAGATTTTTTTCTGGGTGTCGGTTATTAAAAATTTCTGCAGCTTCACGATAAGTTTTTTAATTCTCACCACAATAACACAATTTCAATTTTATCTTCAGCACTTAATGTTGCTGGCATTTCTACCAAATTTTATAATACTTTCTACAAATTTCGCTAAATACAACTGATGTTTTGAATGTCACTGTCAAACATTTTACTGTCTGACATTTCTTGTCAGAGCATCCTAGATTACATGTACAATAATTACAGTTAAATTTTCGTTGTTATTGTAGAGATGTTTCGAGAATTGAAAAAAAATACTATAAATTAATGCAACTACATATTCCGAACAACTTTTCACAATAACAATTTTCGACATTGTGAAATATATAAGTTACTTTACTCTTGAGTAAAATTCATATTTTTTGACATACCCCGTATAAGATTGATAGAATTTGATATCTGATGGTTGCATCTTGGCTTTTAGCCATGCAGAACTTTTTATGAAGAATGACTTTTTTTCGTAAAATTAATAATAAAAAAGTTTTCCATTTGTAGCCAACTTAAGCAGACTCACTGTATTGATATATTCATACGAAAATACTAAAAAAACAAATACAAATGGCGTGATATATTTATTTTGAGAGAAATGTCACATTGAAATGAAATAAATATTCATTTCATGCGATACTCGTATATTAATAATAGAAAATATCGTTTTTCTTAGAAACATTATTGATCACCGCATTGTATAACGTAAACAGATTCAACAAAACAAAAATAATTTTCCAACTACTCTCCCAATCCCTCATTGAAAATTTTCCAGATTGTGAATCATCGGAATGATTCTGCATTTCATTCGAATTGTGGGAAAATTGAACAATCCCATTTTTTCATCGAACGTTGGGGTAAAACGATAACTACCATTTTACGAAAAAAACTCTCTACCTATAATATCAAAAGAATCAATCTATCAGTTCCCGTTTAGAAATGTCATTATTTATATTTTTTAATAGACCGAAACTTTACTAAAAAAAATTATTGAAGCGAATAAATCGCTTTGCTAGATGATTTCTATTGATAAGTGTTCACATAACCAGAGCAGATGTTTCGATAAACAATAGCTTCATCAGGTCGACCTAACCCCAACCTGATTAAGTTATGATATTGCAAATCAAGTGTTTTAGTTTTTTTATTCTATCTTTTGGCCATTTCATGAATAATAATGATACAAATTCAAAAGTTCTTATATTTTCCTCATTTTTCGTTTCTTTCAATTTAATAAGTCAATCAATAATAAAATGGTTTTCCATATAGTGTGAACTTTTCGAGTACCTATAAATGTTAAATAAATGAATAGTTTATTCATCCTTGGGATCCCAAAAGTGATATCAGATCAAAAAGATACAATTTGTTCAAAGCAGTAGAGCATTCAAACACATTAAAATCACTAAGCTGATTGTCCTTGTGCATCAAGAGATATATAAATTATAATTATAGAAACCTCCTTCAACGAGAAATATTTTCAGTTTTCTTTTGAACGCAAAAAAAATGTTTCATTTTTAATACCTTTGGGTAGGTAGATGGTTATAGAACTTTACACCCATGTATGTTGGACTTTTTTCATACAACTTGTATGTATGTTTTGGGATTTGTAGTGAATTGAATGATGTAGTATATAAATCTACGATAACAATATCCATGTCTAATTTTAGCATGATATAACCACAGCATAGTGGTCCCATTTCAACGTGGTTTATTTATTTTCGTTTTCCAGTACATTCACCATAATTTAGACAATTTATTTCAGTAATTTTGAATGTTTAGTTCTTGTTTATAATTCGCCAGTTGAGTGTTGAACTAATAAGAAATACGAGGCGTTCTTTGAAATAACTATATTTGTTATTTTCTCTTATTAGTATACAGCATGATTTGCGTTGGTCGTGCATTAGAGATTTTTTAACTTTCAGTTGTTTTCTTAGTGCATACTTTGCATATAATTTGCTGGCTAATTATTTTATGAACATTCCAATTTAGGTAGCGGTCGATACGGATTCCTAAGATTTTGGTCTAGGTGTAATTTCTAAATTTTTATTATTCAGCTAAATGTTACTAGGCACTGCCTGGCTAGCGTGTCTAGTTGTTAACAAAACTACATTGGTTTTTTCTCCATTTACAAACTGTTTATTTTCTGAAAACCCGGTAAATATCATCTTGAACAACAAGTTCACGAAGGAATCAAATGGTAAGAACAACAGGACCTTCAGAAAAAAAAAAAATTATGTGTGGAGTGCCACAAGGATCAGTTTTAGGACCCATTTTATTCTTATTATATGTCAATGACCTTGCAAATTTGAGCATTTCTGGAAAATTCACTCTTTTCGCTGATGACACGACGATATTGTGGAACAACAAAAACCAAATGATTTACACAATGCAATATCTACTGATATGAAAAAAATCAAAGAGTGTGTGATGCTAATTTGTCATCCTTCAATATCACTAAAACAAACATTAAATCATTCAGATGTGCTCTTGATGACCTGTCATTTGGTGATAACTTAGTGATCAAGAACGAGACTCAAACTAAATTTCTAGGTCTTCACATTGACAATAATCACAAATTTATTGAACATATCAAGCATCTTAAAATTAAAGTTTTTCTGGATGTTATGCAGTGAGAGTAACTTCAATAAATTTGGGAATTAAATCCGCCAGAACGGTGTATTAGAATCTCACCTACGTTATGGAATACCGTTTTGGGGAGTATGCAATTCATCAGCACTTCTGACTATATTAGTACTGCAGAAACGGGCTATCAGGTATATGTGTAAGATTAAACCTCGTGATTCGTGCAGACACAAATTCGTTGAGTAAAAGATTTTAACAGTGATTGCTTTGTTCATTTTGGAATCGGTTTGTCTCAATTACAAAAATATGTCCCTATTCGAGGCTTCGTGCAATTCTTATAACACCCGTTTGTTTGTTTGAAGGTTGTAGACGATGTGGTAACTTGATTACTCTCGTTTCGGAAATTTAAACACTTCATTCCAGACAACGAACGATCACATCTAATGCCACATTACAGCAAACCACCGCATCTCTACGGGCTTCCGAGAATCCACAAACCAGACATGCCACTGAGACCGATCACCAGCTCACGGAACTCACCAACCTACAGTTATCGAAATACCTACCGATACTACAACCCTTACAAGGAAATAGCAGTTCATACGTCAAGAATTCCAAGCACTTCGTTGAGACCATCACAGATGTTGAACTTGGACCAGAAGATCGTTCCATCAGCTTCGACGTGGAGAGCCTTGTCACCACCAATGTCCCTATAGAGGAATCCCTCAGTATTATCAAAAGGAAACTCGAAGAGGATAACCAGCTCAACGGGAATTGACGAAATTTCAGTTATCATTTTAAATAACCTTCCCGATTCTGCTTTGAATGCACTAGTTATGGCGATAAATAAATCCTTTGCACTTGGAAAATTTCCTTCATGCCTAAAAACAGCTTTTGTAATCCCTCTATTCAAAGGTGGTAATTCAGAAGATCCTAGTAACTTTAGGCCAATTTCCATGCTCTCAACACTCTCAAAAATCATAGAAAAACTGATGAAAAAAAGAGTAGGTATTAGCTTTCCTTTATACATATAAAATATTAACCAACTCACAATTTGGCTTTCAGAAAGCAAAAGGCACAAATGATGCAATTTTTTCCTTTCTGGAACATGTCTACACACATCTCAACAATGGGGAAGGTCTAGCTGCAGTATTCTGCGACTTTTCCAAAGCTATTGATTGTGTAAGTCATGAACTTCTTTTGCAAAAGATGTACTGCTATGGTTTTAGAGGAGTGTGTAATGACTGGTTTAGGTCTTACATAAGTGATAGAAAACAGCTAGTAAATTCAAACGGAAAACTATCACACGCCAAGGAAATCTAATGGGGCGTTCCACAAGGATCAGTTCTGGGTCCGATTCTTTTCCTTATATATTTAAATGACCTAGCTACTCTCTCGATTCAAGGATTTTTTACGATCTTTGCGGATGACACCACTCTCCTTTGGCATGGAAAAAATAGTATACTTATGAAAGAAACGATCACTAGTGATTTGGAAGTTGTAAAAAAATTGTGCGACGCAAATTAATTGTGCTTAAATATCAAAAAAACAAACCTACTCACGTTCAGTTCTGATATTGATAATTGATACTTGAATGGTCTTATTCTTGAAAATAAAAACCAATCCAAATTCCTAGGAATCTCCATCGATAATAAACTAAAATTTGACCAGCATATTTCAGCATTAACAAAAAAATCGGCTTCAGGATGTTATGCACTCCGAATCATTTCAAATGAACTGAGTTCATCCACAACGAAAAGTGTATATCATTCCCTGATAGAATCTCACTTGAGATATGGTGTTGCTTTCTGGGAATTCTGCAGTCAACAACTCTTTCATTCAGTGTTTGTTTTGCAAAAGCGAGCAGCTAGATACTTATGCAAGGTGGGAGTACGTGAGTCATGTAGACCATTATTTATAAGAGAAAAAATTCTCACTGCTACTTGTATTTTCATTCTAGAAACTGTCTGTCTGATTTACAAAAAACATAAGATGGTAGAAATTCAGAAACATACAAATTACGTAACCAGGCAAGTAACGGAAAATAAAATACCTTTTCCTATTCCAAAAACAAGTCTGACAACAGATTCTTTATTCTATGAAAGTAAAAAGTTGTATAACCATTTACCATACGAAATCAGAAAGGAAAAAAGCTATAATCAGTTCGGAAACATTGTTAAAGAAGCCCTTGAAACAAAAGCGTACTACAATCTTGAGGAATATTACAATGAAACCTTGCTGTGATTAATATTTTTATATTGTTAACAATTACACACCTATATGTTGAGGCTTAGCTTATCCGGTAATATCTTATATTTTTATTCTATGACATGTGTACTTATGTTCAAATTATGTGATTTTTGTACTTGTGCTTTTTTTTTCTTTTGTTTAAATTATACAAACTAAATTTTTTTAACAAGCTTTGTCAATAAAGTATATTTCTCTCTCGTACAAATTATTACTTACAATACCATTATCCTGTTTTCAATAGAAGAGGTTCACAACCATCGAAAAGTCATTTTATTCATTAATGACCAATGATGTGTTCGAAGTGTTGCCCGTTATCCCTAACACATAGACTAGTTCTATTTATTGTACACCTCATCACATTTATCAGTTCGTTAGCAGGAATTTCCTGAAATGCGCGCTAAACTCTATCTCTCAAGTCCTCCAAAGAAGTTGGTGACCCCATAAATAAAAATCAATAGGAGTTAAATCGGGCGATCTGGCTGGCCATCTGATTGGACAATTTGTTCCAATCCATTTCTGCCCATAGGTATCACTAAGATATTGTCGAACAATATTAGCATTATGTGCTTTATACCTTATTATTGATTTTTAGTCGAAATTCATAAATTGAAGATGACAACTCCAAGATGGTGGATGAGTTAATCTTAAGATGTTCTCCTCATTGAAGGACTAGATAGCTCAGAACTCACAGGAAAACTCATAGATTAAGGCGTACTTAAGTACTAAAAAGCACCAAATAAAATTAATAAAAAACCTTTTTAAGGACAAGCTTTTATTTAAATGAACTAAAAATTAAAAAATAATGCTTTGGATGTGTGACGTAGGTTATTCCGTGAGTTATAGATTCAAAAGCTTGTTGATTTTGTATTCGAACTGATAACTTTGCGCGACAAACTTTTGAAACTATAACTCACGGAATAACCTACGCCACACATCCAAAGCAATAATTGGAACGTAGTTCCTTATCGCGCGTTGCGAAAGAGGGCTAGACGGAATAAATTAAGACCAAAAGTTGTAACGAGACTTTTGCTATGGTTGCGTGCGGCGTGCGCGTGTTTCTCTGTCTGTCTCTCTCTCTCTCTCTCTCTCATAGAAAGCAAGCCAGTTATTTTCGTTTCGTCTTTCTATTTCACATTGAACAGTGTGGTGTCGCGACGATTATTTTTGTTGAGTGTATACAGGTTTTTTGTACATAATAAATAATAAAAAATAATAACAATAATGAATCCTGGCAGTGTTTCTGCACAAGTTCCGGATATTGCTGATGGAGTTAGGTAAGTAGAGATTTTATACAGACAATAATAAATGCTTATGTATTTTTAGCAAGTACGCATTATAACCTCTCTTTACTATTGTGCTAACCAAGTCATACGCGTTATAATCTCTCCATTATTGTGTGTTTAGCAAGTGTACGCGTCATAACTTTAATAAATTTAAAAGCAAATTATATTTTAATATTACAATATCAATGCGTATGTACTAAAATTGAGCCTACTGATTAAGTTTATATTACATTATATTTGTTAATAATAAAAAAAATATTATTATAACTTAAAAAAAAAAATTACAATTCCTTCACTAATTAATCGAAAGGAACTTCGTTCCATCCGGGTGTCCCTTGACACCTCTCAAGTTTTTTTTTTTACTTTTTAGTGCATTTGAATAAAAACTTGTCTTTGAAAAGGTTTTTTATTGATTATTTTATTATACCCATGTTGGGCATCACTCAGTGTATAATACTTTCGAAAGAGAAGATAAAACGCTCATTAGCCTGTAATTGCATATTTTGTTTGAAGCACCCTAATTTTTGTGAATTGGTTTTACTATTAGAATTCTTTACTTCTCGGGGAAAATATCATATTGCAAAGAGTTATTCGAGATGTAGGGGAGACCGGTATCAATTGTAACAAAAATTGGTTTTGATTTTTTCCTCAATACAGTAACCACCAACTTGTGAAAATAAAAACATCCAAGGGTTACTTCAAGCTTTTGGAATAACGTGACATAGTCAGATTTGGTGTAATTCAATTAACTTTAGCTTCAGAAATATATTTTTTGTCAAAACCAAATGTTACTATTGACACCATCTTGGTGTCAATAGTAACATGAAGTCAATTGTAACAGGGTATAAAACACGTTAAGGTCATATGAAATTATGTAAGAATGAAATTTGATGTTAAGCCCTTGATATATCATTGTGACGCAACTCATATTTTATTTTAAATGAGGTTAAATGATATTCTTATATTATAATTTATTAAAACACAATACAAAAAATGTCATTTCAAACACAAAATGAAAACTATATGTATATTGAATGCAAACAACGAAAACTGAAAGTAAAAGTTCGGGAAAAATATGTGACACAAAATTAATTTGAATCTGAGGACTCGCAATTATTGCAAACAAATAAAGGATCGTTCTTAGCACAAGAAGAATGAGCCCAGCCTTGACACTTCCTGCACTGCAGCCAGTCCTCTTTACTGCTGCAGTAAGGACCACAGCATATTGAACATATAGTGTCATCTTCAGATGACTCTTCCGATGATTTTTCGACAATCTTTCGCTTCTTTGCGACGTTTTTTATTTTCCCAGTTTTTTAGATGCCATAACGTTTTTTTAGCGGAAGACACTTTTCTGTTGTTGTATAGTTCTTCCAATAGTTGCTTCTCAGGTGTGTCCGTTATAATTGCAGTTTTCCCTTTTCGTCTGGATGTAGTGCCTTTTGGTTTGCTGAAATCAGCTTTTGGCAAAGGACGAACTTGCTCCGGAGTATAGGCTTTCATAGGAGGCGCTGGAAGTATATGCAGAATATCTTTACTATTTGGCGGCCGAATTGGTGTTGAAGGAGCTGCCGCTGTGCTGGGTTGGGGTTGTCAACGGTTTCTTCGACATTTGATCTAGACGTGTCTTTTCCACCAAACTTGCTCCAACGGGTCTATCAGTGACACTACAAGGTGCAAATTCATCTTCAGTGAAGATATTCCTATTCAAAGGCCATATTCCTGAGCATTTGAAACCTGCAGTGATATTTCTGGGAGTTACAGCTAGTGGTAAAGCGTCTCGCACTATTGATGGTATATTGTAAATAGTCATTCGTTTGTCCGGCTTTATCTTCATCCACTGATCACATTCATTATTGAAAAATTTTTTAAAAGGCCCATAAACTCCGCGGTCCAGCGGTTGCAATTTATGGGATGTATGCGGTGGAAATGTAAGTAATGTTATGTAGTTTTCTTTGCAAAAATCTATAACGGGAATAGACAGATGCGAGCCATGGTTATCAAAAATAAGCAGGACTCTATTTGTTGTATTTGGTTTCACGTAATGTGCGAAATGTTTCATGAAAATCAGAATTCTCTTCTTGCATCCAACCGCTCTTGTTCCCAGATCCGATGCATCCAGGTGGTCCATCTCTTATGAAATGTTCATGATATCTCTTCAAGGGAAAATGAACATGGGTGGTATCTGTTCCTAGTGCATTTACGGCTACACATATCGTAACTAACGTTCCTCTTTCTTGCACAGTTATTGCACCCACCTGTTTCACACCTTTGTTGCTATGATTTTATTAGGTTTTGAACCGTAGTGCACCCGGTTTCATCTACGTTGTATATATTGTTCGGCCCAAAATTGTATCTTTGTAAGACATCAGCCAGGTTGTCAAAAAATTTATTGACATTTTCTTGATTGAAATTCATAGCTCTTGCTAAACTGGTTGATTCAGGAGTGCGTATGGACAGATCCGGATTACGCTTTAAAAATGCTGTAAGCCAATCCTCACTCGCAATTTCAGTCCTTTTCCACCCCTGTGGAATTTTACACACATTTTTTTTGGCAAACTGGTAAGCTAATTTGCGTAAATCCTTTGGTGTAAGTCCAAAATACAGTTTGGAACAAATTGTGCAATTGCTGTTCCTGTTCGTAAGTAAAAACTCTATTATGCGGATGATAACCAACTTGTGGGTTTTTATTATTCTTCTTAGCAATAACAAATCGCCTGAGAGAAATATGGCACATTCCATATTTTTTGCTGTTGTCCTGACTTTTGCATTTCCATTAATCACATCATAAGCAGCCTGCTCGTACAACTCTTGAGGAATTTCACCTCTAGTGGTCTTCTTTGACTCTGGTTTCACCATCTTTTCACACTGTAACAATAAAAGATCTAAATAAATACTAATATTACCGCAACTGGTGTCAATTGTAACATGTTACGATCGACACCCTCGAATCTTTTACAATCGACACCAACAGCTCCCTAACCGTTAGACAATCATTCCACTCAACATAACCTTCAAATTTGGTAATCAAATCACTGTGAATATTATCGCCGAAACAGCCTGATTTCAGTGTAATAATTGTTTTTGGGGTAGCCTCAAGAATAAACTTGCTATCACCACTCAATTATGGAATGCAATACTTACATTTTAGGTCAAAGATCACATTCGCACGTTCCACAGGCTAACACACTATTGTTGACAAATTGATAGTACTTCATCCTGAGTAGCTTGTAGTGAGCTATTTTACCAGGACATACATTTTTCTTTTTCTCGACAGATGGCGGGATATATATCAAAGTTACAATTGACACCTGTTACAATTGATACCGGTCTCCCCTACCTTGAAACTTTTGATATGTGTATTACACTTAATTTTATTATTCGAGTTGGGTTTTGATCTTTTCCACTACTCATCTTATATGTTAAATTCTTCATAAACTCTACTGCTTCTTCCTCCATGTTTGATTCTACAAATACATAGATTTACTGTTACATCTGATTTTATTAACAAAAACTATGTTTTGTGAATCTATTTCCACCTTTAGATTTTCAATTGCATCTGTTGAATGAAGGTTGTACTCTTCAGCAATATTCTATACAATGAAATTTTCGGATTTACCCAAACCGCTATTATCTCTTATAATATTCCACATTTTGATATTGTGTAGATCTATTTTCTATCAATTTGTCATGATACTCCTCTTTGGTTAGTATACCGGGTGATTCTCCAAGGTGTCTCACCCCTATAACTTTTTTATTATTGAAGATAGAAAAAAGAAATTTGGGGGTTTAACTTAAATTTTTGACATATTCACTTGCTTTGCCGTACTTCCGGTTTTACCCCCAACTTTCGATTTTTAAATGGGACATCCTATATATTTTAACTTATTTCGATCGAGAATGACATTCTCAATCCAACAACATCTCACTTGTCGATATTTGACTAATAAAGTAATTTTTATTCCAATTTTTATATTTCGATCTAGAATGCCATGGATCGTGTAAATCGCTTCATTCTTGATCAAGTAACATGGGAAAAATACGACTTTGAGGCTTATGACTTCACAGTCGTCTTGAGAATTATTTAAAAGTCGAAAATTAGTCCATTATGGTTCTAAATTTTCAAAATGACCTCCTTGTTCACGGCAAAGTTCAACTTTTTCAATTGTTCCGCAGTGATGTTCTGGAATGCCACCCTTACTTTATACTACAGTTCTTCACGAGTAGCTGATGCTGTGTTATACACCTGATTTTTAATTCTTCTCCAGAGAAAAAATCTAGCGGAGTAAGATCTGGTGATCTAGAATATGAAAAAGAAATAATACATTATGAAAAAATATGACAACTTAAGAATGTAGCTCGCTGGCCACTGAATAGGTCCATAAGTGCCAATCCACTTTTCTGGGAAGGGGCCATTCAGATGTTTTCTTACGACTTGAGAATTGTGAGGTGGCGCGCCATCTTGTTGAAAATAGATATCAACTTGGTTAGCCAGTGGCAAATCCTTAATGAAATCATTAATTTGATTTCTAAGGAACTGTAGATATCTTTCCGCAGTAAGTTGTCCGTCGAAAATTATTGGCCCCAAAAGTTTTCCTCCGATAATACCCATCCAGCAATTGAAACCAAATCGCTCATGAAAATTTCCTTCTTGCATCAGATGTAAATTTGTTTGAGACCAGTACCTTTTATTATTCCGATTGAACAGACCCAAGTTGGTGAATCGAGTTTCCTCTGAATAAATAATTTTAAATGGAAAACGTACATCTTCTCTGTATTTAGTCAGAAACCAGTTAAGTTAATCTTCGGTTGTGGTTGTTATCGTAAAGATGTTGGTGTAGTTGGTACTTGAATGATCGATAATTATATTTGTGAAGAATTCTCCAAACGGACGAAGAACTTATATCACAATGAGAAACAATTTGGCGAATTGACGCCATACAATTCACTTCTACATAGGCCAACACGTTTACTTCTTTTTCTTCACTGACGATGAAGTTATTGGCATTTTCTTCTGGTTCATTTCGCATTTTCCTTTCCAGTTTTGGTAAATAATGCCGAGTGGGATGGCGACGATTAGGGAATCTCTGAGCATAAATTCGAGCTGCATCAGTTGTATTCTTTTTTGCTCCTCCGTAAATTAGCAACATGTCAATGTTCTCGTTTTCTAATATAATTTTCCATATCAAATTATAAACTACGTAACAAATGAATTTTTAAAAGTGACAGCAAATTCATTAGCCTATTTGTTTAGGTAGTCCTAGCAACAGCTTCAATAGACTTTTTCATTTAGATGACAAATGACTAACTTTGTTTACCTGTCAGACCCAACAGAATTGACGGCGATTTTTTTTTTAAAGAAAATAAAATATTACCGAGTGTTTCTATGGATAGTTGACTTGAATTTACATGGAGAAGAAAACTCACCATTAGAAAATATTCGTGTATATTATTTTATCTACGAATGAAAGGTTTTTGGCGGTATAAAATAGGTAATAAGTACTTAACCTACAAAGAAAGTTACGAACGCCAATGTATGCAGGTGCATTTGTCATGAAGTTGACTGTTGACATAATGTGAAAATACCGCTAATTTTGAACTAAGCCAATCTCAAATTATTTCAAAACTAACCAATGGCTATTCACTTTTCCAATAGCCAATCAGACTTTGGGTCTCAAAACGAGCGCGTGCGCCTCAAAAAATCATCTAAATGAAAAGGCCTATTGTTTGTCACGGATAACTAGATTAACAGGACTTAGTGCATAAGTATACCAAATACGTATTATTTGTTATTCGGTATGATCGCTTCTTGCAATTATTCAGATAAATAGTGAAAATAAAGTGAAAGTGTGTGGGATCAAATTATTCGTAAGAATATGATCACTCACAAAAAGCCAACGAGCCACCCCCTTTCCATTTGAAAAAATCAAGTTAACTGGAAAAATTCATATTTGAGACTTTTAAATAATTCTTAAAACGACTGTGAAGTCATAAGCCTCAAAGTCGTATATTTTCCATGTTACTTGATCAAGAATGAAGCGATTTACACGATCCATGGCATTCTAGATCGAAAAATAAAAATTGGAATAAAAATGACTTTACTTGTCAAATATTGAGGTGTTGTTGGATTTGAAATGTCATTCTCGATCTAAGTAAGTAAAAATATATAGGATGTCCCATTTAAAAATCGAAAGTTGGGTTCATTTCCGGCAAAGCAAGTAAATATGTTAAAAAATGTAAATTGAACTATTATACACAACCCCGAAATTTCATTTTTCTATCTTAATAATAAAAAAGGGGTGAGCTACCTTAGAGAAGAGAGTATATTGTTCATCTATTGTACTCATTGTGAACAGAATATCGAGGCGACACTCTTTCACTATAGGATCATCGATTAATTTACTGCTTGTTACATTTTGTTTTATCTTCCTAACAGGAAAGCATTTGTTGAATCTTCAAGGAATAATCTATGAAGAGGTACCACTGTTCATTCACCTGATAGGATCATCGATTAATTTACTGCTTGTTACATTTTGTTTTATTTTAATAAATAACTAGTAATCATAAGAGCATGAAATATGACGTTGTCATCTAGATGTTTCATAACGATAGACTTCTTATCGCCTGGAAACAGGATTTTGCAAACGGTGAGACATTGTAGTGTTGAATTTTAACTTTCAAAACTCACTTCACGAATTCTCATGAAACCTTTAAATTGAAACTTACAAACTGCACTTGCATTGAGGATTAAAATCGATCGAAAAATCATTGACACAAATCTAAAAAAAAAAAAAAAAAAAAAAAAAAAAAAAAAAAAAAAAAAAAAAAAAAAAAAAAAAAAAAAAAAAAAAAAAAAAAAAAAAAAAAAAAAAAAAAAATTCACCTGCTTTTCATGTATTTGATAAACTTTTTATTTTAATAAATTGAACCTGAGTAATCATACATGAGCATGAAATATTGAAAAGTTGTCATTCTAATAGTTTCTATTAACGATAGGACTCTTTCATCGTACCTGAGAAACAGGTAGTTTCACAAACGGGTGGGGGTATTGGTAGGTGTTGAATTTTTCAGACTTTCAAACACTTCGGTCACTTCACTGAATTCTCACTGACAACCTTCAAATTCGAAAACTTACAAACCTGCACTTGCACTTGAAGATTAAAATCAATCGAAAAATCACTAACACAAAATCTTCCAAAATATAATGTGGACGAGACGTCTTGGTCTTAGTTCTATCAACAAAAATCTTTATCGAACTGACTGGACCGAGATGCGATATATACTGAAGAGTCCTCAAGGCACTATCATCAGATTGTTTACACATCATTCAAAACATGTTTGTTATAATTTCTGTTGACTCAGAAAAGGAGGTTGTCTGTAGGAATGTGTGAAAGAGGATCTATAGATAAGATTGTATATAGGTACTGCATGGCTAGTAGTCCAGGAAAATTGGAGATAATCAGTGATATCGAAAAAAGTCATATTGATGAGAGAAGCTAAAAATGGAAGCCAGATAATGACACACTGAATAATGAAACAATAATATCTGCGAAACAAAGTGTCATAGACTCCTTGGGATTGAAAAAATACCATCATTAGATAATATTTAAGTTTTTTTTTGTGCGAGGATGCGGAAGAAAAATCAATTGATCATATAAACGACAAGGAAAACACGTTGCTTTTAAATCACCGGACTCCAAAACACCATTGAGTGAACATTCGTTGTAATTGTGCAAAAAATTTGGTATTGCAGAGGCAATATTTATCTTTACGGCGTTCCCATACTCCACACAACAGATTATTTGTAAAGTACAAAAAAAGAAAATGTTAGATTCAGCCTATTGATGCCCATTGGGAAATGACTAATGGTCTAAGAATTAAAGATGATAAGGTTCAAGGAAAGTTTTCACATAGAAACCTTCCCTACCTTCTGACAAGTGTGTAGCTCTGCAGGCAGAAGTCAGTCACGGGGCTGGAAGCGGGGGCGGGCGATCAAAGATTCTTCTAGGGCGCAGCCCGGCGCTCACATAACATAATTTAACATGGCGCGGTAGCCCATTCCTGGGTTCGATCCCGAGCAATAATCGCATAATGCTAATTCCTTACAACATATCGGAATATGTGTCAACCTCCTGAACATTTTTTAATGTTGGGAGAATCGAAAACATAGTACGGATGAGTCAGAATGAGACCGATAACTCCATTTTTTCATTCATCATATTATTTGATGGAATCGATGTCGTGGATTCACTGATATGTTGTTAGAAGTTTTTGAGAAATACTCGAAGAAAAATAAACTCAGAGGCAAACAGTAGACATATATGTAATCAACTAACAACATCAAAAATTACATCTCATAGTAACCATTGTACAAAGTGTTTATTAATTCAGTTCACATTATCATAATTCCAACACTCTCCCTTAATGTGAACTCTCCATGAATTTTGACAATAAATAATGGAACTGCTCTCTTCCTAATGGTTTTGTAAACAAATCAGCGAAATTTTCTTTCGAAGCAACGTAATTAATATTCACATCTGCATTCAAAAACCTTTCTCTGGTATAATGATAATGAATGTCAATGTGTTTGCTTCTTTGATGCATAACAGGATTTACAGATAAATGAATTGTCGACTGATTATCACATAGTAGTAGTGGTTTTATATTCTGACCCAAGTCTTCTAGTAATTGTGACATCCACATTGCTTGTCTGCAAGTACTTGATAGTGCCATGTATTCTGCCTCCGTGGTTGAAACTGCTACACTTTGTTGCTTCTTCGTACACCAGCAGACAACTGATCCTCCATAAAATGCTACAAATCCTGTATAGGACCGCCTATCATCTAGGGAGTTTGCAAAAGAAGCGTCACTATACAATTTCAGTGAAGGGGACCCCACTGGTTTATAAATCAGTTTATAATGCCTGGAACCTTTCAGATAACGGAAAAGATGATGTACTGAACTATTATGTATGATTGATGGATCCACACAATACTGAGACAAAACATTTACGGTATGGGCAATATCTGGTCTTGTTCCCATAGCTAGATACAAAGGACTTCCAATTTTCGACTGATACAGTTCTTTATCAGTCCTAGAATCACCTGGTTTCGCTTTCTCCAGTCGTGTTCCACAATCCATGGGAGTTGAAGTAGGTTTGCAATTCAGAAAATTGTACTTTTCTAATAACTTATAAATGTACTGCTCCTGGGACAAAGCCAAATAATTTTCCTGCCAAGATATTTGGATTGAAAGCAGGTATTTTGGTATTCCTAGAAAAGTTACTTCAAAATGTTGAGCTAAAATATCTTCAACAATTTTCACTTTTCCATGGAAGAACCCAAAATCAGAAGATCGTCCACGTAGACTGCTACTATCTGTTGTTTGTCCAAAGATAAAAATAAACAGGGATCTGCATTTGATTGCCGAAGATGGATTTTCTTGAGCACTGTGATCAACTTTTGATTCCATTGTCGTGGTGATTGCTTTAGACCATAAATACTTTTATTCAACTCGACAAACTCTTCCTGGTTGATCATCCATGCCTTTGGAATTCTCATGTATACCTCTACGTCAATATCTCCATTGAGAAATGCCGTTTTGATATCCATTTGGCTTGATATCATTCCATTATGAATTGCGTGAGCAAGAGCAGTCTGATCGTCTCATATCGTATCACAGGAGAAAAAGTTTCTTCGAAATCGACTCCAGGAACTTGACTGAATCCTTGGGCTACAAGCCTGGCCTTGTATTTAGAAACTTCCCTGTTTCAGATATTTTTTCTTAAATACCCAACGACATCCAACTACTCTCTGACCTTTTCTACATCAACAATGTCCCATACTTTGTTTTTCTCCATAGATTCAAGTTCTTCCGCAATTGCCTTCTTCCATTGTTCTTCCTCCGTTCCAGAAATAGCATCTTCATATGAAATTGGTTCATTCATAGCCAGTTTGCAGAATTCTTCTCCATAACGTAAAGGAGTGGTGTGTTTACGTGAACTTCGCCTTTGACAGAAATTATCGTTGGAATTACAGTAATTTTATTTTTATCAAGTTCATTTTTTTTCAGTCTCGCTAGAACAACTGGGGTTTCTAATTCGTCATTATCATCTTGGTCTTTACTAGAACCTTTTCTTCCACTTTCTTTTCCTTCTTCTTTAGTATTCTGATATTCTGTCTCATAACTAACAATGAGAGGATACTGACAATTTTCGTACATATTCATTCCTTCTTTGTTGATTGGATGAATATGAACAACCTCATCATTTTCTGAAGAAAAATTGTAGTCTCTAGAAATAACTACTTTTCTTCCTGTCCAGAAACGATACCATCCTGCTTTTGGACCATAACCAACCAGGCTTGCTTGTAATGCTCTTTCTGCAAATTTTCCTGCTGTTTTTCGGATTTCTTCAGAAATATGAATATATGCTTTTTCTCCAAATCCTTTGAGATGGTTTATCGAAGGTTTCTGTCCATAGAACATTTCCAGCGGTGTAGTTTTAGTAAAAGAATGGGGAAGATGATTTTTTGTATATACTGCATGAGCTACTGCTTCTGCCCACAGACATTCAGGCAATTCGGAATCTATAAGATACGTTCTAGCGATCGTGGTTATCGTTCTATTGTAACGTTCAGCGATCCCATTAGTTTCATGAACTCTAGGAATAGAATATTCTGTTTTTATTCCAAGATTTGTGAAGAAAGATTTCAAAGAAGTTGATGTATATTCACCTCCATTATCGGACTTGAATATTTTAACTTTTCCCTCTGATTGACGTTCAATTCTCGTGATAAATTCTTTGATTGCTTCTTCAACTTCACTCTTCTTTGAAATGAACTTCACCTCTGCATATCTCGAGAATTCATCAATAAATGAAACGTAATAATACTTTCCTCCGCAAGACTTTGTTGGAAACGGTCCAGCGACATCCGAATGGATCTTTTGCAGGCGTTCAAAACATGAATTTCCATTTTCCTTGGTGATTTTTCGCGTCATTTTAGATTTTCGACAAGCTGTACACTCCATTTCATATTTTCCTTTCGGCAACACACATGGATCTGCTACTGACTTCCTGATATCGTCAAATGAACTAATGGGAGTATGTCCCAATCGTCTATGCCAGGTTGAAATACTTATATTAGCTATAGCGGAGTTGATATTTATCTCTTGAAAAACATTTTCCTTATTTTTGGAAACCACCCATCCTACCATTTTTCCCTTTTTCCATAAAGTTATATCTTCTTCACCTTCATAGATATTCCCTTTGATTTCAGTGTTTCCCATGATATCAATGAACACTTTAGTTCAGGAGCGTAAAGAACATCATGCAATGTAACATTTATTGTGATACTTTGAGGTAACAGAGCTTTCAGCTTGACATTACCAATATGAGTTACTTCTATCTTCTTATTGTCACCCAATCGTATGAATCCCCTATAAGGCTGGAGATTTTCAAACGCATTTTTATTTCCACTCATATGTGAGGTAGCTCCAGTATCAAAAATCCATTTATATGACGTTTCGGTTGAAACCGTTGCTGGATATGCAACTTCGTCAGATTCATCGCTATTGACCAAATTAGCTTTCTCTTCTTCATGTTTTTTATTTCTACAGTTTTGAATTGTGTGTCCTTTGTACCATCTGTTATGTTCCTTGCAATATGTACACTCTCTGCGAAACTGTTTCTTTCCGCATTTTTCTTTCCCGAAAAAAGCAGTATTGTCTTGATTTTTTGGATTTGAAACTGATATTTCCATTAGCCGAGAACAAACTTCATCATAAGTCAGATTATTTTTTGTTTTCAAATTATCCACGATATTTTCGATTTCATCTGGTAGTGTGGTAAGAAATAAGGAACCTTTTGCTTTTGCAGAATTTGCTAGTGGACGTAAAGCAGCTTCCAAGCAATCTTTGACTTCACCAGAAGTTTCAGTAGTACGCTCAACTAGTCTCGCCCATAATTCATTGTACTTGGCTATATGATCTGGTAAATTATACTTTGATTCACATTTTATGCCAACCACTGACTTCACCAGGGCATGTAGTGAGTATTCATTTCGCTTATCAAATGAATCAGTTAGTGTTCTCCACATATCCTGAGCTTTAATATAACAAGTGATCTGTGGAACAATTATTGAGTCTACGTTGAAAAGTAAGAATGCTCGAGCTAACGAATGCCGATAGCGCCAATCTTCACATCTCAATTGATGCTCTTTCATTATTTCCATATACTTTGCATCAGAAGATTCTACGTTGGGTGGATTCTCTGCCGGATCTTTTTCTTCACCAGTAACTATTTTGAAAAGGTTGTAAACGTCCATGTATGCAAATACCATAGTTTTCCATGAATGAAAGTTAGAGATTCCTTGCAACTTTTCAAATTTAGGAAATTTATCCATTTTGATAACTATTGACGTCTCTGACAGCTTTCTGTAAACTTGTGACAACTTCCAGAAATATTTTCAACTGGAATACGATTTTCAAGCGAACAACTTCTGTTATATAGTTTCTTCACTTCTTTTGCGGTTAGCACTGTTCTGGGCCCATAACCTGTTAGAAGTTTTTGAGAAATACTCGAAGAAAAATAAACTCAGAGGCAAACAGTAGACATATATGTAATCAACTAACAACATCAAAAATTACATCTCATAGTAACCATTGTACAAAGTGTTTATTAATTCAGTTCACATTTACATCATTCCAACATATGTTACCATACTTTCTTGCATATGATTGTTTTGACAGATCAACTGACAAACAAACCATAAGGTCTGAAATAATTTTTGCGAAAAACCGAAGATAAGTACTCTTAATTTGTTGAAGTTTATGTTGGAGTATCATTATCAAAGCCATTTCTGATTGAATCATCTAGGAAAATATTATCCAATCAACATGTTTTTCAAGAAGAAAAACAACTATTGTGTATTAATATCTACTTAAATGATAGAAACGGTTTAGTGGGTACACTACATAGAAACAAACAAGGCATTAAAGCAAATGTTCAAATAGACCACAATTTTGTTCAATACACAATTGGCATCTCCGCACGCTTTGGAATATTTCTGGTGTATCCTGTATGGAAATGGGCCGGTGCTCCGTCATATTGATACCATATTCTTTGACGAACCAATAGAGGTACGTCTTCAAGTAGCCCAGGTGGAAACATGTTCAAGAAACACTCGGTACTTCCTGCCCATTCAAACGGGGAGGAAGAAGATATGGTCCAACGATACTATTTTCGATCATTCCTACCCAAATATTCACTGAAAATTTTTGTTGGCAGCCTTTTCGAAACATTCCATGCGGATTTTGTTCATTTCATGAATGGCTGTTCTTACTATTGAAATATCCATCTCTTGTGAAACATGCCTCATCCGTGAATAGAACATATCTAGGAAAGTCGTTTGCTCCTTCATAATACTCAAAAACCAAATCTCGAGGCCATAATCACCAGCATCTAGGGCCATCACCTTCTGTAGGCGAAATGGATACAATAGTTGTTCACGTGCTACCCGACTTACTGTTGATTGTGACACTTGTAACCTATACGAAATAGCCCGAGTGCTGGTAGAAGGATCTGCTGCTAATCGTTCAAGAATTTTCTTCCGTAACATTATCTCTTCTTGTTCTATTCGCACCACAAGGTGTTTACTGAATTTAAAGGACCCCGTTTCTTCAATTCGATGCACAGCTATAAAAGTAGTGAATGTGGATGATGTCTGTTTGGATATCTATGTTGATATAATTCAGCAGCGGCTCTGGCATTTACCCCAGTTTCACCATAAACGAAATTCATATCTGTATATTCTTCAAATGAATAATCCATTTTGAAACGATGTTCACTGACTGAAATGATGACAGATGACTTGACAATAATACAAACTGTTTTGGGTTACTGTCAATTATGTCTAATGTACGTATCGATATATTAGTGCGTTTCTACCGGGAACAATGAAGAAAAAGATGCGGTTCTTTTTAGTTCCAAATTTCGTGTATGTTTTATGCGTTGATCAGCGGTGTACTTAACAGCTACCACAAACTAATGAAAGCCTCGACTTTGCAACTAGTTATCACGAATCGAAGGAAATCATTTAAGTAGATATTAATACACAATATTTGTTTTTCTTCATCAAAAACATGTTGATTGGATAATATTTTCCTAGATAATTCAATCAGAAATGGCTTTGATAATGATACTCCAACATAAACTTCAACAAATTAAGAGTATTTCGCAAAAATTATTTCAGACCTATCTAAGTGGAGAGTATTATGAATTTGAGGTTGGGTTTGTTTGTCAGTTGATCTGTCAAAACAATCATATGCAAGGAAGAATGGTAACATATCAGTGAATCCACGACATCGATTCTATCAAATAATATGATTAATGAAAAAATGGAGTTATCGGTCTCACTCTGACTATGTTTCCGATTCTCCCAACATTAAAAAATGTTCAGGAGGTTGACACATATTCCGATATGTTGTAAGAAATTAGCATTATGCGATTATTGCACATAAGAAATTATGTCTCTACTAAGGACATATCTTCAGTTTTTCTCAATTATCTCAGAAACCCCCACTTTTAGGCACATGGAATGTTATGTTATGACTTTTAGGTTGAGATCGATGTCAAACGCTCATTTGTCCATTCACTTGTCTCAAGAAAATTTGAAGGAACATATATGACCACATACCATCGTAACTACGCCACTGGTTTACGAAAATAAAAAATTATAACTTCAAATTAGCACGTTGATAAACCTTGATTAGTGTACCAAGTTATAAATTTTTTCTTTCAGGAATTTTGGAGAAAACAAATAAATCTTAATTTTTTTCGTACTTTCGACACCCTTATCTCAGAGGGGATGCATTTTAGGACATACCTTGATGGGCAACTTTTCACTTCGAAATGAGGTGAGGAATCTGTAGTCGGAGTTTGTCGGTCTTATTCTGACTCACCCTGTATATATATATATATATATATATATATATATATATATATATATATATATATATATATATATATATATATATATATATATATATATATATATTGGACAACGATCACACGAATTTCTAGGGCCAAAAACATTCAATAGTTTACCCCAAGAAATACCAAAATTAAATTCAATACATAAAAAAAAAATCTCCATGACTACATAACTACAATGCCTCGTCTGTCTATTCATAAACTGATTGACAACAAGTTAAAAAAAAGGCCTTCCAAAGCGTTTTCAATTATATTTATAATTTTTTATTTTTATATATTACTGTGTCTATTCCTATTCCTTTTATTATTAGTAACTCTAATGTGATCTGTAAATATATATGTATGTATGCATGTCTATATGTATATATGGCATGACATATGACTAAAACTATATTTTATTTTAAGATATATTTTGTAACACTCTGTATTGAACCACGCACAAGGAGATTTCCCTCCTTCTGTGGTAATTTCAATTTATTCAGATTTTATGTAAACATTATCATTCTGTAACCAATCTGTATGATGCTGCTGAATAAATTTCATTTATTATTATTATTATATATATTTTTTTTGAGGAATTAGCGGGTATTCAGTCTGGTTTTATATAAAGAAAAACTCTTCTTTACTTTCCCAAGCTTCGACAATTTATTTTGTCTTTATCAAGGCTGAAAAACAATAATGGCTAAAAAATATCAAATATGAAAAATTGGTATGAACTTATATGTAAAATGAGTTAAATTAACGAATATAAGTGTATAAAATATATCGACATTATGACTTCAAAAAATTGTCACACTGATAGACATTTGCTTTTTTGTGAGTAGTTGATGTTTCTTTGTTAGGTTGTACAGGGGATTCTGTATGAATATTTATTAAAATAAAAGTTCATTTTGAAAGTAGATACGAGTAGATTTTGCTTGGTTGGTCGATGTCAGATCTCTTATTCATGATATTTACGTCACTATTAATTGCCACCATTTTAAAAAAAAGTATTTTTGTCAAATTTTATTCTTGATATATAATTTTGGGGTCATAATAATTCATTATGTGATCTTGGTTCACTACATGATCAGAGAGTGCACAAGAAAGTTTTTGGAGTCTACAGTCACTTTTATGACCAGTGATTCGTGATTTCAATGTTTGACGTGGCCATGAAACTTTCATTATAAAACTTTTATATGTAGAAGTTTCAGAAATGTTACTAATAAAGCTAATTAAAACTAACTGTATTTCTTCAATATTATTTCTATCAACAATATAATTTAACGAAATCCAGTACAATTTCTTCCACTAACTGAACACTAAACTGTAGAAAGGAGATTCCGCAGAGATAAGGTTAACAGCTATTTTCCCAGAACAGTTTATGCCGTTCAACTAAATATGCCGTCAAACCCGGGAAAATTTGAAATTTGGTTATAAGCGTATGTGTCCCATTTCCCACGCATGTGTTCTCCTTCAGTATTGCCAAGATTCAGATTCCACATCATAAGCATTGTCCACAGAACTAAGTTCTGTGGCATTGTCTTAATTGTCTATTGTCAAAATTATTGCTAGATAATAGGGAACACGCATGTGTCCCTTTTCTACAATATTTTGATTTGAACTTAAAGATTACCACCTAGAAAGTTCAGCAACGAACTTGGAAATTGTAAAAAATATATAATGTTTTTCATAATTCAAAATTGGAAACGCCAATTTTTTCTTCACATTCAAAGACGTACCTACTCCTAGTGCCTCTGATGGACGTATGCATCGTTAATTCACACAGTTCAAACTTTTATCGCTAGTTGCATGGAACTGTCAATTATAATTTCATATATCTTGTTTATATGTTGTATAGGTATTAATATTTTTATGATCATAATATTTTCAATTGTTACTAAAACATCACATAAAAAGTGAGGTCCTTACTATTATGTAGGGAGGGAAACAATATACAATACGAGTTTGTTCATTTGTTGTTAGGTCTGCAAAATGCGCCTCCTAAAGGTTGCGCCCCTGGCAGCCCCTAGCTAGGACTCTGGCTGAACCATATTTTTTCGCAAACTCAAGTCCTGTTCGTTTGAAATGCTCAGCCCGCTCAAAAAATAATGAAGATCACGTAAATGTGACATGATTGATTTAATTTTTATTATCCAGTAGCAAAAATATACTATTGGTCAAACTCAAACGAACACTTAACAAATCATAACCTAATTATTTGTAAACTAAACTCCTATGAAAGTTTTTATATTATTTATTTTTCCATCTATAATTCAAATTTGCATCTATTATATCCCCATTTGATATTTTGATACTATTCCTCCATTTTCTTGTTGCCGCCTTCTGATCACACTTTGATTTTTCTGCTCCCTGAAAATTGTTGGAGCAGATAAAGCATGCTTTATCTGATCTGTAGCAATTTGCTACTGTCAAACGAACACTATTTGATCAATTGCTCGGAAAAAACGCAAATATTGCTCAAATCAGATTAGAGCAACGTGAGCATGACAAACGAACAGGCATATAGGTAACTACAAAATATGGGAGTGCTGCACAAGTTGCCAACTTAAAAAAAACCTTCAAAAGTTCTGCCTCTCTAATGGCAATTGTTTGACTTTGGTTGTATAGAAAATCGCCAATTTGATATACCAATTCAATTACATAGAGATTTTATGTCTAAATATGTGAACAGTTGGTAGCACAAACAATATTCTGGGAAAAAATATCGACAGATGACAATCAATAATGCACGAAAGCACGAATCAGATTGGGACAGGCACCAACTCTCAAGATATAGAGACAAAATTCCCTATTAATTCAACTAAAAAATATAATCACTTTGGGACTAAAAATAAATGATCCAGTATATTCAGTTTGTGATTCTCTACATAACCCTGATGAAATTATTAGAATTGGAGGGGCAGAAGTTTGTGAAGGTTTTTTTGAAGTTGGCAACTTGTGCGGCACTATTTAAAAATTTATTTTCGAGAATAAATGTTCTGTTCATATGAAGCTTGCGACATCTTTGAAATCCCACTAGAACTTTGGATTGAAAAGAACTCCCTATTCGATGGAGGTGCGACATCTGCAAGTGGAAGGTAGAATTATGGGACCAACATTCGTAAATCGGTTCCTGTCATTTTCACGAATCTTCTTTGAAACGGCAGATGGCAGATGACAGCCAAGAAGCCAAGAAGACAAGTATTGTTAAAAGTTTTTGTTATGTTTATTTGAATACACATTTCTTCCCAGCTAAGTAATGGCCTTTGTTATTATCCGTTTCTTTTATTTTATTCCAATCGAACCAATGGTACATTGAAATTTCATCGATAATGAGAAATAGAAGATAGATAGGGTACTTTACCCCCTGGAATTATATAAGCATGGCAGCATCTGCAAGTGAAATAGAGGAATTTCTGTCGGGACCTCTGGTGAAATGGGTCAGTATTTTCTCGATACATCCTGAAATTAAACCTTTTTAATAATAATCAAACTTTCCAGCTTTCTACTTGTGTAAAAAAACCCGAAACCCTCCAAGTATACGAAACCTTCTTCGATGGAGCCCCAATAAACGAAGTGCTACTTCTAATCGACCCGGAACCTTCCCAGCCAGTGCCTTCGACTGCGAATCTACAGGGTCTCAGTATAACGGCAGCCAGAACCAAAATTTTCCATTGTATTATACGAAATATAAAAGCCGTGTACGAAGACGAGCTCGGGCAACTTGTGATTTCCGTTCCAGATTGTGTGGTTTTGGGACGAACGCCGGCCTCCAAGGTAGCTTTGGAACAGTTGAGACTGCTCATTTTGTTGCTTCTGGGCTGTGCCGTTCAGGGCCCTACAAAGGAAATTTTTATAGCGAAGATAAAAGAGTTGTCGGTGGAGGATCAGCATGATATTGTTGAGTGTATAAAGAGGGTGAGTTATAACAGTAATATTAATTTACAAAGCATTGACAGGATCAAAAATAGTTCGTGTTGAAGTAGATCTCAAAAACTAAGTTCATCAATGTTTTTTCAGCTGTTTTATTTGTAAACTAGCGACCCAACATACGTCCTGTCCAAATTTCTATATTTCTTTTTTTTCCTGAAAACTTTTGTTTGCTTAAAATTTGTTTTTTCGGTTTTTTGATTGCTGGTTGGCGGGAATTCTGTCGGAATATTAAAGAAAACCAATTGCTAAACTGTCGACATTTCGAAACTTTATTGTTTCATCTTCAGGACTCTGAAGTGTAAGAACTAAAACATACATATTGAAATGGAGTTCTCAAATGGAGTATTGATAAAAACGCAATACATTATGTAAAATGACGATCGTTTAAATGAAAACGCTTCAAACAGTGTATAGAAAACTAACATTGATAATTACTTACATTTCAGAAATGGTAATAAAAATAACTGGCATAAAATATAAATCCATGCACAGGTTCATGAAAAACGTTAACACCGACACAACGAAATGAGCAAACTGAACTGACGGTGACTCGTTTTTTTACAATGTAAAAAAAGACTAAAGAAAGGAATTGGGAGAGTTAGAAAATGTCCTCTGTTAAAGATTCACAGTTTATGTTTGACATTTTTCTCCATGCTTGGCTATTTCAATCATTTCATTCAGGAGTCTTTTTTTTAATTGTTCTGCAAGGCTTGTGGGTTTTTTTATTGTTTTAAGTGGGTTGTGTATATTTATACAATTTGTGCTATGTACACCTTGTTACACTCGGCACATGGTATTTTGTCTCAGATCAATATTATTGATCTGAGTATTTTGTAAATAATGTTGGATTTCAGATCTTTTGGTGAGTTTGTTTTTTGTCTCTTAAAAAAATGATTTTTCATTGAGTTTTCCTGAAAACTTTTCCATAACGAACAAATCTAAAAAAGAATCAAGCATTTCGAATCGTGAGTTATGGTCATACAGTTCATACAAAAATCCCATAAAAAAGCACTCTCTCGACTTTTCCAATTTTCTGGGCAACTTTTCCAATTTTTCTTTTCCTAAAAACCTTATGAACATTAAAAAAAACAGCCGTTCTCGAGTGATTCGCTTACCAAGGAATTTTGACATTCATGTTTATTCTATAGAGAAAATTTATTTACAAATCTTTGAGTTAAATATATCAGTTAATGCTTCCTCAAATACAAATTTATTATTTGTGTAGTGTTACATATAATTGTGCAAACTTTTATGGAAGATTGCTTCAATGTTTGTTTCTATTATTTCCATTTGAGTACCCAAGAGAATATGGAAATGAATATTTTATTGAAGTGTGAATATGTGTTCAAAAATTAGTATATACTTATCTATTTTATTAGGCTTGACAGTGATACATTATTTTACAGTTTTTGGTCGAGTGAGTTATCCATTAACATGTTGATTTTCAAAATGTAAAATAAACAATAAAAAGATTAATTTTCCAATAAATAACATAATACTCTCCGATGATTAAAAAATTAATGACAACAAAACATTCAGTAAAATATGAGATACTGAAAAAATTCTTGAAAAAAAGATTAAATTTCATGTTAGTAGTTTTTTTTTTGTATTCAACTAAATCTTTATATTTTCGTTTTCAACCTGTATTTTTTTTAAATTGATGTATTACCCTGGAATTTTCTGTTTTATTAAATAGATTTGAACAATCCATACATAACACTGCAATTATATTATTTCCAATATTTCTTGAAAACAAATTCTTAATTTCTAAAAGATATTGGTTTAGTGGTAAATTAGCTGGTCCCAAAGCTGCAAAAGAAGTCTAAATGCAAAAAATGTACATATTCATCTCTCGGGTTGATCTATTTGAAAGAGTCTGCATAAAATTCCTCACAATATCCCTTTTTACATTTTTTGACACTAAGCAAACACATCCTTATAATTCTTTCAGCTATTTTGTGTATACTACATTTCCCAAACTGTAATGAAGAAAGCACATTCACTCAATGGCTTATTCGAACTTAAGATTCAAGGTCACCCACTTCCATTGTTTCATTGTTTATAAGCTTACATGAAAACCGTACTGTTACTTTTTTGAAACAATTGAATGAAAACTCACTAATGATATGTATCAGATAATTAGTCTACTGTTCTTTCTGATTTTATTCTTCATTTGGAATACAATCGCTGCCATTCCTGGCATTTATAAAATGACCACCATCAAATGTATTTGACATCCAAACAATTTTTATTGTAATATGAGCTCAGTAATGATCATTAGAAATTTTTATCCTTTTTTTAATGTATCAATATGGCCAAGAGTGGACAATTGTATTTATTGTATTTATTGTACACAAAATGATACAGTGATACAGAATAAGAAAATATATACCAAGTATGATATAAAGATAAATTAGGTTAATAACATAATAATAAAGAATAATAAAACAAACAAGTTTGAATGAAAACAAAGCATATATAAGGGACAGGGTATAGATTGTGTACAGAAAGCACCTAAGTGACTTAACACTTGTGTTGTGCTACAAAGTAATGTTAATTGATCTAAAATTACAGTTGTGTACAGAAAGTAAAGAATTAAATAGTGGTTTTATATCATGTTAGTGTAACTATTGATGTTCTAGTATTTTGATAAATTTGAAGTAATTTGCGAAGATGAATTTTTTTGACTCTCTCGAGAAGGTTTTATAATTTTTAATATGTTTTACCTCTAGGGGTAGGATATTACAAGTTTTGGGTATAAGTTAAGAAACGGTGACAAACATTTTTGTTGAATGTTTTCATAATACTTACCCAGTACTCCGAATTGGTCAAAGGTCAAGTTGGTACCCCAACATAAAATCAAAAGCAACTCCAAAATCCAAACCAGGACCAAAATCCAGAACCAAAACAAAATAAAACACTATGAAAGCTAACACTAAATTAGAATTACCCTTCTCATAGAAAGAAATCACAGAGCCAAATTATTCAACCCTCTTGGCTTGTAGCAACCCAAAATAATGAGCTCTATTTCACCCCTATGAATCACAACAGTATATGATTCTAGAAAACAATATATATCATAGTGTACTCACTTTTTATTTACGGGTTAAATCTTGCAATAAAAATTACGACCAGTTCTTGTTAGACTAGAGCTAAGAAATTTTGCGTAAGTATATAAATCCAGTAACAATGCGGACGCACCAATATGACGGTTTACCCTTTTCTTCACAACCCCCTTGACATGAGTATCAAATGAACGGGTTTTTCTTCACGACCCCCTGATATGTGAATCAAATGAAAGGGTTTGACGAGTAAAATATGATAAGCTATGTGACACAATTCTAAATCTAATATGGCGGATGCCCTAAGATGGCAGCTGGACAACATTTAATATCAAATCACAAAAAATAAAAAGAGTTTAATGAAATATATAAAAAAAAACTTTAATGAGATATATAAACAAACTTATAGAAACAATTCCTTTACAACTAGACGTTCCAACTTTGTTATTGTTGAGTCATGCTTAGTTTTGTAAATGCCTGATGATGACAAGGTATCTGGTCGAAATGCATCGCATATTTTTTCATTAGAAATAAATGCCCTTTGTGGAGCAGATTTCCATTCTTTCACTCGATTTAGAACAAACTCCACCTAGATATGGAATATTTTACCAAAATTTCAAAAAATAACTGAATTGGTGTAAAATTATCCACTACCTCAGATACAATAAGGCATAAGGTGTGGAGTACCCCAAGGCTCTGTACTAGGTGGTACGATGATTTTAATCAAAAACTCATTAATTAAAGAGCTATCATTTGAAAACACAACCAAATTTGACAATTATTTACGGGAAAAAATATTTGAGTTTTCTGTTAGCTATTCAAAAAAGGTCAACTTGTATATATTATGTATCTATAGATCTCCATCATCAGATACCCATGAATTCCTAAACCAATTAGAGGCACTGTTAAATAGTATCCCTGGAAAATCTAATATTATATTAACAGGTGATCTAAACATAAATTTTAATGACTCACACTGTAATATTAGGAATTCACTTATAAATCTTTTTACTGCATTTAATCTAAACATGCATGTGGAATCTGATACCAGAATCTCTCAATATTCTAGCACTACTATTGACTATGTTTGCAGCAATATAGAATCTCAATATATCACATGCTCTGTGGTGCCTGCCGGTTTATCCGACCATGAGGCCGTTCATTGCGTTGTAAAAAATATTGAGGCAAACAGAGCAAGTGAGAAATTCAGGCATGGCCGTCTCTACACTAGGTCGAACTATAATAGGTTCTATATGAAATGCCAACAAATTAATTGGGATATCACATTAACTTCAAAAGAACCATTTGATGAGTTCTATAAAATGCTTTTGGTAAATTTCGATGAGGCATTTCCCATCCAGAAAATAAAAAATAAAAAGAGGAAGGAATGGTTGACAAATGGAATCAAAATTTCAGCAAAAAACTTACGATCACTACATCATATAAGGAAATACACAAATGAAATTTTTTTCTTCAACTACTACATTAAATACAGGTCAATTTATCGAAAGCTAATAAAACTCGCAAAAGACAAATATTACCAAAATCATATTGGAGGCGCCAGTAATAAGCTAAAGGAGAGTTGGACAATAATCAATGAACTCAGAGGAAAAAACTCTGGGGGGAAGGTAGAATCTGAACTCACTCCAGACACTCTCAACAGTTACTATTGTTCGATTGCAGACACTCTGAAAAAGAATATAACAATTCCCTATGATCCACTGATTAATTTGAGCCATATTACCGTGAATCAAAACTTTGTGTTGTATGCATACCAACGTCGATGAGTTGGTAGAAATTATATGCAGTATGAAGAACAAAACCACATCTGGAATAGATGAAATATCCATAAGAATTTTCGAAAACCTTCCTCTAAACGCACTCAGTTGCTTAGCAGCTCTGATAAATGAGTCTTTTCGCCAGGGCATTTTCCCGTCTTTCCTAAAAACATCTTTGGTGATACCTCTGCATAAAGGTGGTGATAAGAACTCTCCCTCAAATTTTAGACCCATTTCTCTCATTCCAACACTGTCAAAAATTATTGAAAAACTTGTCAAAAACAGATTGAACAACTTCTTATGCAGCCACAATATTTTGAGTATCCAACAGTTTGGATTCCAAAATAATAAAAGCACTAATGATGCAATTTTTTCTCTTCTATATGAACTGTACAACGAAATCAATAGTGGCGAGGTGGCTGCGGCAGTATTTTGTGATTTGTCTAAGGCATTTGACTGTGTGAATCACGAAATACTGTTGCAAAAACTGCACTGCTACGGAATCAGATATAGTGCTCATAGATGGTTTGAATCATATTTATCAGATCGAACGCAGATAGTAAAAACAAAATCAACCTCCAGTATAGCAAATATACATTGTGGGGTGCCTCAAGGCTCGATCCTTGGCCCCATTCTGTTTTTGCTATATATAAACGATTTAACAGCCCTTGACATATCAGGAAAATTCACTCTATTCGCAGATGACACTACTATTTTGTGGCACAACAACGATGAAACTGATCTACATCGAATCATCAGCAATGACATACAAATGGTGAAAAAGTGGTGTGACTCAAATCTACTCACATTTAACACATCCAAAACCAATATAGTTTCATTCAGATGCACACTAGGAGACATATCCCTAGATACTAAAACGATTGAAAAAAAAACAAATTCCAAATTTTTGGGGCTATTCATTGATTGTGGACTAAAATTCAATGCTCATATAAACAACCTCAATAAAAAATTATCGTCAAAATGGCATCAAATGAGTTGGGATATTCAGCTGCAAAAGCAGTTTATTATGCTTTAATAGACTCTCAACTAAGGTATGGCATTCCATTTTGGGGAGCATGTAATAGTTCCTCTCTACAAAGTGTCTTTGTTCAACAAAAACGTGCTCTGAGAAGCCTATGCAAACTAAGACTTCGAGACTCATGCAGACTTCACTTTAAAAATCACAAAATACTGACTGTCATATCCATATATATAATGGAAACAGTATGCCTTATTAATTTTAATAGAGTAAACACTTATTCTACCCGACAAGATCAGCATTTGAAACTACCAATTCCTTCATCTTCTCTTGTGAAAGATTCATTAATATATAATGGATGCAAGATATTCAACCACTTGCCAGAAAATATAAAAGGAGTGGTATCTGGTGTTATTTTTAGAAAAGAAGTCAAGGCATTGCTTTCTGATAGACCCTATTATAGTTTAGAGGAATTTTTCAACGATCGTACTATTTTATAGATAGAGGGAACTCAACTTTTTATATAATTTTAACTTCCTACTTTATATTTAATTTTAACGTGTCTTGTTGGTTTTTATTAGGCGTTTTAAATTGTGATCTTACATTTGATAGATATAAGATATCCAACTTTTTTTGACGATTTGTGTTTTTTACAGATTAGTGATTTAACCATTTTAACATTTTATTCTTTTACATTATTATATTAGGTGTGTGTGTACTGTTTATTTATTGACCTTTTTGTTATTTTAAAGCTGACTCCACACTGTCTCCTCTGTAATAATTATAATGATGGTAGTTATGATCTAACACATGCTTTGTCAATGAGATTATGATTCTTTCGACAATAAAGTATATTTTGATTGATTGATTGATTGAGGTCCAATTTTATTCCTTCTATATCTAAATAATATCACAATGCTACCAATCTCGGGAAATTTTACCTTTTTTGTAGATGATACAACCCCATTATAGCACCATAAAGATAAAAATAGAGTACATGTAATAATGTGTACAGACTTGTTCTCAATCAAAGACTGCTAATCTCCATATAATATGTGATTTTTCTTCAATATTAAACACTTTCATATTTCTTTTTTGCGACATAGTAACGCGTAAACACACGATCTAAACCAAAAGTTCTAAAATCAACCTGTAATTCACGCTGTCAACTATCGCATTGAATAAGTGGTAAAACATGCAAGGTCAAATGGCAAAGAGTGGGAAAAAGGTTCTATAGCAAAATATTCCTTCATAATATTAGTATAAAGGTGAAAATTGTTCATAATGTTTTGTTTTGCTGGAATAGGTAAACGGTTGGTCGTTATAGCCGATGAATATCGATAAAGTTTCGTCGTTTCAAGCAATATGTCGCTGAGTGATGTCGTTATAGGCGGTATGTGTATTTATTAGTTTATATAGATTCGTCCGGGACCTTGCCATTCAGTTGTTATAACCGATATGTCGTTATAAACAATGTCGTTATATTCGGTTTTTACTGTACCTACTTACCCACCTTACTTCAACTATTAACAGTTAAATAATATGATTATCTGCTTTAATTATTTGTTGTTATATAATATAAATTATTTTTGGTAGTTCTGGTTAGTTTATTTCATCACTTTGTATATAATTCCATCATTTCATAGAATGTAATTATTGTGACGGATGTAGGAGAACAAAAATAATGACAATAGCAATCTGTCAAGTGAAAAATCAATCATCCCTTATTTTTCTACCCATAGGGGTGGATCATTTCATTCCAAATTCAAATATGATCAACTATGAGGTATACACTATCTAATAAAAAAAGAATCATCCGAATCGGACAACCCAGTACAAAGTTATGCCTGATAGAATCGGTTAACGAACCAAATTTCAGAGGGTGAACTATCAATATCCTCCATTTTGGTATCCTTAGGGGAGGATTTTTCTTTTCAAATTCAAATGGGATCAACTTCGAAGTACACCCTATCCAATGAAAAAAAAATCATCGAAATCGCTACTCTGTAAAAAGTTATGCGAGGTCATACATAAAAAAAATATAAACGCGACGACTAGAGAACCTCCTCCTTTTTGAATTCGTCGGTAAAAAGGAAATAATTCACTGTAAGCAACATGTCTTCCTATACAAATTAAATTACTTTTCAAAGACAACTTCTCTTATAAACATAGTAAACAAGGGTATTAATAAAAAAGTAATGTGAATGGATTCTTTGATAGAAGAAAACCTTTATATTATATTAATTAAATGAAAAACACTGAAAAAAGTACTTTTACTTCTAGTGGAGAGACAATACAGAGGCTCGTGTTGAGGCATATAACTGTGTGTAACTGATAACATATATATTACTTCTGAGTTATTGTCAATTCAATAAAATAATTTTAACTTCAAATATCTAACAAATAACTACAGTTGAGGTGTTTGATATTGCTTGTTTGATATAGCTAGTTAGTTGAAATCTTTGACTCATTCAATGCTACTCCTTTAGGTAACGGATGATCAAAGCATAGTTCTAACACTAGATTGGACCGATCAACAACCTGAACGTCTATTCTCACACATAAAAACATTAACTGGAGAACGAGACAAATTGCTTCAGCAATGGGTGACAGATTTAGGGCAAGAAACAACCACTTCCGGTTCTTCCTCAAATTATGGAAGCCAAGGCGTGGAATCGAACCATTTGGCTGTGGAACTCGCCGATTGGAAGGCCAGAATGCGGAAACAGAGACAGGAACTGTGAGTGGAGAGAGTGTTGCTCAATTCTTGATATTTATAGATACATCATCCAAAACCTACCTCCAGTTGTCTTGAACAATTTCTAAATCTATAATACAAGTCTTTATTTCTCACATACTACTAATTTTTCCCATAAAGCACTCAAAGTGTAGATATAGTCATATTCAAAAGATGATCTAAAAAAAACTGTCCCATTTTCCCTACAATGCCTCACTTTTTCATATAGCCCCACTTTTACATGCAATATCTTTATTTTCAATACAACCCCTACTTGAAACTTTATGCTTATGGTAGAACTATTACGATATATTTGATCACAGAATTATATTACTAGAATTGGATAGGGTTAAAACCAAAAGATATTTGAGTAATCTCATCAGAAACATTCACATTGGTGTCAATCAAATGGTTTTTTTTTTCAGCGAAGAAAAATCTGAAATCCTAGCAGAATGTAAAGAAGAGTTAGAACACCTCAGGAGTTTAGTCACCAAATTCAAAGCAGAGGTATGCTATTTTTCTATCACCTGCAACCATGAAGAATAATAGCCCTTGAAACTATTATCCTGATTGAAAATAATGTTTTTTCTGTTTCTCTATTCTTTTTCAATTTATTGCCTAACTCTGTGACAATTGGCCACCATATTTTAGCAATATTAAAAGAAGTAAAGTCATCCCACTTTAAAATTTCATTCCTCCAACAGAATAGCGATTTGTTGACCGAAGCGAGACGAGCCAAAGCATACAGAGACGAGGTCGATTCAATGCGAGAAAAAATCGAAAGGGCTGACAGGTTAGAAATTGAGGTACAGAGGTACAGGGAAAGACTGGCAGACGCCGAGTTTTATAAAGTAAGGGTGGACGAACTGCGAGAAGATAACAGAGTGCTCCTGGAGACCAGAGAGATGCTTGAGTCTCAGTTGGCTAGAGCAAGGCAAAGAGGAGATCACGTTTTAGAACTGGAAGCTGAATTGTTAGCTGCCAAACAGGCTTTCAATGAAATCGTACTGGTGAGAGAATTGTATTTCTTGTGCTATTTTATGCGTAATTTTTGTATTCTGTGTAAACTTTGGTGCTGTTTGAACACGCCACTTGTAATAAATATCTATTCTGATGACCTTGATTTAGGAACGAGATGCCACGAAAGGAAAAGTCCAGGAACTCCTAGACGAAAATCACCAATTACAAAACCTCACCAAATCCGCCCTGCAAGAACACAGCTCCGCCAATACGTCCCACGATTCCGATCTCGACGAGTCAAATTCGGGCGACAACAGCCTTTCGGAGCAACTCACAAACAACGCCCAGGCACGGGCTCTGAAGTTGGAGCTTGAAAATAAACGACTCCTGTCGACGATAGACTCGTTGAGAGAGGACAGCTTCCAAGAAAGTGCCAGTAAAATACTGGATTTGGACAAGGAAAAGAAGAAATTGGCCCTCAGATGCGAGCAGCTTCAAGAAAACTGTGATAAACTAACCCGGCAGAATGTCGAACTCGAGAATCTGTTCAAGAACGCCATTCAAGAAAACAGGAAGCTGCAAGATAGTATAGACACCCAAAAGGTTAGTTTTATACATGTTCGTTACGCAAGGGACCAAAAACGGATCCCTGTGGTATTCCTATCGACTATTTTTATATATTTGTAGGTTATCTTGGAGAGGCAAAACTCGGAACTACACAATGAGCGGGTAAGAATTAACGAAATAGAAAACAACATCGAGCATCTCACCAAAGAAAAACAAAGAGTGCAAATGTTGTGTGATACCATCAAGAAGAGAGCGGACGATGCAGAAAAATCTTTGACAGAAAATTCGGACCAGTTGCTCGCTTATAAAACGCAAGCTGTTAAAGGAAAGGAGTTTGAAAAATTGGCAGATGAGCTGAAGGAAAAAGTGGCTGTGATGGAGAAGGATAACTTGGCCATGTCTAAGGAAGTAGCCAAGATGAAGGAAGTGATAGAGGTAAGTCTGATAATGACCCAAGCACTGATCCTCTGTTTCTATACTCTGCTTTTCAGGAAAAAGATGTGATAATGGATAAAAATATTGAGAGTTACCAGAAGCTAGAGAGGGAGGTACAACGACTGAACAATGAAAACATCCTCCTGTCGGAGGACATAGAAAGGCTCCAAGACTTGGAGAAAAAGGCACAAGAACTAATTTCTCAATCATCGATAGATGCCGAGACGATAGCCACCTTGCAGAAAGACCTGATCAGCGAGAAAGTTACATGCGAGAAGTTCAAAAACAACCTGGATAAATTGGGTTTGAATTCGGATGTGATAGAAAACGACGTTAAGGTTATCATAGAGAGGATCCTCGAAAATACCGAAATCTTCAGAATCGTTACTCCTATCATAAGAGAACATATAGAAGGAACTGAGAGCTTGCGGAATGTTGTCAGAGCCGATATTGTAGAAGAGAAAAATAACGAATGCGAAAAATTGGTGGCCGAAATATCGAGTCTTCAGGCTTCGAACAATATGTTGCAGAATGAAAATGCAACGCTGAAGGTGGACATTTCTACTTTGAAATCGCAGCTCAATTCGCTGCAAACCCAACAGACTGCTCTGCAGCTGGCTAACAGCCAATTAGTGGCCGAAAAAGACGAGGTAAGTAATCACACTACACTAAATCAACATTCGCCTTGTTTGCTAATATGAATTACTTTGTTTCTCTCCACAATATTCAAAAACTGTTCATCTGTCGCGTACGACCCGCCGAATCCTCCAGAAGAGTGGCGATCTCTCGAGAGTAGATAAGCTATGGCGGTTCTAGCACAGTTGAGGGTGCGTAGAACCGCCACAGGGTTTTGAGAGGTTCTGGATGCTGCCATTGAGATCTCAGACACATTCATAGAAAAAAAGGTCTGAGACACCTGGGGACATTATGGGGGCCGTATTGGGGTCTAACCATTAATTTAAAAAAATATGGCGGCTCTAGTTTGAGTGAGACAAAAATGTGCGCTCTGGGAGCCCGCCTGGGGTGTTTATCGGTCTCTGGAGACTAACACGGAGGTCTGAGATGCTTGAGGCTGTCGTGGGAGCCATATTGGGGCCGCGCCATATATATAGAAATAAATATGGCCGCCGTAGGCTGAGATATCAGACCAGGGTCGATAATTTTTGAAACCAAAAAAATAAAATAGGATGAAACTTTTTGGAAAAAGAAGAGAATATAACGTAAGTGAAACTAAAAATAATTTACGGGCGATCTGAGGTCGGGAAGTGGAAGGGGGTGAGTTTTTAAGTTTTAACGGTTCAAGTTTTTAAGTTTTAACGGCAAAACTACAAGTCCTATGGAAAAAAGTTAAATGACAAAGTTGTAGGTAACAAACAAACAACTTTTGTATTCACACTTTTTTCACATAACCTCAAAATTTATGTGTAAAATCGAAATAACCAAGTTTTTGGTTTTTTATTTTTATTTTACAAAAAAAAAAAATTCCACGAAATTTGGTAAAAACTTACACTGTAATTTATTTAAATTGAAATAATAATTTTTTCACCTTATTTTGACTTAATATCAAAAAACCACCCTAATTTTCAATCGAAAATTCTTGCGTCAAAATATCAGCTTTTTTTTGTTCATTGAAATCTATACTTTCTGATGGTGTAAAAAAAATATACATTACTATGGTAAATGTTCTCAGAAAATGCAAAGAAATAACAGGTAGTAAGGCCCAGGCCCTCCTAGCCCCTTCCCCACTTCTCTATGAAATGTCTTTTGATGGGCTAAAATTTTCCGTAGGTCACTCAGGTATATAAGTTATTTTAAAATAGCAATAAATAGGCATCCACGCATATAATTTAAAGAAGATTCTACAACTTTCTCGAAATATTGTAGATGTCTTATTAAATTTCGGATTCGAGTTTTTTTACCATAGTAATGTATTTTTTTTTACCATCAGAAAGTAGAGATTTCAACGAATAAAAAGCCCACCGACTTTTTAAAAAAAGCTGATATTTTTGACGCGAGAATTTTTTATTGAAAATTAGGGTGGTTTTTCGATATTAAGTCAAAATAAGGTGAAGAAATAAATATTTCAAATCAAATAAATTACAGTGTGTTTGGGACATAAAAAGGTAAGTTTTCACCAAATTTCGTTGAAAAAAAAATGTTTGTAAAAGATAAAAATACAAAACCAAAAACTTGGTTATTTCAATTTTTCACATAAATATTGAGATTATGTGAAAAAAGTGTGAATACAAAAGTTGTAGATCTTTTTATTACCTACAACTTTTTTCCATAGGTCCTTTCATTTTCCTTATATTCTCTTCCTTTTCTAATGGGTTCCATCCTATTATTTTTTTTTCACTTTTTACCATTTTTAAAGGCTTTAGCCCTAGTCTATATGTTGTAGAAGTTGTTCACCTAAATTATGGGCTGCTAAGCTTGCGTTCAATCCGAATTACCGGCCTTTGAAACTTTTTTCACATCCATTTTTTGGCTACGGTACAACGGTTTATTAATATAGTGAGTATAATTTTCCGTTTCAAGCTGGTGAAGAAGCAACAAATCCAAAACAACCAACACGATACTTTGCTATTGGACCAAGTTACGCTACGAACGTTACACGAACAGCTCAGTATGGAATACGAAGAAGCCAAACGAGAGCAAGAGAATCTGAAGAAAGTAGCGCGTGATTTGAGATCGGAAATGAGAACTCTGAAGGAGCAAAATGATTCGCTGGATACCAAAATAGTGGATGTGGAGATGGAAAAGGAAATCCTGAAAAATGACGCTAAGAGTTTGGGGAATTTGAGGGCCGAACACTCGAAGCTGAAGGTGATCTAATACAGTTTCGTTGGTTCTTATTATAATAGAGTGCTTTCCAGGATGATTTCAGGAATTTGTTCACGGCGAGCGATAGATTGAAGCAGGAATACAGAGCTGTGCAGGATGAACTCAAAACCCTCAGAACCGAATCGAGAAATTTGAGGTTGGGAAAGACTGAAATGCAAGGAGAACTCAATTTGAGATCGGACAGAATGGCAGGGCTCCAACTAGAAAATGCCAAACTGCAACAAAAATGTGATGTAAGTTTATGTGACAATGAACAAAAAAGGAAATATTTTTGTACTCTTGTTTTCAGATGTTATTTGAGATGAACCATTCTTTGGACTCCGACCGAAGAGCGTTGATGGAACACGTGTCTCAACTGTTATCCCAGTACCATTCTCTGTTGACACATTCTTTGGAAGACAAGCAGAACTACCACACGGAAGAAAAGCTGTATACAGATAAAGTGAACAACTTGTGCAGACAAAAGGAAAAACTGGAAGAGAAAATAATGGAGCACTACAGAAAGCTGGACAATGCATCTGCTAAAAAGTAAGCTTGTAACTTCATTCGATTCTGATTCAATTATTATTTTTTTGCAGGAAAAGTTTCGGAGCTACGTTGGTGAGAAGAGTGAGGAAAGCAGGCTCAGATATCATCAACAAAGTTCCGAGTAGGGTGAGTTTGCGATATTCATATAAATATTTTACATTTCTAATTTCTCATTGTTGCAAATTTAGAATCGTCGATCTTGGCATGAAGACGCAGCTCGATTGACACAATCCCAACTCACGTTAGTGAACGACGGTTCTGGTGAATCAAACGGGAACAACTCCGACAACTCGGCAGAGGATCCCAACAAAACGGAACCGTTCAAAAGAAGCGTTTCGGGAGGTGGCAGCCTTCACGGGCACAAACCTAGAGATGAAGTCGCTCTTAGAAGATCATCGTATAGGGATTTGACTGCACATCGAAATAGTGTGGCAAGTAAGTTGAGAGAATTGATTTATAATTTCTATAATTTATCGGTTTCCAGTTTGGGCAGTAAATCGGGTGGTTTGGATGACTGAACACGGATTTGAGTGTGAAATTTATTATTCCCATTCATCTTAGTAGTTCAAGCCATTCCAAGATCGATTTAGATTTATTTTCCCTTCATTTTATACTCTTGCCGTATGTGTTTTTGGTTAAATTTGGAATTTTGGTGCCACTTGAAAGTGCTCTAGAACCGGCATTGCTCATCTACTGCGTGAAAATTGAACTCTAGAACCCGCACTGCTTTACCTACTGAGTGAAAATCGTTTAGGTTGTGTGGGGCTTCATCAAAGTAAGTTGTGCGTCACACTGTTGTTGAGGTAATCCATGTGGAAAGTCATGAAAAATTATCGCGCGGAGATTTTTATGAGTTGATTCTATTTTTTGCTGATACAAAATTTTCCATCATATGCCAGTAAATTGGGTAGTTTGGTTGAATTCATTATTCCCATTCTTCTTAGTAGTTCAAGCCATTCCAACATCGATTTAGATTAATTTTCGCTTCATTTTATACTCTTGCCGTATCTGTTTTTGGTTAAATTTGGTATTTTGGTGCCACTTGAAAGTGCTCTAGAACCGGCATTGCTCATCTACTGCGTGGAAATAGAACTCTAGAACCGACACTGCTTATCTACTGATTGAAAATCGTTTAGGTTGTGTGGGGCTTCATCAGAGGACAATGTCCAGTGAGCAGTCCCGTTACCAGTTTCAAGTCTTTCTTGTCTAACTCGAGAAGCTGTTCAGCTTTCTTTGGCGATGGGCTCAGAAGCCTTTTCGCTTGTCTTTGCCCTGGAACCTTATTCCAATGGGTTTCAATTTGGTCAGCTTCCCAGCGCCGAAACTTTTCGTTGATATGGCCAGAAAATTGAGTGGTTGCTCCTTCCTTGGTAAGGCTGTCTGCTTCTTCATTGCCTTTGATCCTGGCACCCACATCAGAGTAACCTGATTGTTCGTAGTAGCGAGTTGTCTTAGGGAGAGTTTGCAGTCCCAAGTCAGTCTAGACTCACAAGTGTGTGACTTTAGAGCTTTCAGTGCTGCTTGGCTGTGTGATAGGATAATTGATCTTTGCCCCCCCCTCCCCCCTGAAGCTTCTTTCGAGGCATTTTTGGGCGCAAATTTCTTTCAGGACTTTTTTTTCAAAGGATTGGGAGTATTTTTGTTTTTCCACTGCTTTCAGTCTGAAATCTCTTTGACTGTGCTCTTCGAAATTCCAAAGAAAGCTGATGGTCCCATGTATTCTTTCATAGTGCCTTCTTTAGCCATGAGGTCGGCTTTCTCATTTCCTTCAAAGCCTCTAAGCATACCATTCTGAATTCTGACGTGATACTAACGCTTTCAATGCTGCCTGGCAGACCAACTGATTGGTTTTCGCACTGTGAGTATAGTAGTTCTTGTTTACGCTAAAACTCTTTCAGATGTGGAAATCTAGAACATAAATTCATTACATCACATTTTGTTTTCATTCATGTTTATATTTTCAGATGTTTTTCATTGAAACTTTCCATATATTGTAACTCAGTAGATAAGCAGTGCCGGTTGTAGAGCACTTTCAAGTGGCACCAAAAATGGCTGTAGATAATAGAGATATGGCAAGAGTATAAAATGACATGGAAAAAACTTTGTTTCTCTTTTCTCAATATGTAGAATGTCCCAATGAAAGACATCTGAAAATACAAACATGAATGGAAACAAAATGTGTATCAATTCATTATTTCACATTATTCAAATGTTTATTGCATGCGGCAATTGCGTTCACTTACAGCTCTGATCGAGAAAGCTGAGGTTACGCAAGCGGCGCTCCCCAAAATTTTCAACAAAAATTTTCGGATTTTTAACCACTATAATTCGCTATAAAATGACATTATACACTCGCCATCCACGGATGTGCAAGAGGGTAGATTACACCCTGTATCTAGGTCTGCCCAACCTTGTTTTATTCTTGATAAACCTTCCACAGGCGACCAAGCATACTGTCCGGAACCACCGAGCTCGCTGAGCCTAGGCTCTGTGGGCACCCGCCGAACCGTGTACCTTTCCGAAGACGACACCGCCCCTGTGGCTTCTTCCACACCTCAAAGCAACCATACGAACTCCAGCGCGCCCCCTTTGTTGGTCTACAATAAAATATCCACCGTGATTGGGGAAACGCAGAGAACTTCTCCCGTCCAGCCTCAGCAGTCCGAGGAGAATAACAAAGAGAAAGTGGCCGGGACCGAGGAGAAGGATAAAATAAGGAGCGCTAAAGAGACTGCCGTGTGGTACGAGTACGGTTGTGTTTGATTGAGATGATGTTTTTACTTACTTGAGTTAATGTGCCCATCAGAGATTGTCTCATTTATTGTAGAGATTTGTTCGAGTGTGTTTCTCAATGGACTATGGGTATCGTTAAGTAAAAACATATCTTTAGGTAGGCGCCATCTGTGTTATAGAGAAGTGTTTGCATGTAATCAAAATCTTGCCAGACAAATTTTACCTACATGCTGTTACCGAAGCAACGAAAAATTTTACATAATTTTTATGTATTGTGATTTATTTGGTATTGAAGAAGGTACTGAGTTACCTTAACCCAACACTTTTGGATGTATGAGGTTATGAACAGAATATGGTCGAAGGTCTCATTATAGCACCCTCTGATGGTAGTGATGTTAACCTAAGATCATTGATCTTTACAATATGGACAATTGTAGTCGTGTAATTTACAATGTTTTATCGCACCAACAAATATTAGCACCCGAATATAATACAAAATGCCTTACTAACGTAGTTAATATTCGGTGCTTCCGTGGGTCTTCTAAAAATGAAATTAAACAAAAAAATCCCGTAATTTTGTAATTGTGATCGTGAATTGTCTGCCAAATGAATGCAATAAGAATCCTAAGAATTTCGTGTCGTTATTTATTAAAAACTATTACTTTTTATAAAAGTTTGTGTCGCTTTTGTACTTAAACATATTTATATTTATGATGCATTTTTTGCCTGATGTCCAAAATTTTGAACTTATTTATTTTTGTACTATAGTTTCAATCATGACTTTTTCATGGTGAATGTTTTTAATGCAGCTTTTTCACATATTAAAATACAAATTTATTGTACATTGTGTTTTTATCAACCTATATCTATTTTTTATGGATGGCTCTACGAAGGTCAAAGGCTCATGACATATAGAGAAAATCGAAAACCATGATCAATAACTGGGGAAACACACCAAAAGCAGTCAAGAGTTGTGAATTTTATTCACTTAATTTTCAATAATTCATATTATTTACAAATGTAAAGTTTCAAGCATAAAATTAGTAATTTTTAGAAACGGATCGTCTTTTTTTTTGAAAACATTACAAAAGCAGTTAAGAGTTAGGCCAGTTTTGAGTCTTTACCGATCTTTGTCGCGAATATGGGAACAAGGGAGATTTCGATTAAACTTTCACAGATGCTTCTAAACATGATAATATCACATTGTAGAATTTGAATCATAACTTCTTAGAATGTCCTATAGATAGTCTCCCCAGTGGAGATGTCTATTCTGAAATAGTTAAAAAGGAATACAAGCTGCAAAATAACAGAAGTTCTCCGAAATTTAAATTGTGCAATGGTTAAATTAATTATTGAATTTAGATTATAATCAGATCATCCTTACAAAAATAAAAGTAATACCCCCCTCTTTAATCCCCTATATTTCTTAAATCCTTTGTAACTTATGTTCCGGTTTACTAATAACTTTCAGCACAAGAAGTCACAGTTAATTCGAAAGAAAAAAAAAACTCTCACCTCAAAGGATAATAAAATTGTCCTAAATAACCAGGGTTGCATATGACCAAAAAGTCAGACTAAGTTACAACCCCAGGAATTGAGCTGGTCAAATGTACCACTAAGGGAGCAAGGACCAATAACCAGACAGAGACATATACCCTTATATGTATAAGTACCATATTTAAAAAAGACAGCAAATGTGAAGCCAAAAAAAATGAAGCATGACCATCGTTCGGACTCTTTCTAATCGGCAACGTTGAATTGATGCGCATGCGCGAAAATGGAGGCCATGACATGTATTGGTTGCCATAACTATGCGCTGCCAATATGACAAGGAAAGACATATATAACCCGACTTCACTTTCATTGCATTGCTCTTATGGCCAGTTATCAATATTCGTAGTTAATAAATATATGGATTATACACACAGATAGAAAGCTCCGGCATGTTATTTCCTTCGTGTTTTCGTCGTTGCTTCCTTCGACCAGCTCATTCATTAGGGGGATCAACCTGAATTTTCTTCATGTTATTTCAACCATTTCCGCTTAATGGACTTCGGACCTTTAAATTGGAAGAGGCACAGTTGCCAGTTCTAAATTATGTTTGATTTGGAATTACGAGAATACTGCCAACATAAACGGAAGGTCGAAAAAATATAATTAATGAAAATAGCATTTATTCCTTCGAATTTACTGGTTAATTATGAGACTTTCTGAAGTTGGTAATTCTGGGCCAAACGCCGTCATTCAAAATGGAGGTATGCCGTAACACCTTCAATTGTATATTTAAAATAACATTGATGTTTTCAATTGCCCTAATTTTTGTAAAATTGCGTATGAAAATTTAAAATATATAAACGGCATATCTCATGACTCATTTTTTTTGTAAAAATCCCTAAATATAAGTTGGTTTATTTTTGTTTGCGCTGTTGGTTTCATGACATTACTGCCACAATTATCAAAACATACCCAGAAATCAAATATGATGCACAAAATTCCCCTTGGAAATTGTTTGTGCTCATAAAATATTAATTTAAGATATGCAACTGATATTGGTATTGTTATTTTAGTTCTTATTCCCGGTTCCATGAGAATGTCCATTCCCACAGAGGTTTTTCCTGAAAAATACAGATTGGCGACTTGAACGAAACTCCCACATTGAAGGTGAAAACAAAGTAAGTTGGTAAGACTGGCGACACAAAGATTCTCACCCGCGCCTCGAACGGTGAATTTGAAAGCTGCCTACGAACTATATGGCGTTTGATAAATTCTACTAGTTTTCTTATTGGCTGGTGAATGAATGTTTCCACTCATCAACCAATGAGAAAACGATGAAATCAAAATGAATACTAACAAGTGTAATACATTATCCGCTCCATCATAATAATTTCATCATTAGCAAACGTCCTTTGTAATTGTGGCTAGTGTAGATCCGTCACGAGTATGTCGAATATGAGTTCCACATAAGTTACCAACTCTAGAAAAACATTAAGAAACTTATGTCCCTCCAATTGTAATGATTTCATTAGGGTTGTGTAGAGAATCACGAATTGAATATGCTGGATCATTCATTTTTATTTAGTACCAAAGTGTTTATATTAATGTATATAAAAAAATTATATTCATAGGTAACTTTGTGTCTATATCTCGGGTGTTGGTGCCTGTCCCATTATCATTCGCTTCATCGACTGTCATCTGTCACGATGCCAATTCAACCTTTACGCAGAAGAACGCCACTTATTTATCTTGTTGCTTGACTTCCGATGTTATCAATTGTTATTGTGTCGTGCATTCTTCTATTGTGTTACTTAATCTCGTTTTCACAAAATATGATGACATTACTCCCTAAAGATATATCTGTCTTTCAGTTGAACAAATTGAGTATGGGTGTTTCAGAAGTTTCCTTTTTTATCAGTAGACACATAACGAGAATTACAAAAAATCTGTTGTCATTGTTTTGCGCTACCAACTGTTCACATTTTTTAGACACAAAATCTCCTTCGAATGACACATTTGATAGAGTGCATTCACTATTGAGACAGTACATTTGGCCTTCCCCCTCTCAATGAAATTCTCGAAGGTACCCGAAGCGAAGCTATTTTGAGAAACTCCATAGGTGTACCAGATGATTTAGTAAAAGCGATACACAGGACATCATTAATTTGATAGTATTTACCATAATTTCTTCTTCAACAGGGCATTTTTGCCAGGTAACAATAAACCAAATTGAATAAACTACACTAGATACCCATTTATTAACCTCACAAACGTAACCTTTCAACCGTTGCATGTCATGACACTGGCGGGAATTCGCCATAGCCCATGCTGTTGCACCAAATCGTGTCCACTCGTGTTTTCCCCCTCCTACCATTGTACTGTCCCAAAACTCAAAACTGAATTCACTCTATAAGAAATATATGAACGGTTCACGACCAAAAGATTTGAATTAGAATTTCAAATTAGCGATTTTCCATACAACCCAAAGTCAAATAATTGCCATTACATACATATTTATCCATTCCGATATCATCACTTGAATAGATTTTTCCGTGATTGTATATTCATAATTACAGTCCTCTTATATTCCAAAATGAATATTGACAAATGATAAACAATGGAATGTACTGATTATTGTCAATGGTTAACTCATCGAATGCATTGTGAACGCAGATAGAACGCAGTGATCACCAAAAAAATATATATAAAATGTGAAGATTTTGTAATCAATTTTCTAACTGATTTTGTTAATATATTTAATTCAACCCAATAACATCATTATTTTATTGATCTTGCAAATACGAAGATACCCGAAGCGTTTCCTCATTTCAGATGAGTACAGTCGTCACATGTGCTATTCTGGCTTTTACGAATGAAACTGTAAATGACAGTATTTCAAGGATTCCAAGACAATTTTACTATTTCATCCAAGAATAGGGCAAATGATTTCTCTTATCCTCTACTCTTCGGTTATGCTTTGTACTTCGAAGTAGTGAAAAAGGTAACGTTGGTTATATAGCGCCCTCTAGTGGTGATAACGATGCCGAATATTTGCGATTGTATTGAGGTTATGACAATAACTGTCAACAAAAAAATTCAATTCAAATTCAACTCCTTGCTATTCAAAATACGATAGAAAAATAATAAAATGGAATTGACCAGTGAGTTGATAGCCATACAAGGAATACTATCCAGTTTGATAAAACAAACAGGCGAATTCACTAAAATTAATTATAGAGGAGGTACATAGTTTCCATCTCGCATTGAAATCAGTAATACATTGTTCGTTTTCCAGGAAATGAAGACAAAATACTGGACGTGATGGTTGAAATCCAAAAGTTCATATCTCATCCGGACAGAGGCTACATGAAAGACGAAAAAATTGTTGAAAAATACGATAGGCAGTTACAAGATATCGTTATCTTCCTCTCTCTGAATACCGTATTCAAACGTACCCTAGAACTTCCAGAACATTCACATCTAATGAATATAACTCCGCCCTTATCTAAATGTCTCTTCGTTAATGTCGTGTATGGTCTAGATTTATGTAAATACTACTGCAAAGTAATCGAACTTTTCCCGTTGGAGTTCAGTACCGAGTTATTAGAAGAAACGATTCCCTGTCTGAAGAAATCTATACCAAAAGTCCATTTAGATAATGCCTACATTTTTCTCAAAGCTGCAGCCATAAAACTGGCATCTATAGATTATAATTTGAAGGTATCGAATTTATTCAGTTGAAGCGAGACCCCTTTTCATTAATCCATTATTTTTTTCTCAGGTTGAAGATAATGTGGACAATATTTCAGAAGTGACCAGAATAATTCTACAGAATTTATCAGGCATGTACTCTGACCAGATAAAAAACATGAAGGCAGTTCAGATCTACCAACATATGGGATACTGCTTGCTATATTTGTTCGAACTGCTGCTGTATTGCAATAAAGATTGTCTTTCATTGAAGAAATTTGTCAGAAATGTATTCAGAACATGTTGCACACTTGTGAGAAACGTTACAATTAATGTTTTTTGTGCGTGGGCCGAGGTAAGAGAAATTTCATATATATTCAATTAATCATTTTTCTATTAATAATAATTATAACAACTTTATTCATCTCAAGAAATCAAACAATTATTTATATAAGGGATACAATGAATAAATAATATATAATTCACAATTTTTTGATACACTAGGCATATATGGTATGTCAGGTACAGAGTTAAATACATGTGGGTAAATATAAAATATACAAGTATGTAAACTTATAAAAGTGAAAGTTTAAATGAGTTTGAAATATTGTTAGTTAAGAAATCTTGGTGAGTGTAGTAGCATTTCTCTATCAGGAAAGTTTTGATTCTTTCAAGGAAAATTTTGACTGTTTGATTCATGGGTAACTTATTATAGCAAGTAATAGCATTGTACTGGGGGGAGTTTTTGAAATTTGACGTCCGATGTTGTGGTATTTCGCAAAAGATATCCATTTCGAGTATTATGTTCATGTTCTGACTTCTGATCCAGTTTTCACAAATAATTCTGGGTTTAGCCTCGCAAAAGTTATGCATTTAAGGATGAAAATGGAAGGTGCAGTTAATATTTTAGTTTCAATGAAAATAGGCCAACAGCTTTCTGAAAAGTCCATACTAAATACGAGCCTTATGATGCATATAAAAACTCTCGAGAATTCTCTTGTTTTACCCCAAGATAAGATATTCAGACTGATGTGTGGATAGACCATAGCATAATATAAACTGAATAGCGCAGGCACATCCAAGCTGGATTTCATCTGCTTTAGGGCATAATATTCTTTGTTCAAATTCTTGCAGATATGGTCCACTTGCATTTCCCAATTTAAGTTGGCATCTAAAAATGTAACTTCTTTGGACATTTGAATATCATGAATAGTGCATATATCAGCTGGAGTATTTTTCCTGGAGTGGAATTTTACAGACTTTGATTTAGAGGTGTTAAGAATTAGCTTATTCCTTTGGCACCATGCACTGAACTGATCAATAAATAACATTTGGGGATTTGCTGATGAGTTGTTCAATATTTTGGCCAGATTATTATGGTGGTGTCGTTAGCAAACAATGTAATATGGCCGTCCATAATGTGTTGTGGTAGGTCATTTACATATAAAAGAAATAGCAATGGTCCTAGAACAGAGCCCTGGGGCACACCACTTATTTTACATTTCTTGGTCCAGAGATCGCACCATTACAGGATACGATCATATCTCTATTTGTCATCTAGGACTTAATCCAATTTGTCAAATTATAGGGAAGACCAAAATTTGTTATAATTTCAACTAGGAATTTAGGGAAAGCTTTTGATAGATCAAAAAATAATGAAAGGACATATTTGTTGTTATCAGTCTCAGTATATATATATATATATATATATATATATATATATGATTAAGTAGGTGGTAAGAAGCTAGTTGTTTGGATAGATTTATTTTTTCTGAATTCTTGCTGAGATTTACACAGAAGAGTATCTGTTTCCAAGTGATCTATAATTCTGACTGCAACAACTTTTTCAAATAGTTTGGAACAGTGCAAGGAGAAAAGGGAAACATTCTCAATTGGATATTGATAGAAAGATTTTTCTGTGAATTGAAAAATCCACGATAAAAATGAAGTTATTTTTTGTGAATGTCTAACAGAAAACAACTACTTCCCCGGCTAAAGCCACGCTGGACATTGAACTACATCTGATAGATATTCTGAAAAGGCCCTAACTCAAAAGAAAAAATCTGCGATTGAAAATTTGCATTTTCATTCAGATAGTTATCTTTCAGTCGCAGATGATTCCACATCTGATTTTATGAACATCCTGTTTATATTTTCAACAAATCAGTGCAAGGAGATTTGTCTATAGTTGTCTATTTCTTTTGGGTTTCCTTTTTTATATACAGGGATAACAATTGCTTTTTTAAGAATGTCTGGAAAGTAGCCTAGTGTGAGTGATTTGTTCATTGGGTGGGAAAGTGGTTCAATAATGGCAGGGATTATTTTCTTATTATGATAATTGAGAGTTCATCAAATCCTGCAGATTTTTTATTTTTCATTTCAGATGGGGTTTTAGCTATCTCATTTTCAGTAAGGGGTTGAGATGTGAAGGGTTTAGTTATGATGAGATTTTTTGTAACCGTACAAGGGAGAGACAAGTTTTGTCCAAAATGATTTGTTATAGCAGTTTTTGCTACATTTGAAAAGTAATCAGCAAACAATTCTGACACTTCATCAGGCTCTGTTATGGGACCACAGTCTTGTTCAAGGGAGATCAAGTTTTTTTATTTGTTTTTATTTTTTCCCAGTTCATTGTTGATGATCCTCCAACTCTGTCTTATACTTATATTCTCTTAATCTAGCTTTGTACTTTCTGTCAAATGAGGTTCTAACTTCGTCAATTATCTCTTTAGTTATCCAACCCTTTGTATTATTTTTGAGATGAGTACGTTTATAAGGACAGGAGACATCAAAACACCATAACATTGTGTTGTAGAAATATTGGAAAGTTTTTTTAGGCAATTTATATCAAAGTCCCCACATAGAATAATGAAGTCAGAAGGTGGATGCTAGGTTGAGTGCCTGTGTTAAACAATCTATAAAGATATCAATTTTGCCAGTTGGTGGTCTTTACCCCGTAACAACAGAGATGTTAAAACCATTTACATTATAGCGAATTGCACATATTTCAGTTTTAACTGATAGGTTTCTAATGAGTTCAATTTCAGCAAATGTTTGCCCTTCTTTAACTAAAATGAGGGATCCACCATGTTTACAATTTTTTCTTGTATAGATAAATGCCATTTTATAGTCACCAAAGTAAATATTGTTAATCGATGGCTATTTTTTACCAGTGCTCCGATATGCAAAGAACATCAATATTATATGTATATACAAGTAGCTCAATTTGAGTTAGATTATTCAAAAACCCTGAACAACGTTTACATGACAAATTTTTCTTGGAAATTCCAAATCAATTATTATTTTGTGGTTTTCTAGCGTTGGCACTGAGTTTCATATGTTTTTCGGAATGTCTAGGGAAAGTCTGGTGAATATGAAAATCGCCTAAGTTGGGGTCGTATGAACTAGCACTTGAATGAATATTCCGTAGTTCTCCAGCTAGGGGGTTGAGTAGACAGTATTTTCTTCACAATTTCTTAGTTGCTCTTTTTCAGTTGTTTGGGAAAATTCGGTCAAGTTGAACAACTGGGTTTGTTGCTTTGTAGAGAGTTTTTTTATTTGTCTGTGTCAAACTGAAACGTGATTCAATAAGATGAGATACGGCTTTACATAAGAAACATTTTGCTGTTTTTTGAGGGAGTTGCCGTCGGGATTGTAATTTGTTCTTCTGAAGACCCCAATGTATTCTATTATATTGAGTGGTAACTGGGCTCTATGTAGGTATTTTTTCAGAGCTATCACCCTGTTCATGTTTCTCAAATCATATCTATAGGGTTAGAAACCTTATGTTTGATTCATAATTTTCGGAATAGTCTAGTTTTACTGAGGTATATTTTTCTTGAAAATAGTCAGTCCGGTGTCTGTAATTTTTCAATTTGGTGTGTGGTCCGCTAGATAAGGTTTTAGTACTCAGAAGTTAAAGTGATAATATTTTCTAAACAGCTGGATTTACGTATAGATACGATACTTTATCACATAAGCTCTTTTCTGTTAAATATTACAAAAAATAACTTCACTATTGTTATAGATTCAATTGAGAATGTTCCCCTTTCAACATGATATTTTCATTTCATATATAATAAGTTTTTTATACAAAACTGTCTCATGTCAGGATTCGGTTCTGCAATCATTGTCGTATTATCAGCGAAAGTTATTAAAGTTCCAGTAGTTATATTGGATGATAGTCGTTTATATATATTATAAACAACTCTGTGGGACTCCTGAATATATATCCTTCTTGTTGGACTGAGGTCCACCTAGTGTTAAAGCGAGGGAAAATTTTCTAATTTGTTTGTACTTGGATTGACCAAAGAGTTCATAAAATTATTTATGGAGTTGAAACCTACATTTTTGCGATCCTCCAATTGGATCAAGTGCCATTCAAAAAAATGTCTATAACTAAAACTCTATTTCAGATAAAAGAGGAAGACGAAGCCCTGCAAAACATAATTTCGAGCAGAGCATATCTAGTCACCGAAAAGTACCAAAAGCAAGACGAAGCGAAAGAACTCATAAGCATGTTAGGCCCAATAGCGAGAAAACCACTTACACTCACAGAGCTGATTCACAAAGCAGACGTACCCACAATGATAAAGAAAATAAACAAAGTTGACCAGAACCAGAAGAACTGGTTCAAAGCCCTGCTAGCTACGAATATCTTCAAAGATGAAGAAGCAGTAAAGTGTGTCGAAAAGTGGTGTCAGCTTTGTAGCGAAGACGATGTTTCTCTATTACTAGATTCTTGTGTCGACACAAAGAATCTCAGACACAAAAAGCTAGCCATCAAATGTGTCGCAACGTTACCCACTGAAAACTTGATCTTAGTAGCTGTCAGGCATTTTTACAAGCACAAGTTTGTGAATATGATCTCTGAAGGAATCGAAGAAGCCCTAGCACTGATGTTCAACAAACTCGGTGATAAAGGCAGCGCTCGCGCAGAAGAGCTGACGGCAGATTTGATTCTGTTATTGTTCCAGTCTCCCGAACTGGTTCTTGGCTTCATTTATACAGAGTGTTTGAAGAATGCATTCTATACGGCTTGCTTGAAACCAACCTTTTTGGCAATTCATGAAATCGGGAAAATAAACAACATCGGGGTGTCTGTGTTACTTGGAGTTGTTGAAAAAAACATACCGAATTCTCAGAATGTTAATAAGTATGTGGAACTGTTCAGGGTTTTAGTTGAAACTGGTTATTTTTCAAATGACATGGTGCTACTGAAAGTTTTGTATCCTCTAGTAAAAAGGTTTTATGAAGGGAATTCTCTGGAGGAGCTCAGCTGTACCTTACAAATTATTTTGGTAAGTTATTTGTACAGTATTTGAGGGAATAAATGTACAGGGAGGTAAAAAAGTGTTGCAGCATAGGAAAATTGAATATGCATTCCTGTTGATGCATCGTTCGAATCTTGAAATGCAACTATAAAATTTTACAAAATTGCAAATTATATTCAGGGAATCCATGATAAAAATGAAGTTGTTTTTTTAAGAAAACAACTACGTTCCCGGCTAAAGCCACGCTGGACATTGAACTACATCTGATAGATATTATAAGGAAAAAATCTGAAAGTGAAAATTTGCATTTTTATAATGATTGTTATTTGATTTCCTATTCCAGTCTCAATAGAAAATCAAAATCCTTTGGTAATTTTTCGGGATACACCTCTTCAGAGATCTTGAATAATTCTTAATTGAAATATCTTTTATTTTACAACTTGATTACTATGAATGTTGAACGTCTTCTACCATTTCCTTTTCTAAAATTATTATTTCCAGCGTGCGTGTTCTCCATTTTTCTGTTTATTCAGTTGTTGTTTAGTGAAATCATTTTATTAATTTCAGGAATCACCTTTTGTGAAGTATTACATAAAACATATGAATATATAGTTGATTTTTGAAAAAGTAAATTTTTCCCCAAAAAAAGTATTGTTCTGTTTTCTGTATTAATCAGTTTTTCCATAAAATCCTCTAGAGGAAGATGTCGGAATATTAAAAATCCAAGATTATGTTCATGCCATAAATCCGCCACTAGATGCCCTCCCTTGGTTGGAGGTTCAACACCAACAAATATAAAATGTTTGTGGCATACAGACAAGAAAATGAAAACTAGAACTGAAAAATAAAATATGGATCGGCCAGGATTACATTACAGACGCTATCCACCACTTATTTATATTTACTTGGCATGAGTCATGCACCCTGAAATTTCCGGTTTGAAGTTGGTCGATAATCCGATATGGATTGACACCAGCGGATAAGACCAATATAATTTCCTTAGATCTGCATGCGTGAATGTTTTCATGCATCACATTAACCCTCATCATCTTCATGACTAACACGGAACTGAATTTAAAAGTGTGAATCGCCGGTTTCAAACAAGGACTGGTGGCTCAATTGGCAGAGCGTTCGACTAGAAATCGAAAGGTCCCAGGTTCGAATCCTGGCCGATCCATATTTTTCAGTTCTAGTTTTCATTTTCTTGTCTGAATGCCAGAAACATTTTCTATTGACCAACAAATATCTTACATGTATATTAAACATCTGTAGCATACATGTTACAGTTAAAATCAAAAATAAAAAAGTCATTGTATGGCCATGTAAAATGAGGGAGATGGTGATGTCCGATATTTACTGCAATTGACCATCACTGGGACCGTAACTTAGGTCACAAAGATTGTTCAATATTGTCTGATTGGATTTGTCATACATTTCTTGATAATTTTGATTTTGTAGGGTGGAAACATCACCATTTATGTTTTGAATGAAACGAAAGCTGTGGTGATATTACTGCTAACCATCATGAATGGATACAGGCGTAGATTTTTGAATTTTGATGGGGTCAAGCAAGAAATTGTTAGATACATTGTTGATATTTTCTGTGATGGCTGTCGGAGAAATGTGAGCTCCGAAGGTAAAAATTTGTTGATTTCTATAAAATCTGTATAATAATAATTAACTTTGACATTTTCTTTCAGTTGATATCATTATAGATGGGGAAGATGGATTCACAGGATATTATAGAAAATATTTAACTTGCATGGGATCTTCGTTTTTCAGGAATATGTGCCCCGAATTCGATATTAACAATTATGGAAAATGCGTTAATCAAATGCTACAAGTGAGTGCGTTTGGTGATTACTTTGATAGAAAGTTTCATGGAACCAGTTTTTTTTTATAGATTTTACCACCATCTGTTACCAGAGAATGGTTATTGACAGCGGAGGGAATAATCGAACTTTCAGGAAATGATAAGTGCATGGAGCTATTCACGGATGTTATGATACTGCTGGCACAATTGGTTGAAACCCAAAAAGACGAGGATAGTAAACAATTGTCGCTGGCTATGAAGTACTGTATTCAGAATTTTGGAATAGTTCTACAGGTGAGTTTATTTTCGAGCAACGAAAATTTGATTTATTGAGGACTACACGGCATAGTTTCGCAATAATTGATATTTACTAGTTGAAAAATTTATTTATTTATTCAGATTTGGGATACATACACATCAGAAGCTCCTAAATGTTCTTGAACAAAACGGGGTGAGGGGTAGCGTATTGAAGATCTTTGAAAGTTATCTTACTCAAAGAGAGCAGAGGGTAAAAATAAGGGATAAAGTTAGTAACCCTGAAATTGTAAAGATTGGCATTCCACAAGGGACAGTCCTGGGGCCCATACTGTTTAATCTATATATTAAAACCCTAACTGAAATTGACATTCAGGGCAAAGTCATATCATATGCGGATGATACTGTACTCACCTTCGGTGATAGGGATTGGGAAAGTGTGAAAAATCGGGCTATAACAGGAATTAAACATGTCAAGAATTGGTTAGATACTCATAAATTGTCACTTAATGTGAATAAAACAAACTATATCTCCTTTTCCAAAACAGCCGTTGATCGTCCTCACTTTAATGAAATTATATGTGATAATATAGATGCTGCAATACATGAAACAAAAAGTACCAAATACTTGGGCATTCATTATTATTGACCAAAACTCAAAATGGGACCCACATGTAACATATATAACAAAGAAACTAAGATTCCTGATCTATACATTTTTCCTGCTCAAACAATATCTCAATTTAGACCTACTGACAACACTATATTACAATCTAGTTGAATCCATTTTACGTACGGAGTCTTAGTGTGGGGAGGCTTGCGACACACTAAGACCATTAAATGTCATTCAAAATAAAATACTGAAGATTATTTACAAAAAAGATAGGTTGTATCCAACTGCTTTTCTATACAATGAAAAGATCACAAATATCAGAGGTCTATTCATACATTCAATATGTAATCACCTACAAAAACTAGAGTCTCTAAAAAACCCTATCCATCATAATCGTGACACTATATAGAATGGCATCTAAAATGTACATTAAAGTCCCCAAGCCAAACAGTGAGTTTTTCAAAAAGTCTGTAAACTATTTAGGACCAAAATGTTATAATACTCTACCATTAGATATTAAACTATTGAAAAAACATAAATTTAGCAAGATGTGCAAAATACACATCTCTCAAAACTATGCAAATTTGTATAGACTTCTCTTAGAATAAATTGTATTTTTAAAATCATAGCACCTACTATATTTTCGTCCATATGGACTATTCACTCAGAAAACAAGCTGAATTCAATCCTATTTTCATTTAAAACATCCATTTAACTGCCAAAATCTCCATTCATGACACATACAGGTGCTCTCACCTAGGTGTCAGAATGAGAAATACTAGTTATATAAGATAATAGTTATAAGATAATAGTTATACAGGTATAAAACCCGAAACATTATCCACTGATACATATCTCATAGTTTACAAAAAAGACTTAAATTGTAGATATTCTTAAAGTATATAATACAGATATAGATTACATAGAAAAAAATTGTTTGGTGCTGGTTTTAAAATGAGACAAAGACATACAGGAAAGTTTGTTAGATTCTACTAGTGTTGTCTGAGATTGGTTGGTGAATGGAAAATCCTAATTAGCAACCAATCGGAAAACAGTAACCGAAGTGCAGGAGAATTGTAGGACTTTCCACGATGTAATCCAATGTTTGGTGAGGCATTAGCCAGGAAAGTAGTCGTTTTCTGATCCAACATACACCTATTGTGAAAAGATTTGTTGTAAACTATCTTGAAAAAAAAAACTTTTTTCATTTTAAATTTTTTCTTCATGCCAACCAGTTCCTCGAATATTTAGTTAATCTTTATAGATTTTATTTTGTATGACTTAGGAGGCTTACATATATTTTGTATTAGCTTTTATGCACCAATTTGGCCTTTATAAAAAGGCATTTTTGTTTCCAGCAAAGAATTCAACACAACTCGACCATAGACACGGAGACGAATGTAGACAGGCAGGTTTGTCGACTGCTTGCAAAACTTCCGAACGCTCTCAAAGAAGAAGAAGGACTATCTTTAATCAACATCCTCACCGATAGATCACTGAAATCCTTAGCCAACGATAAGGAATTCTTGTGCCATCTTATTCTGATAAGGAATGCCAAGATTTGCCAAGTGTTGGCACAAAAAATAACGAATAGCTGAAGTATTGTGATCTATTTTTTATTTTTCTACTAATTTATTCGAAATAAAAACACCATTATTATTAAATTATTTTTTATTGACGTAACAAATTGGCAGGGAATCATATTTAGACTCATTTCCATGAAACCACTCATGGAAATGGTATAGGCACTCTTAGAATGCTAGGACTGCACGAATGCTGAAAAAAAAGTGTTAAAATTGTTCACCAATGATTAAGGGAAAACCAAACTACCTTTCTCCCTTGTGCATTAGATGGAATGCCTCGTTGATTTCCTCGAATTTGAGCTGGTGTGTGATGAATTCGTCCAGTTTCAGTTTTTTAGCCATATATTCATCTACGAGTTTTGGTACACTCTCACGGCTCTTCCAACCTTACGAAAAAGTCATTGATAAAGAAAAAATATATATAGGAGGTGTTCTTAAAGGTGAGGCATCTTTTTCAACAGGATGTAGAACTTGTTAAAATATGATGCTTATATGAAAGTCGCAGACTAACGGAGATATCATTGATTGATTATTATTGAAAAATAGACAAATAATTGGGAAGTAATATAGTGATAACTCACCACCAAAGGCAGTTCCTTTCCAAACCCTTCCGGTGACAAGTTGGAAAGGCCTCGTGCTGATCTCCTGTCCGGCACCAGCTACCCCCACAATGGTGGACACTCCCCAACCCTTGTGGCAGGACTCCAGAGCGGCCCGCATGGTGTGTACATTACCGACACATTCAAAGGTAAAGTCCAATCCACCGTCCGTCTTCTCTACAAGGACTTCCTGGATGGGCTTCTCGTAATCCTTGGGGTTGACAAAATCGGTGAAACCAAAGTTCTTCGCTAGAGAACAAATAGACAGACAGCTATTCTATCGATTTGTAGCAGAGAGCAGAATGGTACTAGCCAGGAAAGTAGTAACTTACCGACTTCAAATTTGGCTGGGTTCAAATCCACTCCAATTATTTTGGATGCTCCTGCTGCCTGACAACCTAAACCAACGGCCAGACCAACTGCCCCCAAGCCCCATACGGCACAGGTGCTCCCCTTTTCCACTTTGGCAGTGTTGAGGGCCGCTCCATAACCCGTCGGGACCCCGCAGCCTAGGAGGCTCACTTTGTCTAAGGGTGCTTTGGGATCGATCTAGTAAAAAGGTGTTTGTGAAGTTTACACTAGAGTTGAGTTCATAGAGTTTTACGAGGATCAATCTTAGGAGCTGTGCCAGTATTTACATACTATTTTATTCATATACTATTTTTTTATTTCAATTATATATTACTAAGAAAGCAGAATTTGAAAATTACGGATCCAGAATAGAGAGGATATAAATACAACAGATCGCCTAAGGAAAGCAGAATTTGAAAGTGTTTAGCGAAAAATTAGAGAGTGTAAAACCAACAGATTCGCCTAGAAGAACTCTAACAGGTTATTTAAAATAAGAAATTAGAATAATAATATGTTTAAACCTAAAAACACGTTATATAGAAAACCAAACTGAAAAAATAGAAAATAAATTTTAATAAATTTGAATTAAGAATAGTGTAAAAAAATTTAATAAATATAAATTAATAATAATGTAAAAAAGAAAAAAAATTATTTTATTTAAAAAAAAGCGTGGGGTGCTTTTTAAGATTCAGATTAAGCACCCCACGCTTTTTTTTTAAATACAATAAATTGTTTTCTTATTTACATTATTATTAATTTATATTTATAAATTTTTTTTTACAGTATTCTTAATTCAAATTTATTATCTATTTTCAATTTTTTTAGTTTGGTTTTCTATAAAAGCGTGTTTTTTAGTTTTTTTTAACTATTATTTATTTATTTTTTAGTTCGGTTTTTTATAAAAAGCGTGTTTTTTTGTTTTTCTAAACTATGATTTATTTTCTACTTTTCAGTTTGGCTTATTTATATATATTTATTCACGGAAGAATCATAATATTCGACTCCAAAAACCCCCACATACCAATTTTGAATAGAATCGGACCATAATCACAAAACTCGTCCACCATTTTGGAGCCGCCATCATACATTTTTCAATTTTCACGAAAGAATCATAATATTCGACTCCAAAAACCCCACATAGCAATTTTGAATAGAATCGGACCATAATCACAAAACTCGTCCACCATTTTGGAGCCGCCATCTTGAATTTTTCAATTTTCACGAAAGAAACATAATATTCGACTCCAAAAACCCCCACATACCAATTTTGAATAGAATCGGACCATAATCACAAAAATCGTCCACCATTTTGGAGCCGCCATCTTGAATTTTTCAATTTTGAAAAAAGAATCATAATCTCCAACCACGAAAACCCTCAGATACCAATTTTGAAGCGAATCGGACCATAATCACAAAACTCGTCCGCCATATTGAAGCCAGCATTTTGTTTTTCTTTCACACAAAAATTTCTTAATGCATTGTCATCGGAATTATGTACGCCTGCCAAATTTCAAATCATTCGGATGTCTGGAAGTGGGTGAAAATCAAGTCCAAAGGAGTCGGTTACAAACAAACATACAAGTGAAGCTAATATAAAGCGTGTAAAAAGAAGAACGCCAGAAAATTGGAGGATGGAGAATAATAACACCAATATATAAAACTGGAGGTTTTAAAAATTACAGAGGTATTAGTGCAGTCACAAAAATATATGCAAGAGTCCTTGAAAAATGATCGAGACAACAGATAAAAATTATACTACAAGACCCTCAGTTTGGCTTTACTGCAAGTCGAGGGGTAAATGATGGGATTTATGTTATCCAACAAATGGCAGAAAAAGTAAAGAATGTGGAATATTTTAGAAAAAAAAGGGGCTCAAAACAATACTTTAAAGGAGTTTTTTGATTAGATTAGTATGTGTCTTTTGGCATATGGCGTATTTATCAATTATATTTATACTATGCATTGTCCTTACATATTTTAACTGGAAAATAAATATATACTATTATAATTATATAAACATAAGTTGGAAGCCATCAAAATGAGATTTCTAAGAAAAATAGAGAACAAAACTAAATTAGATAAAATACGAAATAAAACACAGAAAATCAAAAGGCAGATCTAGCAAAATATGATAGGAGGAGAAACAGAAGAAACAGAAAGCAACGGAAAAATATATGGAAGACCCAAGCAAGAGACTCAACTTCAGCCAAGCCTTACACCCAGGAGGATAGATTGGCTTTATGTATTAAATAATAAAGCAAATATAAAGGTTTATTGATAATACTAATTATTTTGAATTTAAACAAAATAAATCGAAGCAATAGTTGAATTTTATACCGGATTGTTTGTGTGAAGTCCCAATCAATCAATAATATGACTCTTGTTAAAATCACATACACACCATTTTATTTTCAGAGTAATAATAACTATACCAAGCAGTATATATAACTGCCAATAAAATAATTAGAGTTGAAAAACTAAATAATTTTATTTTTATTTTCTTTTTGTCACTTTTCCATCTAAAAATTCATCATAAATTCGAATCTTTTCCCGAGTTTGTCTTTCCATTATTGATGCTACAATACGACCAACGAATGCTGCGCGTGAAATGAAAAGAGAACGAGAGAGCATCCAAGGTCAGGGGTCACCACTTGTGGGTTGAAAAATACTTTCTTTGTATGAACTTTTCAAGTTCCCTGGGAATAAATATGAGTATATACCAGATATATAACAAATTTTTTGTCATGCACCGATTGCTTATGTGCAAGATTGAGTAAAGTGAGTGCTCTTAATGTCATTTGTTCACCATTTTCAGATGGAATCCACTTTTCAAATTTAATCACCCATTTACTGTACTAATAAATTCCAAACATTGGAATTTCGTAAGTATGCATGAGCTTGAGAATTAAATCTAATTCAATATAATTTTTCAGCTGATAATGAATGATTCAAATCAATAAATTACACAATATTAAAACCTTGAACTTAGCAAATAATCAGAAAGTTATCTTTTTCTTAAATAACTTTTTAGTATAACTGAAAAATGTAAAAGATGTCCCAGCTTATTTTTTTAGTAGTCCGTGATGAATAAAATGATTCTGGAGAATAATTGATTTTTTAACCGACGAAACCAAAAAGGAGGAGGTTCTCTATTTGACCCGTATATTTTATGTTTTTCCATCATATTTTTTTATGTATGATCACGCATAACTTTTTACTGCGGCGTCCGATTCCGATAATTCTTTTTTCAGTGGATAGGGTGTACTTCGACTTTGGTCCCATTTGAATTTAAAAGATGAAATCCACCCCTAAGGGTAGCGAAATGAAGGATATTGATCACTCACCCTCCGAATTCTGGTCCGTTAACCGATTCTATCAGGCATAACTTTGTACTGGGTTCTTCGATTTGGATGATTCTTTTTTTAATAGATAGGGTATACCTTATATTTGGATTTTGAAAGGAATTAGCCACCCTTACGGGTAGAAAAATAGGGATAATTGATTTTCACTAGTGAACATTAGCACACACATACGAGTTGACAATGACAGATCACTACTGACATTATTCTTGTTCCGCAAAATCAGTATATTTTATGAGAGGATGGAATGATATACAAAGTAATGAAACAAACTAACCAGAACAACGAAAATAATTCATATTACAACAAATAGTAAAAGTAGATAATCATATTATTTAACTGGTAATAGTTGAAGTAAGGTGGGTAAGTAAGTATTTTGGAAGTAATCAAAAAACAAGTAGGTAGTAATTGGTAGATTTTAGCCACAAAAAATTGAAAAATAAAAACTTTTTAACAAAAAATTAAACCGACGAAATACGGAACTGAAAAGTAAAATAAAATTTTTAACAATAAATCCGATTGAAAATCAACTGAAAAGCAAAATAAAATAAACCTTCTTAGTCTAAATGATAATTGAGCTCCTAAACTAATGTAAGTAACTGATTTTGAGTCGGTGCCAAACAAACTAGCAATTGAATTAGGTGAAGCGTAAAATGATGGCAGCGAGATGCACGGCTGCGTTTTGATGACTTCTTTCATAGATAATGATCTTCAATAATTGTTTGTTTGGCGCCGACTCAAAATCAGTTACTTACATTAGTTTAGGAGCTCAATTATCATTTAGACTGAGAAGGTTTATTTTATTTTTTGCTTTTCAGTTGATTTTTTCGTCGGTTTAATTTTTTGTTAAAAAGTTTTTATCACCCAATGCACTTAGCGCTAAATTTGCTATTTGACCCATTTCTGATTTGAAAGAAATTTGGGCAACTTACATATTTTTGCCTGCCGAATATGGATCTGCAATCAAATTGTTGCCCTCCCGAATACTTTCGGAGTTACACTCCTTCAAAGGTCAATAAGGGACATTTTTCTACATTTTTTTTTTCACAGTTAGATTGACTCGCATCACATTTTGACATAATTTATATTATTTTCACTTTTCTTTGTATCTATATGTATTCATCTCATAATTTTTGAACCCTTGTAAAAGGTTATTTTTTGCCAAAAGTTTGATGTAAGAGCTTGAATAAGCATTTTAATTAGGGAAAAAATAAGAAAATGACCTTTACCGAAAACATGTAAATTCCCACGAATTTCATTAAAATATAGACCCAACCGAACAGCCAGTTTGAAAAAAAATATATGGTTTGAGAAAGAACACTTACTTTTGTCACAGATATATCTGCCACGACAGTGTATTCGCTAAAGGTAGAACATCCCATGAAGTGATGCAACATTTTACCATTGCAGGAGAACCTCGAGGTTCCATCAGGCATAACACCATTTCCTTGGGATACCCTAATCTTCTGACACAAATTCGTCTTGGGGCTTTTGCAAAATTTGCACTCTCCACATTGTGGTACATAAAGAGGAATGACATGGTCACCTTAAAGGAAAATGTTATTGTGTTAGTATCATAGGCCAGTAAATAGAGAAGAAAATGGTTTGAACGCAGTTGTTTTTTTTTTGTACCAGGTTTCGAAAAGTGCATAAGTAGTATTTACTACAAGAGTTCGGCGCCATTTTTTCCCAGGTTCTTAACTTTTCGAATCATCAGGTTACTGTCGTTTTGAATCATCTTCAGTTAGACCTTTAAGAGACTATTATCAGGTTCTCAACGACTCGAACCATCTTCAGTTCAACGTTTATTAGATCACCATCAGGTTCTTTACCTTTCGGGTCATAATCAGGTTCTCGACGTTTCGAATCATCATCAGGTTATTGACGTATTGAATAATCTTTAGTTAGACCTTTATTAGACTACCATCAAAATTCAGTAGATCTGGAGAAAAATCCTTGTGGTTTATAGAATACTAAAACCCTAAAACAACTCAATGTATGTAAAAAAAAAATCCCTAACCTAGGGAAAAAATCCAATCCTCTATGTGAAATAAGATAATAAATCATATCAAAACTCAGAAATCCATCGGTTTTACTCTCAAAATACCATAGATCAAGGGAAAATCCATGGTAGTACGTAATGGGTGTTCCCCAAGGAAGTGATTTGAAGTTATGATGGTGAATATCCAGGAGATAGTATTGTGAAGGCACCTTGTCGAGCCTGAATTAGATAGATTGAGTTTATTTAACCATGTTACATACAAGTACGTTTACGGCAGGTCAGGACAGAAAACACACTAAATATGTTTCGCAACTTCAAGAACCTGATGATGATTCGAAACGTCGAGGATCTAATGATGATTTCAAAATGTCGAGAACCTGATGATGGTCTAATAAATGTTGAACTGAAGATGGTTCGAGCCGTTGAGAACCGATGATAGTTTCATAAACGTCTAACTGAAGATTATTCAAAACGACAATACCTGATGATGATTCGAAACGTCGAGAACCTGATGATGACCCGAAACGTAAAAAACCTGATGATGATCTAATAAACGTTGAACTAAAGATGGTTCGAGTCGTTGAGAACCTGATGATCGCCATGAAGGTCTAACTGAAGATGATTCAAAACGTCAATAACCTGATGATGATTCGATACTTTGATAGCCTGATGATAGTCTTATAAAGGTCGAAACAGGTAAATGGTCACAAAATTACCACGTTGGACCTTTGATTTTCTTATAGGAATTAACATGGGGAAAAGTGCAAAAGTGGCGCCGAACTCTTGTAGTATATACTAGTTGCGTAATTCAATAATCTGAAAAGTTCTCTAGCCTAGCCAGTCGGGAATTTGGAATAAAAAATATAAAAACACATTTCTGTAAAATTATAGATTATACAAGGGACATGCAACACCACATACAAGCTGATGCCAAAATATCAGCTTCTGTGGAATTGGACTATTTATTTACATGTTGAATTGTACTTTTTTGGTACATAAACATATATTATTATAGAACAGGAAACAAAATTAAGGGGTATGTGTGACCATGTATGATATTTTACATATCGACTTTATTTTTTTTCACATGAAACTGAAGAGACCTTTTTTATGTGAAAATAGTGGCTCTTCCCTAAAATATTTTTTGATAAAGTGGCTTATTTAATTAAGGCCAAAAACGTTGAAAAACAGTTTTTGTTTTTTTTATATTCCCACCCCGCTAGGCTGGAGAACTTTTCAGGATATTGATCTACACATTTTTCCGAACCTATCAACAAAAAAACCATTTTGGTCCAAATCATTTTAAGTTTTTGCTGGAAAATTGACTACAATGACTGGCCTATCAAGCGAATACTGTACAAACCTGGTTGAACATGGGTTACGCCTTCGCCTACACTTTCTACAATTCCGGCACCTTCGTGACCCAGAACTACGGGGAAAAGCCCTTCGGGATCTTGTCCGCTCAGAGTGTAAGCGTCTGTATGACAAACTGCGGTGTACACCACCTTCAGTCTAACTTCGTGGGCTTTCGGTGGGGCAACTTCGATGGTCTCCATCTTCAGGTCTTCTTTGGGCCCCCATGCCACTGCGGCTTTACATTTGATAACCTAAGAAAAAATAATGAGGATGGTTCCGGCTGTGAAGTATTGGATTTGAGTTTCAATGATTACCTTTCCGGCAGTGCTCATGGTTGATACTTTTAATTTTGTGAAAGTGCCGAAATTATGGCCGTGATAGGACAAGTGTAAAGCCGATTAATTGATTCGTTAACTATCTTATCACTTTTGCACACGGAACCAATCGTTGCTCATTAATTCGAGAGAATGATCAATGATCCGACCTTAGACCCAACACGCACTTTTTTGCTGAGTATGAATTTTAAATGGTTATATCTGAAGGTCGTTTGTAGTTTTTCTGTAGGGTACATTATATGGTTTACGCAACTCCCATTCCTGGAAAGTGTAATTTGTGTGGCATACATATACAATATACATCATCAATAATCATTTCAATAAAGCTAAAGCTACATAGCGTAAACACAGTTCTGTCAAAGTGTTCTATGGCTCAAGCTGAATCCAACTTCACAAACACGCGAATTACGTGAAAAAAAATCAGTAAATTTATGAACAATTTGGATTGGATAAAAAATCTTGGATGGGTACAACTCTTGGAATTGCAAGAAATTTTTCTTCAGATTATTTTCTATTTTCAAATTCTTTTGGGAAATATGAAACTATACCTAGTTATTCTTGGACGAGTTAGAAATGTGTTTCCAAAAGGAACTATATAAGTGACGTAAGTCAAGTATGATTTCGGTAGAATTGGTATTTAAACCAATAGGGGAGTTTCGCACAAGTTGCCAACTTAAAAAACCTTTAAAAGTTATGCCTCTTCATTGGCAATTGTTTGACGTTAGTTGTATGGAAAATAGCTAATTTGATAACCCAATTCAGTTATTTTTGGTCGTGCAGCGCTATATATTTCTTATATCATATTTGTCATTAATAGTCTGTAAATAATTTTTTTAACAGTTGGTAGCGCAAAACTTATGTGAGAAAAAGTTTGAATAAGAAAATAACAACACAACAACAACGAAAGTCAAGCGACAAAAGAAGTAGCGTTCAAACGACATCGTGACAGATGACAGTCGATAATGCACGACAGCACATATCAGTTGGGACAGGCACCAACAGATAAAGAAACAAAATTCCCTATAAATTTATTTATTTAGTACTAAAAATAAATGATCCAGCATATTCAGTTTGTGATACAACCCTGATGAAATTATTACAATTGAAGAGGCAGAATTTTTTTTAAGTTGGCAATATGTGCGAGTCTCTCCAATTAGAGTGAGACAATTTCGTTTGCCCATCGAAGTTGATTCTCGATACTGATATACTGTCTTTAGATGACAGGCCAAAAAAAAGCAAGCTAGCGATAATCATTAAAAAGAAGAAGAATCGTCATAACCACTCACATGTTTTTCTTAGGTTAGGTTGAACAGTGTATGAAAAATAAGATAATAATATGCAGTTATCACAAGGGAAATTCGATATTAAACAGATTAGAGGGTTTCTAATAGAAGAAAATAAATTCATTACTGATCTACTGGCTAGAACCTGTATTCCAGAAAGGAAAGGTAAACATTTCTCATCCCGTAACTGCCCGATTTTATTTTCCAGCACCCTAAACTATGTTTTTATTACATGAAACTATTTTCAGAATTCGGTGAGGACGATGATGAAGAAAAAGTGGAAGGACCGCATTTTAATCCAAACCAGAAGAAAACATCAAGAGCAAAATCTTTGATTGAGCTACAAGAACGGTTGGAAGCAATCAGAAGCAAAAAGAAATTGACCTACAAAGAGAAACTTACGAAAAAAGGACTAAAAAACCGAATGAAGAAGAAAAGCAATCAAAATGAAAGAAATGCCAAAGAGAAACTGAAAAGAGCTGCGAAACTAACTGCAAGTACAGAAATCAAAACGGGGGTCGGTGAAGTTAAAGAGGAACCAACAAAATCAGACGGTGAAAAACCGGTTTTCAATAAAGAAGATAAACTAGTATATTCAAAGTTCGATTTTGAAAACCTCGGTCAACACAAGAACACAAAACGAGAGAAAGATCCCAAGAAACTTTTGAAAAAATTGAAGGAAAACGACGAAAAACTCCAAAAATTGAAAGAAAGCGGAGAAGTCGAAAAAGCAGTTGAAATCAAAGAGAAAACTTCCTGGATGAACGCATTAGCCAAAGCCGAAGGGCAGAAAGTTAAGGACGACCCAGCTTTGTTGATGAAAAGCGTCAAAAAACAGGAGCAAAAGCAGAGGTCTAGCAAGAAGAAATGGGAACAAAGGATAAGTGGCGTGGAAAAGACGAAAGAAGAAAGACAAAAGAAGAGGTCGGAAAACATTCAAAAGCGAAAGAAGGAAAAGAAAACCAAACAAAAGAAGAATGCCTCTAAAAGGGGGAAAATAATTCCAGGATTTTGAAGTTGCAGATTTCCTGATTTCCTCCTATCGTTGACTTTTATTTTTAAGTTTGTATTTTTGACTAGTTGAAATACTATCAGAAGTGAGATTTAATTATAGTTTTTATATTAATAAAATTCAACTTTTATTTGACATGAATTTCATTATTTTTGGTATGAAAAACACCTCACAGGAAATAAAAATGTGATAAATAAAAGAATTTCACATAAAATCAATGTTTATTTTTTGTAAACATTTTTCGTTCAATCAACTCTACATGTTCAATAGTTTATGCACAAATTCATACATGCTGCCAGAAAAATGACTAGTAAAGTTGCAAGAAAAATGACTAGATGCAATAGTGCAGAATTTCTATAAACATAAACTTTTTCGTCCTAATCTATTCAATTTTGAATCATTCAAATAGGAAAGCATCTCTAATTCATTATTTTGGAAGTTAAAATGATTCGGTTCAGTACCTTTTATTCTTAATAAAATGACTAGATAAGCAATCACTAACATGTAACCTACAAAATTTGTGGAAGTCTTGAGTGAACTAAAGTCATTTTTGTTTTGGAGGCTCCTCTGGGCAGTGGATGTCTAATCGTTTGGCTATCAGGAAGTGTTCGGTGGGGAAGTCCAGTATAACTGTCACATGAAATGCCATATTCGCCAAGGCTATGACATACTCGCAAAGGGCAAACATGCTGAATGCTGAAACAATCATTTATCACAAATATATGTAATTAAATTAATATTGTTCGAAAATAAAAGGTACGGGGTTTAGAAAAAAGTTTAAAAAAATTAATCACGAAATGATTCAATTATTTTTGAAACATAGAAAAAATGCGATTTTTGTGATGGAACAAAAAAAATATTGAAAAGGGAAACATTCTCAATTGAATATTGATACAAATATTTTTCTGTGAATTGAAAAATCACCGATAAAAATGAAGTTATTTTTTGTGAATGTCTAACAGAAAATTATATGAGGAATTGAATCAGCGCAGAGAAAATGGCGAAAATGATATTCAGATAAGATATATAGGAGGAGTTCCAAAAATCTTGAAAACACCCGTCAACTCATCAAATAGCTCAAAAAACTAATCAGCTGTTATTACCAAAACTGCGGGGGTATTCGTACTAAACTTCATACTCTGAAACAATCGGTTGAATTGTCCCCATACGATGTAGTTATAATTACCGAATCATGGCTAACGAGTGATTATACTGAAAGTGAAGTGAACTTTAATGGTTTTAATGTGTTTAGATGTGACCGGAATTCTGCTTTTACCAAGAAATCACGAGGCGGTGGCATATTAATTGCAACTAGAAAGTATTTATCAGCCAAACTGCTGCATATGGATCATCAGAATTTAGAACAACTGTTTGTATCACTCGTCTATGGTAAATCCAAATACATTATAGGAGGTCTCTACATCCCACCTAATTCAGATGATGAGTGCTACACAAATCATGTTACTAGTATTGAAAATTTGATCAATATGAACCCCGAGTATAAAATGATTATTTTTGGGGACTACAACTTGACGGAAGCCACATGGACACGCAACAATGAAGGCACAAATGTTGAGTATCCCCCAAACTCCAAAATGTCTATTCTTGAGGAAACTTTTAATTTTTTAAATTTAGAGCAAGTTAATCTACTACCAAACATCAATAACAGATTTTTGGATCTGTGCTTTAGTCATATTCATGATCTCGATATGTATTATGCAGAGGATACTTTGGTATGTGAGAATTTTCATCATAAATCATATTCCTTTGGCCTTTCTACTGTCAATACTAATGATACTTTGAAATATGAAGTGTACTATCATGACTTTCGCAATGGCAACTATATGGGTCTCAATAATTACTTATGTAGTGTAAATTGGGAGGTCGAATTTAAATCAATCTGTGATGTGGCTTTGGCTGTGAATAAATTTTATTGTATCTTATATAGCGCCATGAATATTTTCATTCCGATAAAAAAATTTAAAACTGATAATTTTCCGGTCTGGTTTTCTAATGAGTTAAAAAGACTGACTATATCCAAGAAAATTGCCCATACAAATTTTAAAATCAGTCGATCTGACCATGACTACGATATCTTCGCAAGCTTAAGATCGAGGTGTAAGGAATTGAGTGAAATATGCTATAATAGATATCTACACAGAATGGAAAATAACCTAAACGATGATCCTAAACAATTCTGGAAACACCTTTCTAATTTGAGAAAAGGTTTTGATCTTCCTAGCGAAATGATATATGATAACCAAACTAGCACCAATGGAAATGAGTGTGTATCATTGTTTGCGAATTTTTTCTCATCTGTTTATGTTAATAATGACCTGGCTATTCTGGACTATAACTATATACCCCAAATCAAGGATACGAATATTAACCTGAATAACTTTACAATAAATCTTACTGATATTTTCGAACTCTTTACAACACTAAAACCAACGCTATCGTGTGGCCCAGATGGAGTACCAAGTTTCCTGTTGAAAAAATGTATTTACTCTCTGTGTAAACCACTACACCATCTGTTTAACTTATCAATAAAATACTGCTCCTTTCCTGAATACTGGAAAAACTCCTATATTATTCCCATTCATAAATCCGGCCCAAAGAATATTGTTTCAAACTATAGAGGAATCTGCAAACAATCTGATATACCTAAATTACTAGATAAATTAATTTCGGTTCAAATTTCATGGGCTTTCAAACACATCATAAGATCCGAACAAAGTGGTTTCTGTCAAGGTCGCTCAACATCGACAAATCTCCTAACCTACCAACACATAATTCTAGAAGCCTTTGAAAAACGACAACAAGTTGATAGTATTTATACAGATTTCTCGAAAGCCTTCGACCACGTAAACCATGCTATTCTTCTGGCTAAGTTAGGTTCACTTGGGATGGGAAAAAACTGCCTCAAGTGGACTGAAAGCTTTCTGTCTGGCCGTAGCCAGTGTGTACGCATTAACAACTATTTATCAAATGCCATATCCGTTACATCAGGGGTCCCGCAGGGGTCCCATTGCGGCCCTATTCTCTTCAACTTATTTGTGAATGATATTTATGATGTAATAGTTAATTCGGACATCCTAAGTTAGTCAGGGGTCCCGCAATCTTACCTACAATTTGTAAGTTGTTTTCATGATTGTCTACTCCTCCAGGCCGACCTGGATAGATTCAGTGAATGGGCATCAATGAATAAATTAATGTTAAATGTTACAAAATGTTTTTCGATGACTTTTGCTCGAATAAAATCCCCAGTTGTTTTTGATTACAACCTCGGAGCAAAACCATTAAGCAAAGTGAATGAAATAAGGGATTTAGGCATACTCCTTGACACTAAATTGTCTTTTAAAAGTCACTACAAGCTAAGAAATAACGGAATGAAAAACCTGGGATTCATTTTCAGGAATAGTCATCATTTCTCAGTTGAAACATTTAAATTGCTCTACATATCACTAGTCCGTCTTGAATACTCATCAGTGGTGTGGTCACCCAGCTATTCATGTGATACTAAACTGATTGAGTCAGTACATAAAAAGTTTCTGAGACAGTCGCATTTAAAATGGGTATTGTCCGTGTGGACTTCCACATTGACTACGCATTCATTGAACAATCATTAGTCATCCAGTCTCTGGAAATTCGTAGAACTTTTTTTGATTTCTGTTTCTTATTCAAAATTGTCAATGGTCTGATCGACTGTAATTACATTCTGACACAGTTGAGGTTCAACACACACTTTAGAACTCGAGATCGGAAATTGTTTTTAATTCAATTTTATCCTAACAACTACACCTATCATAGCCCCTTAGCAAGACTACCTCGGAATTTTAATGATATTCATGGTTCTATTGACCTATTTGATATTACGCTTACCCAATTCAAGAATGGATTGAGATCCGTATTAGAAATGCAAAATATATAATAATTTAAGGAAATTTATTTAAAATTTTTAGGAAATTCTATATAATATATTTAATGAAACTTAGACCTAGTTATATTTATCATTGTACTTATGTAAAAATGGTTTATCCGTATAAATAAATAAAAAACAACTACTTCCCAGGCTAAAGCCACGCTGGACATTGAACTACATCTGATAGATATTCTAAAAAGTCCCTAACTCAAAAGAAAAAATCTGAAATTGAAAATTTGCATTTTTATTCAGATAGTTATTTGATTTTCTATTCCAGCCTTAATTAAGAACTCACAAAGATGGATGAGGCAAAGAAGAATGTTTTCCAAAAGATAGTACTCACCAGAAATCATTGAACATTGCTTAAGAGACATCGCATTCACTGGTCTTCAATACATTTTTGTCGACGAAAATCTATTTCACACTTCCACGATCATCACTAAGACCGGAAGAAATGGGAAACACATTTTCAAGAAGCAATCTCACTTTGCAAAGATGGAAAAAGTTTGAATCATTTCTTTTGGAGAGACACTTTGACATTAGTGTTTTCTGACATTAAAAACTGTCAGAAAACACTAATTTCAAAGTGTCTCTCCAAAAGAAATGATTGCAAAGTGAGATTGCTTCTTGAAAATGTGTTTCCCTTTTCTTCCGGTCTTCCTGATGATCGTGGAAGCGTGAAATAGATTTTCGTCAACAAAAATGTATTGAAGGCCTAGTGAATGCAATGTCTCTCTTGAGTCAATGTTACGAATGATTTCTGTATATCTCTTTGAAAACATTCTTCTTGCCTCATTCATCTTTATGAGTTCTAATTAAGCTGGAATAGAAAATCAAATAACTATCTGAATAAAAATGCAAATTTTCAATTTCAGATTTTTTTTTTTGAGTTAGGGACTTTTCAGAATATATATCAGATGTAGTTCAATGTCCAGCGTGGCTTTAGCCGGGGAAGTAGTTGTTTTCTGTTAGACATTCACAAAAAATTACTTCATTTTTATCGGTGATTTTTCAATTCACAGAAAAATCTTTCTATCAATATTCAATAGAGAATGTTTCCCTTTTCAACATGAATACCCCACAAGGGGTTATCTTGATGATGGAAGATAGTGACTAAAGTTTATCTTTCAGTCGCAGATGATTCCACATCTGATTTTATGAACATCCTGTTCATATTTTCAACAAATCAGTAAAAAAATGTTCATATTATTACATGAGGTAGTACCTAAAGTATGAAGCAGAGTTTGCCTAATTTAAATCAGTTGATATAACTCGCAATTTAATGAAGAGATACTCAACATTTCAATAGATAGAACACTGAAAGTGAACATTCCGATTATTGTTTATTTAAATGCCATATCATATTGTTACGAATCTGGAGTCATGGCTACAAATTACCGTTTAAAATATACAGCACACTTCACTGCACTGTGTTCCAATTTGCTTCTAATCTGAATCGACTCATTTGCCTTAATAAACTTTATTCGCTACTATTGTTCCAATTCAACTTTGACACATAACTCACTTATATATAATGGTATTAAGATGTACAATAAATTCCCGCTAAAAATTAAAGAAACAACATCGCTAAAACTATTTAAAAAAAACAAAAAGCATATTGAGTGATAAAGCCTACTATAATCTACAAGATTACTTTAATGACACACTGTGATATCCCAGTTTATTGAGTATAGCAATCTTTTTATCGATACTTAATTTATGTTATCTGTTTAATCTATATTATTTATGTTCTTTTATTGTATTATACAGGGTGAACCTGGACTTCCTCTTTTCCTCTCGGGAATGTATAGATGGGGTCAAAATATCACCAGTACTTCATATAACTTTTGTTCCTAAAAGCCTTCGTTACCAAGCTATGGGCCCTCAAAGTTACAAAATGAAAAATGTTTTTCTTTGATAACTTTCAAAGTGAATATTCAAAATCATCTAAAATTTGGTGATTCACTAAACAAATGAATTCCTTCGATGAGCTTTTATGCAGGAGTCAGTTGTTTTGCTACAAAGTCAGGAACGGAATAACCCCCGATGGTCCACACCCCAAAACTTTGAAATGACTGGGATTTGTCAATATGTTTTAACAAAACAAGGTTACCTGGACAATTTCCTGAATGAAAGTACTCGTGTGGAAAATCGATCGGAGCAATAATTTTTGATAAAAATGCATTTTTGTTCGACGACATCTAACCTGAGATGTCTACCATTATTCGAAAAGATTCATTTGTAATGAAAATAGAAATTATAGGTACAATGTTCATAACGAATTTTTATCATGCAAACACGTTTACCTTACAAAACTCATGGTGTAAATAATCAATCGCAAGCCTCAAGAGCAAACAGAAATGCAAAATCCGCTACAAAAACTGCTCGATATGACCCCCGTCTCTCTCAATACATTTTCTTAGTAGGCGCAAACACCCTCTCTGCACTTGAAATAGCATGCCAGGGTCTTTTCGTGTGGCTTCACAATGTAATGTAATTCTATTCAACAAGGCATCTCTGGTGTGAATAGGTGTAGCATAAACGAGGCTTTTTAGATGCCCCACAGAAAGAAATCCAATGGATTTAAATCCGGAGACCGCGGTAGCCATGAATATGGCCCATCTCTACCAATCCATCTATTGAGGAAAATCTGGTTCAGATGGTCCCGCACAATCAAACTAAAATGAGGAGCGCCATCATGCATAAACCACATATCTCTTCGGGTTTGCAATGGAACATGTTCCAAAAGTCCATTCAAATCGTTCTGAATGAACTCCAAATAATGTTCCCCATTCAATCGGTCATGTAGAACGAATGGTCCTATAAGATGGTTTCCTATGATACCAGCCCAAACATTCACGTTGAATTTCCGTTGGTGTTTGGTTTGCAATATCCCATGGAGATTTTCTTCGGCCCATATGTGGAGATTATGAGAGTTGATTACTCCATCTCTACTGAAACCTGCTTCATCAGTGAATGAAACTCGAGTAATAAAAGTCATATCCTCTATTTGCTTATCCAGAAACCAATTGGCATATTCCAGTCATAATGGAAAATCTTCAGGTGTCATGGCATGTACCTTCTGGATGTGATATGGGTGGAGCAGTTGTTCCCTAATTATTCTAGGAATAGTGGACTTGGATGTATGGAACTGTTCTGATAGGTTTCTGATGTTCATTGAAGCGACAGCTTCCAAAATATTTTCCTCCAATACATACAAAATATGGACTGAATTCGATATTTCATAGTGGAGTAGCTTGTTAGTTCAAAAACACCACGAATCTACATAACTTGATATTTCATTTGAAAAAATTTCTACATTGTGAATGAAACTTTCAACTAAGTACTGTACTTTTTGTTTACGACTTTATTTTAGCATATTTTGTATTATCCCTGTTATAAATGTTGTTGAATTAACGTTAGCATTAGTATTTCTACTGTGAAAATTTTTCATTTCAAATAATGGTGGACGATCGGGTTTGATGTCGTCGAGTAAAACTGCATTTTTATTAAGAATCGTTGCTCCGATCGACTTTCCACACGAGTACTTTTATTCAGAAAATTGTCTACGTAACCTTATTTTGTTGAAAACTATTGAAAAATTATCTGTCATTTCAGTTTTGGGGTGTGGACCATCGGGGGTAGTCCGTTCCTGACTTTGTAGCAAAACAACTGACTCCTGCATGAAAGCTCATCGAAGGAATTCATTTGTTTAGTCAATCACCAAAATTAAGATGATTTTGAATATTCATTTTGAAAGTTATCAAAGAAAAACATTTTTCATGTTGTAACTTTGAGGCCTGTAACTTCGTAACGAAGGCTTTTAGGAACAAAAGTTATATGAAGTACTGGTGATATTTTGACCCCATCTATACATTTCCGAGACGAAAAGAGGAAGTCCAGGGACACCCTGTATTACATTTTATCAATGTTATTGTGAAAACTCAACTATTTACAATAAACTAATGTCTCTGTTATAATTTTAAAATAAGATATACAAAATTTGGAAATTGACTGATTATCCATAATCTTACTATATGACATTGTGTTTGTTAACAAGAGATATCTCTTAGCAACAATAAACATATATTCTCTCTCTCTGTTCCCCAGTCTAAACCCATGGAATATTTAAAAACTGTCGATATCCCAAATAATTTTTACTTGGACATCAATTTACTTGAATTGAAAGAAATTTTATATGACATAAAAAACATGGTTATCATGAGGTCGTGGGTTCGATCCCCGCCCGAGGATATCTTTTTCTAGAATTTTAAAATTATTGTCTGCACACTGCCAACTCTCTTTACGTTTTTTTTAAATGTTTGTAATACTCCGAATAAGGTTTTTAGGGAAAGAACGGATTTTTAGAAAAGATACTGGAAATTTCTTACTACTGGATTTTTTTTTAGGAATATGTATATAATAAAAATTAATGTCTGTTTGTGTTGGAAAGTTCATAACTCGAGAACGGCTGAACCGATCTGGCAATTTTTTTCGGGAAAATGGGATAACAGGAAAACAGAATAATGTGATAACGGGATAACTGAAAATAGGAGAACGGGATAACTCGGTAACGGATAATGGAAAAACGGGATAAAGGGAAAACGGGAAAGGGGCAGAGTCAAGAGCATAACCTAGATGAAACAACAAAAAAAAAAAAATTCAACGCGGGCGAGAGCTTTCAGGAAAAAAAAATAGGGAATATAGAAATTTGGACAGGACGTTTGTCGGGTCAGCTAGAGATGAATAAATAACATTTATTACTATTATTTGTTTTCAAAACATTGATTTGAAACCAGAAAAATATATTGATTATCCCATAATTGTATTGATAAAATAATTCATACACTTGTTTAAAAATATATGTTATTTATTTTGTATTATTGTATCCCTAATATAAATAATTGTATTATTTCTTGGGATGAATAAAGTTATTATTATTATTATTTTAGTACTCATTTTTATTGATTTTTTTTATTTTAAAAAAGAGTTATTTCAAAACAAATGTATTCAAAAACAAAACAAAAATCATTGAAAAATCACAAAAAAATATAATTTAAAAAAACCTATGTTTTTAGATTTTTTTCAATCCTGATCCAGAGGTTTTCAATAAAACAAAACAAAAATCATATTTAAAAAAAAAACAGTTTTTTTTATTTTTTAAATTTTTTTAAAAATAATTCATTTTATTCTTCTTTAATCATGATTTTTTACAACCTTGTTCTAGAGATTTCAATAAAACAAAAACATTCTTGGTGTACTTCGTATTGAAATCACTATTTCAATACGAATAAAAAAAAAAAAAAAAAAGTAAATTGAAAAATCGTATTTGTTATCATAAAAAAGACAGTGCTTACAAAACGAGCATAATTTCATTTTTCATTTACCTTGAAAGGTGTTTTTGCTTGTAATTTGGAATAGGTACTAATAGACAAAAACTTTTTAACAAAAAATTAAACCAACGAAATACGGAACTGAAAAGTAAAAAATAAATTAAACCTTCTTAGTCTCAATAACTAAGCTCCTAAACTAATGTAAGTAACTAATTTCGAGTCGGCGCCAAACAAACAAGCAAATGAATTAGGTAAGGCGTAAAATGATGGCATCGAGTTGCGCGGTGACATTCTGATAATTTTTTTGAAGCAATTTAACGATCTTCCTTGATTGTTCGTTTGCGCTGACTCAAAATTAGTTACTTACATTAGTTTAGGAGCTCAGTTATTGAGACTATGAAGGTTTATTTTATTTTTTACTTTTCATTTTCGTCGGTTTAATTTTTTGTTAAAAAGTTTTTATTTTTCAATTTTTTGTGGCTGAAATTTACTGATTACTACCTACTTGTTTTTTGATTACTTCCAAAATACTTACTTACCCACCTTACTTCAACTTTTACCAGTTGATTAATATGATTATCTACTTTTACTATTTGTTGTAGTATAAATTATTTTTGTTGTTCTGGTTAGTTTATTTCATTACTTTGTATATCATTCCATCCGCTCATAGAATATAATGATTGTGACGGATTGTAGGAGAACAAAAATAATGACAATAGCGATCTGTCATTGTCAACTACATATGTGTGCCAATGTTCACAAGTGAAAAATCAATTATCCCCTATTGTTCTGCCCGTAAGGGTGGATAATTCCATTCGAAATCCAAATATGATCAACTATGAGTAGGTATACACTATCTAATAAAAGAATGATCCAAATCGAAGAACCCAGTACAAAGTTATGCCAGGATAGAATCGGTTAACGGACCCGAATTCAGAGGGTGGGTGATCAATATCCTTCATTTCGCTACCCTTAGGGGAGGATTTCATCTTTTAAATTCAAATGGGACCAACTTCGAAATACACCCTATCCGTCGACTAGAGAACCTCCTCCTTTTTGGTTTCGTCGGTTAAAAATGATGAAACATTGCCTGACTATAGTATTCTATGAATACTCTGTGGTAGCGTTTCGAAACTAATTAATTGTATCATAAAACGCTCGACAAAGTATTTTTCATAAGACAATTATGAATATGTAGTTTCTTATGGTCAATAATATATTTTTATTGGTTCTGTTAACAAATGGAATTGGGCAACGCTTAACATACTTAAGATAAAATCATAACAGTTAAAATATTGCACGATTTTTTTGAGATTTTTCAAGAAAAATACGTTTTAATAAAAAAATTGCAATGGTGTGATTGTCCGCCTTTCATATTGTCAAACAAAAATCAATTGAATAGCAAGCTTGCCATTGCATTTTTTTTTTCTCCAACATGGCACTGGAAAAGTACTGCCTCTCGTCTTGTCAAAAAACAAAACAATTGAATAGCAAGCTTGTCAGTGCATTTTTTTCTTCAACGTGGCCCTGGAATAGTTCTAACTTTTTCTGGAAAGATATAAATGAATGATTTCAGATTATAGTAATTTATTAATAATTATTTTCTGGCGTAGTTTTGTGTGATTTGTTCATATGTTTCTGGCTTCAACTTTTTCTGGTAAGATATAAACGAATGACTTTAGATTATAGTGATTTCTTATAACTATTATCTGGTATAGTTATGTGTGATTTGTTCATATGTTTATTCAACAGCATCCCTACATTCAAGATTCGAATGAAGCGAAAAATATCGGATAACTCACCCATTCTGTGACACAGTAGCCTGTGCTGTAGAAAGAATCCAATCAAACCAACTGTACTCCAAATGGATACAACTAACAGTGCCTGTTTTATTCCTACTTTTCTTTGAATGTCACACGTATTTTTTCTCATTTCCATAATTGCTTTCATAGCCTTTATGCAGGCCAACATGTGAGTCAGGCTGCTGATCATGAAAATGATGAACAATTTTTCATGAACCGCTAAAAAAGTAACAAAAAATCAGTTTTTGTTCGGATAGGATGTTGCAAATTATTTGCAATAGGATATAGAAATGCTGCAAAATCGATATTTCAGGCAATTTTTCAAATTATACAAAAACAATCTTCCCAAGTTTCTGAAATGTTTGAATATTTCGTTTTGATCGAGAATAACTCATATTGAAGAATCCGCACAATTCATAGGAATGACTTAAGGATACTTTTAAATAATGATCCTTCATATTTTCTCCACATTTGGGGCATTTTTTTTCAGAATTCTATTCAAGGATCATGGACAATGAATAGGGTATATTAATTTATCTGATAACTCTCGCAATTCGGCAATTGTTTGATATACTGGATTAACAATGTTTGATTTTTCAAAAATAATGAACTTTTTTATCTGCTGGTATTTTTCCAATAATTATAGTAGGATGATTGCTTCAAATGCAAGTTAAAATCATTTTTTCATATGCTAAATAAAGCATCAATTGCAGAAAAAAATGGGACCAAAAAAATTACTGTTTTTTGAAATAGCAACAAACTTCACATTTACAACTCCTGTAGAATATAAACTGTGGCATTCAGAGAGTTGACGCATTGTTAAGTTTTGTTTGGAATGGGGTACATTACTCCTATAAAACATTCAGCAATTTTCAACTCATTTGCCTGATGAAATAGCAACTATTCCCATGGCTCATGAACCCAAACCTGGTAAAATGAAATGTTCTCAATTAGAAAACAATTCAATCCCCCTTTCAAGGTAGTGACATGAAAGTTGCCCCGATAAAATATTAGCTACTTTGCAAATCCAATGAGTATTGAGTGTTCAATTAGACTTTTACAAGTATACCAATATCTGCAGGAGAATAATAATAAATAAAAAAATCATCAACGGTATTTATTAACATCTTCATCATAACAAAATTGAACAACTGAAACAGGCACAGTAAACATGTGGATGTAAAAACAATATGAATATAAATATAAACAGATTAAAATTGTCACTATGTAACATAAAATTATAACAAAACTTAACTATGATATCATGAAATATAATTCTACCGGGTTTTCCATCGGCAATGTTCCTTGTGTTACTTGAAAAAATGGTAATGTGTTGAAGTCAGAAAATTCAAGTAACCCAAATATGATCAGTGGTCATTTCAAAAGTAAACAAGTAGAACCTTTTCCACGTTTATGCCAATCAATAGATCAGAAAATGACTGATTCTGTGACAAAAATAGTAACAGGAAACGGACTGTGCCTTCATACGAAAGTCAGTCTGTAGTTAAATCCTGTTGTTTCGTACTTGCAACTAACATTGCTTAATTTGTTTTTTTTTCAATTTTTCGCTTGACATGAAACATGAAAACTAATGAAGCAATCTCGATGCTCTCAATTGACGAATTGTAAAGAATCAAAATGAGAAGAAAATGAGCCCTGGCACAACTCGATCGGATTATGCGCGGAATTCATGAATCTGCTGCTCTACCCCCACTACTCAGCAGCTTTCACGCGCTCGCCCATTTTCGGTCATGTTTGCAAGTATTTCTCACCTATTTAGCAGCATTTTAACGCAAAACGAGAATAGACGTTTTGTAGTACTATACTTCTACTTTCAAAATCTTTGTGAAACTTTGAAATCGGACTATCTATGAGGCATCCAGGCTTGCACCAATAAAGTGCATTAAAAAATTCGAATTACAATTATGTAAAAATGATCCGACAGAGCCCGAGATTTTTACACATAAAGTACATATCGATCACTACTATGTCGCAGAGAGCCTGTGCTACAACTTGAAAAATGGCAGTGTTATGAATAAAAAAAAACGCAGATTTTTTGGTTATTCTCCGTTACTTATAATACGATCGAGTCATGCCAGGGCTCATTTTTTCGCAGTTTGATTCTCTACAATTCGTCCATTGAAAGCATTGAGATTGCTTTATAGTTTTCATGTTACAAGCAAAAAACGAAAAAAAGAAAGTATTTTTTGCTTTTAAATGTTTATAACAAATTAAGCAATGATAGTTGCGGGTAGGAAACATAACAGGATATAACTACGCACCGTCTTTAGTATGATGACACAGTCGGTTTCCTGGTACTATTTTTGTAATGAAAAAATCTCTATTGATTGGCCTAGTTTTCCGCCACGTCTGTCGAGTATAAAAAATGTTATATTTTCAACTTCTGGCTTTTTTTATAAAATTATATGTGTACAGGAGAAATCTCAAACTGGTAAAAAATCAACTAGAATGTCATTTTGTGCTACCACTCGTCAAACCAAGTGCAAACTATAAAAATATCATAAATCGTCATCTGTGAGCAATTTATTACACAAATTTTTCGAAAAGTCATAGCTGCCGAAAAATATGTACCCCCCTATTGTTATCCACATGACCCTAGGAACGAACCCAGCGAATAATCCCTTGAACCCGTGTGAGGCATAAACGTTCCTCAAAGTCTTCCGTACGGTCAATTCTCCAGTCCCAACCAATTTCCTATCGGCTAACATGATCCTAGTTTTAGCTACGTCCAAAGGCGTCGTTACAGCCGCAGCGACACCACCCCCGATAGAGCCACAAACTGCGACCTCCCAGGACTCCAATGGGATGTTGTTCTTGAAATGTATCCTGTATGTCGTTTTGAGGTACTCCAAAATAGCGAACTGTATCGCCGAAAATGGAATTTCCCTTACCATAGTGGAACCGAAACCCCGATACAAGCCTTTGACGCCTTCGTGTTTGTAGGCTGAGAAAGCTATCTTCATGGAAGACTTATTTCCCGGAAGGGTCTGCCTCCGTTGCTTCACCACCTCCATAGGAACCCTGATCAGACATGCGACTACCTCTGCCACCGAAGCTCCCACCATATGCACTGCTGGTAACCCATAATTTGGAACGAACGGCTCGAAATAATATTTTATACTCTCGTAGGTCAGGAAAAATAAAGCTGATTGTGGGGCACTTCCTATTACCTGAGGCCCGAGACCTCTATAGATTCCCTTGAATCCCCCAGCTTTGTAGAAACCTTGTTCTGCCTGTAGTCTTGTTTTAATTGTGTCAAGGGGAAAAAGAACTACATCCACTGTTAATCCAGCTATTCCACCTCCCACGAAGGATGGGAGATATAGTTTATTATTTTCCGTTGCCATTTTGTTACCTATTTAGTGTAGATATTGGAAACGTATATTCCTTTTCAAAAATATTACATACTGATAAGATATCGATATTTTTTGAGGTTATTTTCTTCTTCTAAAGGCGTTTTAAAATTCGAGACTGTCATCACTAGTAGATGGCCCTATAGAGCGTCACCTTACAATTTCGACGGACAAAGCTGAAAGTGAATTCATATGCAAGCTTTCGCTTTCCGCGGGAAGCTTAAATATTAAGCGCGTCCTGTTCATATAGAATCTGTCATAAGTGACTTTTTAATTTGATACATTTTTTCTTCAAACGAAGTTCCCTTATGGCTTATATTCGAAAGCAACATATAATTCAATTAGTAGTTTTATATTATTACCGTAAAATAAATAGGAAACAGAAGTTTATGGGCGAGGAGAATTAATGAAGAAGAGGTCAAGGTATTGCAGCAAACCTGTGGTAGAAATAAAGTTGTATGATATCCATATTTTAAAAAAATCTTTAGGGTAAATAGAGATCAATTTGAGTAACTCATGCACTAGAAAGATTACATGTGGTACAAGAGGCAATACCACCTTCAACGAGACTAGATCTCATTTTGAGGTGGGTACAAGACAATAACTTAACAACTATTTTATTTTCATTATTTTAGGTTATGTTTGAGATCATCGATAAGAACCGTATAAAACCCAAAAAAGGAATGTCACGAAACATAAAACTCGACAAAATCGGCGCTTTTCTTCAATAAAAGTTGAAAGTGTTTCGACTTACTGTCCTTGAAAAGTGCTTTTCTATTTCAACAGCCAATCAGACATCAATACGCGATAAGCGAATAGCTTGCATATGAATCCAACTTTAGATGACACAGAGTAATATAACGTATTGTTCAGTTTTTTTTACTCTGTTCGAAAACAGTTGGGTACAGAGCGAATACGCCTGGAAAAGCTCAAAATGGGAAGAAACCCATTTAAAAATATTTGGACTATATACTTCAATAATTATGCTTTTTTCTACATTTACACATTTCAACGCAGAAATGAAAGAGGATTCAAAACAAAATGATTCAACTGCAATAGGGGAGTTTCGCCCAAGTTGCCAACTTGAAAAATACCTTCAAAACTTCTGCCTCTCCAATGGCAATTGCTTGACTTGGGTTGTATGGAGAACAGTAAAGTTGATATACTAATTCAATTACTATTAGTCATGAAGCGCTTATATATTTCTTGCATCAAATATCTCATTCATAGAGATTTTGTGTCCAAAAATGTGAAGAGTTGATTCCGCAAAACAATGACAACAGAGGGTGTGTAAAATTCTCGTTGTCTAATGATAAAAAATAAAACTTTTGAAACCACTTCTCAAGACATTTCTTCAACTAAAAGACAGAGGGGTCTTCCAAGGATACTGCTCCAGGAATACCTTTGGGGAGTATAGTCGTCATATTTTGAGAAAAAAGATTGAATAAGAGAATATACAACACAGTAACAACTGATGGAAGTCAAGCAACAAGAGAAAGAAGTGGCGTTCTTCGGCGTTATGGTTCAAATGGCATCGTGTCAGATGCCTGTCGATAATCAGATTGGGACAGGTACCACTTCGGCCTCCGACGTGGCAGCGAGCAGACATATGTGCTCGCAAAGAAGCCACGAGTATGCCACATGGGAGATGGTTGTCTAGTATTTGTTGGTGTTAGTCCTGCCGTTGGTAACGTGCATTGCATGATTTCATTATACGTGTTGTGAATTTAAAACAGAATTGCCACGAGCAAGACTCATGTATTCACCCGACGAGGCCCTTAGTACACGTTACGTAATAGGGGGAGAGCTGATCAACTGCACTCATTGGAAGCAACGTCCAAAAAACCTACAGAGAGATAGAAAGAGAGGCAGGCACCCATATATTATTAACTACGAATATTGATAACTGGCCATAAGAGCAATGCAATGAAAGTGAAGTCGGGTAGTCACAGATAGGAAGCTCCGCCCATTTCCTTTTGTTTGATTTGCCGCTTCATTGCCAGTTCTAAATTATGTTTTATTTGGAATTAGGACAATACTGCCAACTAAAGTGATAAGGTCGAAATTTTTTTATGAAAAATGAATAATTAATTGATAACTCGCTTTCGAAATCGTATATAGTGTTGAATGCTTGAGTTTTATGTAGAATAATATCTTTGAATGTAAGTACCCTGTGTTGTTGAGCTGAATTAATTTCAGTTACTTTTCCAATTATTGGTTGATTTGGTGAGCCTACTGTGTTCCTTTTTGCCATAAAACGTTTGTACAAACGTGTGAACTCATAATATCGCGCAAATAAAATTGATTCAGTGAAATCGATGAGATCGTCACTTACTTTTTGCTTTTTACAGAAGCGATCCATTTCTTTCTTTGCTGCATTTTCCAGGGCGATTTGGGAAAAGTATAAAATTTACACCAACATTTTTTTGTACAGGTCTGAACACAACGAATTTAACGTGGAATTATCAACACAAATTTGAGTCCCGATGTTTCACATTTCTGCCAAAGCGTGCGTTGCGATCGATTTGACTATCCCCCACCAAGCACATCGCACATAGACAAATAATTCTCCATTAATATAACTTTTTTATATACAATATAAACACTTTGGGACTAGAAATAAATGTTTTTGAAGTTGGTAACTTGTGTGGAACTCCCCCATCAGAAGTATGTTGGATATTGAATTGGAAACCTCAACCCTATGATGCAATAATAATAGGGAACACGCATGATTTTAGTTTAATTTTCCTCTGCCTGAGTTCGATCCTCAAAAATTACATTTTGTGAAAATAATTTCTCAAATCCCATTACTTGAATAAATTCCCCCATACACTAGCGCCAATTGTGGTGGTTTCAGGAATATTGATAGACAATATTATTTCTTACAACCCAAACATAAACTCAATCTCACTTTCAATGTAATGTTTCAGTAACAATAAAAAATATTAGTACAACATATTAACGAAGATAGATAAAACTGTCAACTATACCGAGTTATAGTTGACAGAAGCAACTTGCGGTAAAAGTTTGAACTGTGTGAAGTAACGATGAATACGTCCATCAGGGGCGCTAGGAGTTCGTTTTTGAATGTAATGAAAAAAGTCGAGTTTTCAATTTTGAATTATGGAAAACATTGAACATTTTTTTCAATTTCTAAGTTTGTTGATAATCTTTCTAGTTTAATCTTTATGTGCAAATCAAAATATTTCAGAAAAGGGGGACATGCATCTTCCCTATTGGCGATTATTCAGGTGTATGTTGGATATTGAGATATATGCAATAATATAAACGCTTTTTACCATTAGTTGGAATCCTTACCCCTACAGTGCATTAAAAATAGATAGATATTGTTTACTGCTTAGGATATTTACAGCGCCAACTTCAAAGTTCAAGTTGATCAATATCCCTCATCACCAAATGAATTTAGAAAAAAATTACTCCAGTGGCATTAGGTATTTGTGGAAATATATAACCTAAATTTCAATACATCATAGAATATAGATTTTAGAACAAAAACATTCAAATCAATGTGTGGAGAATATTTTAGTTCCTTTCTTTAATAATGCTGCATTATTTTTCTAGGAAAGTACAATGTATCTGGAACAATCAAAACTCTTGAGAACTCACCATAATTTTCCCTATTAGAGATATAGGTAACTCCGCATAACGCTCCAGTTTCAATTACATTCAACCAGAAAGCAGTGTTCAGCCACAGCTGAGCTTTGAACTGAATCTAAAAATCAACTCTATTATAATAAAGTGGATGAAATGTGATTATATTGGTATCTTTCAATCTCATAAAGAAACAACTTAATCTCTCACCTCTTGTTGAGCAAATTGGTCTATTAAAGTAAGATGATATGCCCGATACACAGCTGATGTTATTAATCTTGGTCCAACGTGAAATGCAACACTTATTCGCCAAATATATCTCTGTGGGCTTATACCAGTTATTGCGCTTATAGAAGGAATTATGTTGAAGACCTAAAAATAGAACTCCGCTAATAATTAGACGAAAAAATAGTGAATAGAAGAAAATATTTACATACAAATTATATTTGGTCAAGAAGTTCATAGGAGTAGAATTAAGGATCTGAAGATTAGAAGAATCGAAGGTATGATGATTCTAAGGTTCTAACATTCTAAGATCCTAAGAAGAAATACCCTTTTGAGGCGAAAAAACAACCCCATACAGGACTTAATTTCGGCTTTTCCCATTTATCTTCGAATCCGCCATTCCCACGAAAATAAGGAATAGTGACAAAAATATTCTTCATTAAATTTTACACAAAAAAGTCTCAGTGATGATTCTATTTTCCACTCTTTTCTTGCTATTGACGTACGGGGTAGTATGTAGCACTTGTGAAACATTATAGCCCTCTCTCCTGAACATAAAGACATTCGACTTTTGAGAGATGCTCAAGGAAAATAAAGGAAACGATATTTAGTTCTCGCGATTTACAGTTTACGAATGTTATTACAAACTGCAGGGAAACTGCGCTGTTTGCACATACTTCTGCTTTGTTTGGAGGATAATAATAATAATACTCTTTTGATCATGTGTACATGATATAGAAAAGGTCAGTTTTGCCCTTTACTAAGATAAATTACAAATAAATATATAGATAAAAAATAGAACAAGGACATAGGGAGCTTAAGAGAGTATAGGAGATTTACTGAAAATTATTTAATTGAAGAAGACCTTATCAACGAATAAAATTGTTAAGGACGATAGTGGAATAGGGCTATAGCAAAAACCTCTTACAAAAAAATCGCGCCGAGAGTCTACCTCATGAGAAGTGTGGAAACGAGCTCATATTACAAAGTACGCAGTCTCAAAATAAGCTGGAAAATTCAGCAGAAAAAAAAATATATAAAAAAAGTAATACTCGAATTTTGTAGAGAACCCGTTCTACGACGGTGTAAAAAATAGGGTAAGAGTGATGTTTTGCAGAGGACTACCTACTTTGAATGTCAATATCAAGAAAATGGTGGAGAATAGAAAAATCATCTGTGAGACTTTTTTGTGTAGAATTTAAGGAAGAATATTTTTGTCTTAATTTTTTTTTTGAATGACGCATTGGAAGTTCAATGGAAAAAGCCGAAACCAAGTCCTGTATGGGGTTGTTTTTCACCTCAAAACGGTGTTTGCTACGGTTAAGGTGGGGACTCTATGGATCCTCAGCTTCTATTGCTATGAACTACTGGATTTTTTTTCTTTATAGAAGTCTTATTACCCTGGACTATAACATGCAGGTTACCAAACTTACCCGACAGTGTGTTTCCTGAATATCGTTATACTGAAAAATATATGCTGTAGTGAAACAAATTACAAGGGCCATAAAAGGAAGAAAAACGGTGATGAGGCAGACTTTTTTGAAACCGAGACTATAATGAACTATGAATCGTTCGTCTTTTTGCTTTGCCGGTTCAGAATACATGATCATATGGAATTTGTAAAACATGTACGATGGAATTTTCAGTTCAATTGCTTGAAGTTTGGACTGCCTGAAAACAATTTTTATGAATGAATATTGATCGAAAATTAAAATGTATACCTTGTAACTGTCCCATAGTAATGATTGATCGATTAGGTGATTTCTAATACCAATAAACAAAAGCTTTGCTCTCGGATTCATTTTTTTAAGGTACCGGCACCTCCATTTTGTGATTGATTGATATTTAAAATTCGAAGTTTGAAGGTTTTTTTGACACTGACAATGAATTGACAATTGACTGACGTACGAATCGGGTACAAGTCTGTCACAGAGGATAGAGGATAGACTTCTATAAAGGCTCGTTCATACTCATCCGAATAAACGCAAGTTGTTTGCGATTCGCCAATCGTAGAAGATACGCCGCATGAACGTTCATACGTCTGTTATTTTTTCATTTAGAAATATTCTAAAATAGTCTTTATAATCAGCATGATTTGGAAGAAGAACATAAATGCATTTTATCGAATTGGTGTCCCTGAATACGACCTCTTCAATTTTGACATCACAGGCGGGATCATAGATTTGCATATTTCTAGCGACATTGGAATAATCGCCCTGCACTTTCTTCACTAAATATTCCACGTGAATTCCAATAGAACTGAAGGGTCAGGTTGGTAATGTGGCAAAACCGGTCTGTTTAACTCAAGAAGTATCCACCAGAATGCGTTTCAGAAAGTGGCCTTTTTGTTGCTCAAAATTGTAAGTTGAAATATTTTGATTTGCACATGAAGATTAGCAACTAGAAAGTTCAGCAACAAACTTGAAAATTGTTTTTTTTTAAATTATTTTCATAAAATGAAATTGAAAAAAACGCACTCCTAGCGCCTCTGATGGACGTATGCATCGTTACTGAGACAACTTTTACCGGTAGTGCTACGAATTGTCAAAAGTGAGGTTGATTTTATGTTTGGGTTGTAAGAAATAGTATCATCTATCAACATTCTTGAAACAACCACAATTGGCGCTAGTGTTTGGTTATTATTGCGATAGTTGTTCAAGTGAAGGTCAAATCTAGTTTAAATTGAGAAGCACCTTCAAATTTCAAAATTTCGACAAAATTTTGGGAATTGAGGAACTATTTTTCAAAATGTAATTGTAAGAACCGAATTGAGGAAGAAAAATTAAAATATAATCATGAGTGTTCTCTATTGTCATTCTAATCTTCTTGAATGTATTAAAAAACAGAAAGAAATGTGCAAAACTCACTGAAAATTTGCAATGAACGCTTTCTGTCGTCTGTCAGTTGCTGGAGCTTGAAATAATGATACAAAAGTCACAGCGAATATATCAAAAATAAGATTCAAGGTATCGTTCATTTCAAACTAACTCTCCCGATGTTTTGAAAAAGTTACTTAGATTTTTCCAGAATATCACACAAGGTTACCTTTCGATAAATAAAGCTTCAAACTATTACCAAATGCAATTTTTCTCTTTTTGTTTCAAAGTCGTTGCTCAGTAGATAAAATGATAGGAACGGAAATATCAGTATAAAATTAAAAATAATTTGGAGCTCATGGTGAAAATAAATATGATTTCTCAGCCTCAAAATAATTTTCAAGAGTTTGGTTTGAAGAACTCTGCCATCTATGATTTAAGAAGCTGAAAAAAAATTAATAATAATTGTCACACATGGTAGAGACACATAACACCCTAACTAGTTCTGTTGCTTTTATCAAAGCTCCAATTTATATAGTAGATGGCGCCGTGAAAAAAATTGTGTATGCTTAATGTCAAAACTTAATTTTTGACATTTTCATTTTAATATGTTATTATTTAGTTTTTCTTTCTCTTTGATTCGAAATATTGCTTAGCTTATTAAGTAGTTTGTTCATCAGTGTGTGAGGATGCTTTCTGTAAAATGGGCCCCATTTGTATTTTGTGTGGACAGTCTGAAGCCACTGATACAAATATTCATCTGTATTCAGTACCAAAGGCAAGTACAAATTAACTAATGATGATACTTTCATAGTCCATCATATTGTATGCATTTAATTTTATATTTTATGCAATTTAATGACAAAAATTTTAGTTCCAATTCTCCGCCTGTCAAAATATCCAAAAAATAAATTCAATTAACCTCAAACTCAAATGGTACAAAATACGAAAAACAACAACACGATGTTTTCTTGTGCAATGTTTAGGAGCCTCTAATTCCAGCTTTGCTATTGGTGAAATTTGTGGTATAGAATATTATCACAATGTTGAGTGCTTGTCACAATGAGCAGTTGAAAACAACAACCAAACCAAACTTTATTTTTTGACATAATAGTCTGCAGCCTTTCTGTGTTCTAAGCCCAATCAAGTTTTCCTAACAATACCCCTAGAATGATGGAATGTTACACTTAATGCGCATGCCCTTTGAGCTCCACTTGACTTGATCTCGTGAATGTGTGAATTCTTATTGTACGGTGCATTCGCTCTGGATTAGGGTTACGTCGGTGTTGTGAAGTAATGTATTCATTGGTGTGGTGTGAGTATAGCTTTGATATGAGAGAAAGGTATTTTCCGAAGCGATAAGCTATAGCGATTGGAGCGAGAAGAGAAAGCAAGGAGAGAAGGGCGAGGGGACGTGGATGACGATAACCTCTAATTTAAAATCAAGATACGGAAAGTGCTTATCACTCAGCAATATTTGTACGTGCGCTCATATCATCAGGCCATTTATTAACCTTCTTGACACTGGATAATCTCAGACATTAATTAATAACAGTGAACCAACATGTCAGAGCCACAGTCCAAGAAAAGCAAGATGCAGAGCTCCCTGGAACAACTTAAGGCCCTTACGACTGTCGTTGCCGACACTGGCGATTTTGAGGGTAAGTTGTCATTTTTGAAAAAAAAAAAAAATTTGTAAATGATGTGTATGAATGTTTTTCAAATGGAAACGATACCCGAAAACTACTGCATTAGCCGAGTCAATGTGTGTCAAGAACATTTGAAATGTTCACCATTTGCATTGCGATTCCGAGTGAGCACTTAATATCCAGTGGCGGCGTCAAAAAATACTTTCGTACCTGAGGGTTTATAAATACAATAATTCATATCAAATTCAATTTTAAGTTTGTATCCAGTGGCGTCGTCAAAAAACAGAATTTCTTAAATATGCCTATTTCATATATTTCGGGTAATTTTTGGTGATACTTTCGTATTTTTGCCTCCTGAACATGAATCCGACGCTCTCAAATACTTTTGGGATACGGCCCAATAAAGATCAAGAGAAAACTTTTTTCCTCTTTTTTCAGCTATGAGAACCATTTTGAGGGCCTATTTTTCTTATTAATATTCACTGTAGGTCTTAGTGCACCCATCATATACAGGGTGTTGGTGAATAAGTGCGACAAACTTCAGGGGGTGATTCTGCATGAAAAAATAATGACAGTTTGCTTTATAACTTTTGTCCGCAAATGCTTCGTTTTCCGAAATACGGGGTGTTAAAGTTTTTCTTAAAAACTGACTATTTATTTATTGCTCTGAAGAGGTAGTTATTGCACATTTTTTGGCCATTAAGCAAACATTGTGCAAATAGGTTTAAGATATATATTAGACCGATACAGTGGTCCAGTTAAATACTTGATTATCCATCGCGTATATCTGTTATATTTTGTACTGGTTGATTGAAATTGCATCCGAAGAATAATACGGTTATGTAGGTGCCTATTAAAAAATTTGAAACCAATTATTAATCTCTGAAGCAATCACTGTTTTCGACTAATCAGCGACATAAATTTAATCTAATATTTTCGAATGGCACAATCGGAAGAGTACAAAATTCTGCAAAAGACTATTGGAAGACATTAATTTTTCATCGCATTAGAAACGAAATGCAATTATTCTTCATTTAAAATGTTCACATGTCACAACATGACTTTTTAGCAATCGACGAGATTTTAAAATGAATAATCGATGCTCTATGGAAGTAAGGATATCAAATCGTTATCGATTGTATACCTCGCAAGTACATAATTTTCATCATCAAACAGAAACGTTGATGAAAAATAAAAATTTGTGATATCGATATACATCTCAAATTTAATTTTTACAGGTCGGTATGTATTTCTTGACCTAAATAAAATTATAATTTACCTTTCCACTCTACTTTCTTACTCCAATTGTGGTTTCGCATGAAAAATTCAATTGAATCCGAATGGAAGACTGAAATGTAATCGTCACGTAAAAATCATTTTTTTGATTTATAAATTTTTTTAAAATAAAGAGAGAAAAACATGTTGGTAGGCAATTCTATTTCAGTTGTAGCTCCAGTACTATTGGATGAATGTGCATTGTTTTTGGTTAGTTATATAGTTGTCAGTCATAAAAATACAATTGACAGTCTTTTTGTTATTCTGGTAATAAATCATGTTACTAAACTGCTGTGCATTCATTAATCTGTAAACAAAACACTGTGATGTAACACAGTTGTAGGTTAATCGTACTAATGTACAACTGTACGAGTGTTTCTTAAATCTCAATATTTCCTACATTTTTTAATAAATAAAGAAAATTATGAAAACGTGTCGAGAGATTCTCGATCCTCCATCAAACGTACTCAGAGTATTTTTTATGCATATTCCTAATTGTTTTGAATGATTTCACCTACCGTTCTTGGTCGATAGTTAACTTGGTAACACAATGAATGTCATTTATTAGGTATATGAAAATCTTTATTATTTATAATTTTTTTTTTAATTTCTAATGTTCCTCATTATAACACAGTTTGCAAATTATTATACTGTCACCAATTGGTAAAATGAGTTGTCTGTCCGATTCGCAAAACTTTTGCATTTTTTGGTAGAGTACAAATACGAAAATATTTTTCTTTTGATTTTACCCTTATTTCCGTGTTGTAGACGAGGTTGCAAATTAATGAAAATATTGTATGTCAGGACATCTCCACTTGCAACCATTATTGAAAACTTTTGTAATAATTTCGATACTTATTTCAATAAAAAAAATCAATTTAACTCTTGTCAAGAACAATATTTCAGTTATTTTTTCGAGTAGTTTGCAGAACTTTTGGAATTTTCATCGAAAAATTAGGACTAACAATTTTTTTTTCGATACAACAGTCATTTCCGTTTTGTTTGAATGGTTGCAAATTTATCAGAGGATGTAAATTGTCATTTTTCTAAACTTCGAAAGTTTGCAAATTTTTTCGCGCTAATAATGTGAAAAATCATTAAATCCTGATTTTCAACATCTTCCGTTCAGAAAAAAGGGTTGTAAAATCAGACTACAAATCATATGAAAGTCCTCTTCACTCTACTGAAGTTTTGAAACATTTGTAATTATTATGAAATTTTGTGAAAATCATGTCTATCTCTACTGACCTATCGCGTGTGTATCAACCTTTCATCGATATTCAGCAACATTTCTGGTCATAAAAATGGAGCATAGTTCATCTAGATCCTTTCTCAACATATTTCTCCTCAGGTTATATTCCCAAATGACCGGTTGACCTTAAAATCACTCAAGGTCCAATATCTGTTTGTTCTAGATTCTAGAGCACGCACTTATCAACAACTCCGTTTAGCTGAGCACTTGTGAAATTATATAATGTTTGCTTAAGTGATTTAATAATATTGCCTATAGCTTGATAAAATAATCTGAAGATAATTTCGGAATATGTTGGATACCGAGTCACAGTAAATCTAGGTCCATGTTTGACACCATTATTTATACCACCCAATTTGGGATCCGGAAAGTAGATCCTAGAGATGAACATGTATCAAAATGCCCGACATTCGGTTTGCCCTCGTTTTACATTCGTTTTTTTTCAAGAGGGTTATTTGAAAATCTCGCCACAGATTATACATCTGTGTATTTCGGTTGCGATTTTGCGAGCGTTTTGACGTCACATATACTTAGAAAAAATTTCGACCTGGGTATAATAGCGATCATGGCTGTAAATAAAGAGATTCCAAGTTTTTTTTTTATAATATAATTATGAATAACAAGTTTTTCAACGGGTGTGACAGCAGCGTTTTTTCATGGTCTTTTATAAACTTTGTTGGTTTTCGAACTGAAAATGGCCATTTTTGGGAATATTTTGACCCAACACACAGTGAAATAGTTTGTGATCCAAAAACTGCCCCAATAAGTCACCCCCGCCCCCCCCAAATTGAAATATTTCCAATTGGAAAAAAAGGATCGTTGCTGATTATTTTTTCATGCCAATACATTAATAGGAACTTGCTCTATTCGGTCCATATAGCGAAATAATTTGTGACCCAAAAACTACCCCAATAACTCGCCCCCAAGTTTAAATATTAGCAAATAGAACAAATTAATAGTTGCTGGGGATTTTTACACGCTTTATATTAGCTTCACTTGTATGTTTGTTTGTAACCGATGACAATACACTAATTTGATATGATTATTCCATTTTTTTATTTGCAACAAAATAATAAAAATAATAGTTTAAAAAAACTAAAAAAACACGCTTTTATAAATAAACCAAACTAAAAAGTAGGAAATAAATAATAGTTTGAAAAAACTAAAAAACACGCTTTTATAGAAAACCAAACTAAAAAAAATAGAAAATAAGAAAAAAAAATATTTTATTTAAAAAAATGCGTGGGGTACATGGCCAACAATTACCTGTGATCTGATACATTTCTTACTTTACTGCCCTAGGTGTGTAATGTACTATATAATCATTGATACCATGCACCCCACGCTTTTTTTTAAAAACAATAATTTTTTTTCTTATTTTAAATTTTTTTAGTTTGGTTTTCTATAAAAGCGTGTTTTTTAGTTTTTTTAAACTATTATTTATTTCATAGAAATACATCATGAGGAACTCTCTCTACAAGCTCCATGTGATAATTTGTGACCCGAAAACTACCCCAATGTCTCACCCCCAAGTTTAAATATTCGCAAATAGAACAAATTAATTTTTGCCGGTGATTTTTTCATGTTAATACATTATTAGGAACTTGCTCTACTCGCTCCATATAGTGAAATAATTTGGGACCAAAAAACTACCCTAATATCTCATCCCCAAGTTTAAATATTTGCAAATAGAACAAATGTGGCTGGGGATTTTTTCATAGAAATACATCATGAGGAACTTGCTCTACAAGCTCCATGTAATAATTTGGGACCAAAAACTACCCCTATATCTCACCCCCAAGTTTCAATATTCACAAATTGAACATATTAATGGTTGCTGGGTGTTTTTTCATAGAAATACATCATGAGGAACTTGCTCTAAGTGAAATAATTTGTGACCCAAAAACTACCCTTCTACCACCCTCTAAGCTGAAAAATGCAGAAATAAAATTAATTTGGGACCCCTAGTTACTTACCCCATTAACTAGAAGGCAGAAATAGTAATGGTATAAACAGATACTGGTGAATTTTTCAGGCCTGTACATTATTTTCAGCTTGCTCTACACGCCACACACAGTAAAATAATTTGTGTCCAAAAAATTGCCCCAATAACTCACCCCCAAATTGAAATATTCGCAATTAGAAAAAAAGAATCGTTGCTGATAATTTTTTCATGCCAATACATTAATAGGAACTTGCTCTACTTGGTCCATATAGTGAAATTATTTGTGATCCAAAAACTACCCCAATAACTCAACCCCAAGTTTAAATATTCGCAAATGGAACAAATTAATAGTTGCTGGGGATTTTTTCATAGAAATACATCATGATGAACTTGCTCTACAAGCTCCATGTAATAATTTGTTACCCGAAAACTACCCCAATATCTCACCCCCAAGTTTAAATATTCGCAAATAGAACAAATTAATTGTTGCTGGGGATTTTTTTCATGGAAATACATCATGAGGAACTTGCTCTACACGCTCCATATAATGAAATTATTTGTGTCCCTAAAACTACCCTTCTACCACCTTCTAAAAAAATGCGAAAATAGTTATAATAATCGTTGCTGGAAGTTTTCTGGAAGGAGATTATATTTTGAGGTCTACTTGATAAAACCAGTACCATGAAATAATTTGTGACCTCATACGGTGACATATTGGGGTAGTTTTTTGGGTCACAAATTTTTTCATTACATGGAGCGTGTCTATCAAGTTACCAATGATGTATTTGAACGAAAAAAATCACCATCAACGATTAATTTGTTCTATTTGCGAATATTTCAATTTGGGGGTGAGATATTGGGGTAGTTTTTGGTCACAAATTTTCATAATGGAGCTGTACAAGTTCCAATAATGTAATGGAGAAAAAATCACCACAAGATTAATTTGTTCTATATGCGAGTATTTCAATTTGGGGGTGAGTTATTGGGATAGTTTTTGGGTCACAAATCATTTCACTATATGTTGCGTGTAGAAATAATATACCAGCATGAAAAATTTACCAGTATCTGTTTATCCCATCCTTATTTCCACCCTTTAGTTGAGGGTGAGTTATTAGGATAACTAGGGGTCCCAAATAAATCCTGTTCATTTCTTTGGATTGAAAAAAAAATACTCGATTTTGAACATGACCTTGCTAAAAACAGTAAACAAATGAAATCAAAATCAAAAATATTATTGCCATAGAAATCAGTCAGTAGTATCAATTTCAATTTATTAACGTAACATAATTTAGGGTTAACCTATTATTTTTAGCCAGTTAAATGTTCTATATAGCAGCAGTAAATGTCAATTTTGATGAAAGTGTATTTCAAGGCAATTTTTACAGCTATGAAAACATTCAAGCCGACAGATGCCACTACGAATCCCTCGTTGATTTTGGCAGCCGCCAGTCTGCCCCAGTACAAAGCATTGATCGATAAAGCTATCCACTATGGAAACAAATCAGGAGGATCGCCAGACGATCGTCTCGAAAATACCATGGATATGCTCTGTGTCTTATTCGGAACTGAAATCTTGAAGATCGTTCCTGGAAGGGTCTCCACAGAAGTCGATGCAAGGTAAAATGAAAAAGACAATTGTTAGGATTCGTACAAATAATTCTAAATCGGCACTCTCTAGCTTCCGTTGGTTGCCAAGTCAAATCCGGCTCGAAGGACCAAATGCTTTGAATTATTATAAAGGCTTCTTGACATGTTTTTTGGGTAACCTTCCACAGTCTGAAAATGAAAATATATTGATTAGATTTTCCTGATTATATTTTCATTTTCAGACTGTGGAAGGTTACCCAAAAAACATGTCAAGAAACGTTGTTCCTCCACAAAAACCACATTCATTCAATAATTATAAAGGCATAAATGATAATACAAAGGAAAAATACACAGCATAACATAAACAATTTTAGTAGCTAGCAAATTATTAAGGCATTTTATGTGATTTTTTGTGGAGTGATGTTATGAGAGAAAACACGCTTGATTGAGTATACCTTTATTGATGTTCTTAGGTTGTCCTTTGATAAGGAAGCCAGTATAGCGAAGGCACTGAAAATCATCCAGCTCTATAAGGAAGAGGGAATTTCCAAGGAAAGAATTCTGATCAAACTTGCATCCACATGGGAAGGCATACAAGCGGCAAAGTAAGTAAAACACGGATTCATGGGTATTCCTTAAATTGGATATCAACTAATACATAAAGAAATCATTATGTATCAGTATATAGCAAAAAAAAACAAGTCGAATGTTGTCTACTTAGACTTTCAGAAGGTCTTCGATCAAATAGAACATTATGTTTTCTTTAGCAAATTAACAAAATTGGGGCTCTCTAGGCAACTGCTTACTTTAATTGAATCATATCTTGTTGACAGAAAACAATTTGTCGAATACGAATCATTCAAATATGTAGTCATGTCCGGGGTGCCACAAGGCTCTAATCTGGGGCCTCTTCTGTTTTTAATTTTAAAGACCTGGCACCCTCTTTGAATATACCGCCTACTATCTGCAGATGACCTTGAATTATTCAATAAAATCGAAGACATTACTGATTGTCAACGAGTACAATCTGAATTAGACGCAATCAAACTTTGCTGTAATGATAATCATCTACAACTAAATGTATCCAAATGCAACATAATATCGTTCCCAAAAACATCGAGAACTTTAATGTATGACTATATACTCGACAATAATATAATCAACGGGGTACATGAGATAAAATACCTTGGTATTAGATATGAATGCAAATTGCATGCAAATAGCATGCTTGGTTTTATTTACAGAAATAGTAAAAATTACAAAAATGTTGCCACCATAAAATTGCTATATTTTGCTTATGCTAGATCTAAGTTGGAGTTTGGTTCTTTGGTATGGAATCCATCTTACGATTACCAAAATACATCTATTGGAGGTGTATAGAGAAAACTCTTGAAATATTTATGCCTAAAAGTCGATGGACAATATCCTGTCAGAGGCATCAACCTCAATATTTTGTTGTCACGATTTGAAATGACATCGTTGGAAACAAAGAGAATTATTCTTGGTGTAAAATTCCTACACAAACTATTCAACAACAATATTGATTGTACTGCTCTTTTAAACGATATTAACTTCTTAGTACCTAGAATCGGTGGTCGACACAATACAAAGTTCTATTGCGAAGCATCACGAACAAACGTTATGCTACGATCACCGTTGAATATCTTGTGTAGTGGCTTCAATAAAATTTGTGAACTCTGTGACATTCATTTTGACTCTGTGAACACTGTTATAACATTTATTGTTAACCACCTATAATAATCTCATAATTTTTTATGTCAATGCTGCTACTTTACAAGATTTTCAGTGTTATATGTATTCTATTTAATTTCTTCTTTTTTGTTTTTTTTCTTTTTCTCTTAATTTTATGTGTATAAATACTTAGTATATAGCTTGATTAACCATTAACTTCAATATATTTCCCCAATAAACAATCTCATAGTTTTTTTTGTTAACCTTCCGCAGATAACGTGAGTGGTTTCTTAATTTTTGATAACGTCGGTCTGACAAACCGATTTTTTCAAGGAATGATTATTGGTCGTTTTTACTCAAAAATGAATGAATATTTTTTATTGAACATAATATTTGACTATAATTTCCATGTACAAATACAAACACAAACGGATTTTTGAAATATTTTTTTTTTTTGTAGGCTATAAAACAGCTGTATTTTTATTCAATACAACAATAATTTAACCAAAAAAAATATTCCTCTGAAAATGACAAAAACATAAACAGTAATGAATTAACATTAAATATAACAATAAAATAGAAACCAAAAAATTGAATAAATACAAACTGGAAACTGAACAAACTAGTTCAAATTTTATCAATTTTCATTATGCCAAATGCAGTCTATGCACATTCCCTGGAGATGCTGACTGATTCACTGACTTCCTCATACAGTCTTCGCAATCGCTCCTGTTCTCTTTCGTAACTCATTCTGACGTAGTAACACTAAAAACACACTATTCAGTTCAAGAATGAAGACGCCAAATCAAATTACACTTACCTCAGAGTCTTACACGAACGAAAACGCCGGTTTCACGCACCATATACTTATTTTTCTATCGAAAATTAACGCAAATATTCAAATCAGTCGGTGCGAGAGACCGTACGTTATAAGCGGAAGGTTAATATTGGTACTTTGCAAGATTTCTAGTAAGTAGTAGTAGTACACTGGTAAGATCTAGCGTCTGGGTGATTTGAAATAAGTTAAAACTGTTCACAAAAACACAATTTACTTTTCGTAGTTGTCAAAAATACAGGAACATTAGTAACACACAAAGGATTGAACAATAGCAAAACGTAGAAAACGTGAAAACAAATACTTTTGTTAAAATAACTGTTCACAAAAACACTAAAGATCTCAGAAACATTAGATCAAAATATACTGACAAGGTGATGCAATACTTTTTTGACATTTCAAAACTTGAAAACTTGATTAGAGGGCGCTAGCTCTCGGGACAATCGAGACATAAGAGTGGCGTACGTGCCGATTTTCACAGAGGTACTAGAATCACAAAATACAGAGCCGTATTAAGTTACAACATACTCTATTCAATTTAATTTCCTCTTTTCGTTTAAATTTTACGTCTATAAATATTTGGTATATATCATGCTTTAACATTTACTTCTACATCTTTATTATAGCATTTCATGTAACTGGTTACCTATGATAAATTCCTTTTTTTTTAATAAATCAGAAACTTTGAAAAATACCGCATTTTCTGACAGATCATTCCTTTAGGGTACTTGAACAGAAACATGGAATCCACTGCAACCTAACCCTACTTTTCAACTTCGTCCAAGCTGTGGCCTGCGCTGAAGCTGGAGTAACGTTGATATCACCTTTCGTGGGACGCATTCTCGACTGGTATGTTGCCAATACTGACAAAAAATCGTATTCCGGGGAAGAAGACCCGGGAGTAGTGTCAGTCACGAAGATCTATAATTATTACAAGAAATTTGGATACAAAACCGTGGTGATGGGGGCTTCTTTCCGTAACATAGGTAAGTACTCCTCTGAAATAATAACACATTGACATTTTCATACAGGATGAGACAATTTATATCTGGGAACTATCTCATACCAAATATATTTTGTGAGTGTTCCCCAAGGATCAGTTTCGGGTTCAATTCTACTTCTTGCACTACCTTCAACAGTTTTCTCATGAAAGTCCTTGATAAGCCAGAAAAAAATTAATGTATTTTGTACCAAAACTTCGCTGTTCGATTTGGTTAGTGCTGGATTACAAGTCAACTTCATAGTGTCAATGTCAGTGACCGGACTGCTTGGTAGCTCAGATTTTGGCAAATGTCTTGACATTGATGTTCTTGTTTTTCATTTCAAGGTGAAGTCAAAGCCCTGGCAGGTTGCGATCTCTTGACCATCAGCCCCAAACTTCTCGGCGAACTGGAAAGCAGTAACGACCTCGTGCCACAAAAATTGAGCAAAGAAGTCGCTGTCAAGCAGCCTCTGGAAAAGATCCAGATCACCGAAGCCAGTTTCAGGTGGATGCTCAACGAAGACCAGATGGCGACAGACAAACTTTCTGACGGGATCAGAAAATTCGCTGCCGACTCCATCAAGTTGGAAAATACGCTGAAACCTTTGCTGAAGCAGAGTAAATGAAGTGGAGAATTTTTATGTGTGAATGGAGAAATCAATAATTTTTGGAATTATCTTTTATATTTCTATTATATGAAGAATGTTATTTAAGATTAAATAAATGTTATTTACCCGAATTTTGATTTCTGTCAGAAAAACAATCCGTTTTTCAGGCATTCCCTGAATCATCCTATTTATATGCGGCAAAGGTAAGCCTATCCTCCTTTTGCTCCCTGAAAATAGCCGTCTGACTTTTCTTACATGTTTTTGTCTCCTGAACATGAATCCGTTGGAAAAATGCGGCGCTCTCATACCTTTTGCGAGTTATAGCCGGTAAATATAAAGTTACCCCACACATGCACTCTGAATATGGGAAAAATACTTTTCTTACGTGTTTTTGCCTCCTGAACACGAATCTGGCGGTCTCATACCGTTCCCGAGTTACAGCACTTAAAAAAAAAAATTAACCTCATTTTCAAGCACCGTTTTCTCGCACAAAAATCACTCAAAATGCCTTCTTCTTTTTACCAGCCTAAACAATACACCCTAAATCACTTATTTTAGGCACAATTTTGCACAAAATATCGTCGATTTTATCGAAAAAATCCTCTTTTACACAGTTCCAAATAAACGATTTTCGTTCCTTTGACAGAAGACATTTAGTAACATTGCCTTATTTTTCATGTTGGTAATAAATGAATCACCGCCCACAACAATTGCACACGTAAATGATGGGGAAACTATTGCTCACATTTGAATTCGAAAAGATGGCGGTGATTCACTTATTGCCAACATGAAAAATAAGGTAAATGTCTTCTGTCAAAGGAACGAAAATCGTTTATTTGGAGCTGTGTAAGGAGGATTTTTTCGAAAAAAACGACGATATTTTGTGCAAAGTTGTGCCGAAAATAAGTGTTTTAGGTGTATTGTTTATGCTGTAAAAGAAAGGAGGCATTTTGAGTGATTTTTGTGCGAGAAAACGATGCTTGAAAATGGGGTTAATTTTTTTTATAGTGCTGTAACTCGGGAACGGTATGAGACTGCCGCATTTTTCAGGAGGTAAAAACACGTAAGAAAAGTATTTTCCCCATATTCAGAGTGCATGTGTGGTGTAACTTTATATTTACCGTTATAGCCCTTTTTTGTTCTGAATCGCTTGTTTTTCAAGCACCGTTTTCTCGCCCAAAAATCATTCACAATGCCTCCTTTTTTTTACCGGCACAAACTGCAAACGCTAAATCACTCATTTTTGGCACAAAATATAGCTGGTTCTATCGAAAAAATCATCCTTCAACAGTTACAAACAACCTAACCTCTCACATCTGAGAGACAAACTTAAGTGAATTTTACTTCATGACAAATAAATCACTGCCAACTTTTCAAATTCATTTACAATGATGCTCACCACGAGCGCTCGCGTCGATTTTATTCCATCCGAAAGATTAGCTACAATAAAGTGGATTATTTACAGCTTTCTTTTTGGCCATGTATGTAGCACCGGAGCTGCACCGGGGCACGAAACACAGACCCTGACCCGTTCTTTTTAGGTCGTGCTTGAAGCCCCGGAGCAACACCAAAAACCTTCCCCTGCCCCCTCTTAAACCTACCAAAAACTTGGTGCAACGGCGGTTATGTATTGGGAATTCAAAATTAGATGCTAGCGCCAGAGTGGCGAAAATTCAAACCAGACATTGTCTGTTTTCTCAGAGGTTATACACTTGTGTTCGGAGTTTTTCTGAAAATATTTCCATTTGTTATAATTTTCCAGTTTTTTTGTGTAGTGTTATTCATTTCAAGACTCTAGTGAAGTAATGAATTTAAATCTTAAGACAATATCATTTGCGAAAACTCTCTTTAAAGGAGACAAAGTATGCTCTAAATTGCTTTCAAAAAAAATATTTCTCGAAGTTTCTGGACAGTTTAGCGAAGTCATCGGGAAATTATTATGAATTATTTTGAAGAAATGTTACACATTATTATTTGTGAATGTTCGAATTAAAAATAAAACTAACAAAAACAGTATTTTTTATTTCATTTAAAACAAACAAGAAAATGCGAAAATGTATCCTTATCACCTAGATACACATATATACTCACTCTTTTTCCATACTGTATGTCGGTATGTCGACTAATATCTCTTTTTTCTCTTCTCAAGTCTCTTTTTTTTTCTTCTCAACTCTCTTCGAAGGTTCTTTTTCAATTTTTTTCTTGGCCACACACGATACAGGAACGTTTTGGGAAGGAACTATTCTTCTTCAAGAGCCCGTCGTCTGTCTATAGACTCACTCAATCCTAGATTAGTCTGCACCAGTAGGTTACATTCATTTTCTCACGGAAAATGATAAAAACTCATTCTAGTACAATGGGATCGTTTTGTACAAGAGTCGCATTGAGGTACACAACAATAATGATTTGAACTAGAATCATTAATTTTTTCACTCGAGGACGTACATTAGTCAAAAGAATATTCACCAGGTAAACCAGAATTTCATTGAATGTCAACAATCACGAGAGATTCGACAAGTTTTAAGTGTACAATACCCATTTTTTTTATTGGTGCCCCATTTTACCCATTTAAAGCACGCCTCAGCGTGTTTAAATCGAACTTTAAAAAACGCGCGTTTTTTAAAGTTACCATGGCAACATCAACAAATCGAGAAACGTGAAGTCTAAATGACAAATTTTTGATTATTGATCTGACAGGAGTACCTTGTAACGTCAAATAAAATATTACTAACAACTCGTTCATTTATATGTGATACCTCTTGCTCCTCCATCCATTTGATGAACTTTTCATATTCTTTTTTATATATATGTATCACTGGATTTTCGCGGTATTAACCGCGATTCTGCTTCACTATTCAAAAAATCGATATTAGAATAATTCATTTTTGAGCTCTGGTGACAACAAATATTGATCTTTGATAACAAATTGCAAATGAATATCTGTTTTTCTCATTTTCATGAAAACGAAAGGTATACTGATGAATCACGAATTCAACCATTTTGCATTATTAGTTCTTATTTCTATTTTTTGTAGTAATAATACCAGTACATATGATTTCAAAGTGCACCAATAAAAAAAAATAGCGTAAAGTATTCGTGGATAACTGGTCTTAAAAACACTTGCTCTATTTCGAGCACTCTGGCTGCGCCGTCGTGCTCGAAAAATCGCGGGTGTTTTAAATCACTTTTTATCCACTTATACTTTAATATACTATTTAGAGAAGCACCGTGAATAAAAATGTCAAATTTGATTCGTGCAGGGCTTGTTCGATCTCACTCTTTTTGGGCAGCAATGGACTAACGCCAGCTACTGATTAGCCCCATCTTATCTAATAATAAACCCCTATCATTGTCTAAGGATTTAGACAATGCCCCTATCATTGTCTGAAATACAAACACATCTAAGGAACCTTGTTTATTCTACTGTTTGTTATTACTACTCATTGATAGATGTCTCCCTCTCCTGGTACCCAACTATAGCCAACCCGTCATACAGTAGTTAGTATTTTGGGTTGCATAACTATATGATTATACTTTCATTTGATAGTAAATTTCAATATTTTTTTTCACAAACGATTTAATAAATTCCTAGAAATAGTATCAGGACAAAACTTTATTATCAACAGACATCGTACTAAAATCGACATATATAACAAATAAGAGTAGAGAATAAAAAAATATTTTCGATTTCACATGGTTTTAGTTTAATATTTATTAATTTTTCAATAAGGTAGGTATTGGTCAGGTGTAATGTTGTAACACCTTCAAAAGAGTATAGAGGTAAGCTGCACTATCTTGGTCCCTTTTTCCACTATTTCCCGAAAATATTTCCAGTGGCTGTATTTCCAGAAGACATTTAGTATCATAAAATTATTTCTCGATTACCAATTCGATGGACTATATGACCAATTATTTTAGTATCAGTAAAGCTTCACTATTAGGATAGATAAAGTCAAAATTGCAATATTAGGGTACCACCTGGTACTTCTGCCCTTCAGTGCTTTCAATACTTTCTTGATTTCGCTACCGTATACTTTTTTCCACTCCTGATTTCTTGTGATCACTTCTTCTGCCTTCTTGGCAATTATTTTTATCTGTTCCGAGTCTTTGTGGTCTTCCAGAATTTTTCTGAGCTGAAAATTTCATTCATTAAAACAGAAAACTCCAGAAATAAAAAAATCCTGAACATTGGGATAACTATATGAAAGCTTAAAAAATCTCACAATACGACACGAAATGAAAAAAAAAATGTATTTGGGATTTTTTATTGCAAATGATAATAGCAAACATGTATTGTGGAAACTTAGAGACTAAAGGCTTTCGACTGTGTGGATCACGAAATACTGTTGCGGAAGCTTCCTTACTACGGCTTCAGAGGTGTGATACTGAGCTGGTTCAGCTCATATTTGTCAGGTCGAGTCAGATGGTGTAAACAAACCATCGCTCAGAAATTGGGAAAAAACATAATGGTGTGCCTCAAGGTTCAATACTTGGGCCAACATTGTTCCTCATATACGTCAACGATTTGACAAGTATAAATATCGCAGGAAAATTCACACTATTTGCAGACGATACTACCATTTTTTGGCAATCGGACAATGCAAATGATTTAACTAAAATCATATGAAGAAAGAAGAGAGTTGGTGTGATTCAAATCGTCTTTCTCTGAATATTTCGAAAACTAATATAGTATCTTTCAGATGTGAACTTGACAATATACCCATTGGGAATGACATCATTGAGAACAAAAATGTTAAGCTACACATTTTTAGGAGTACATATCGATAGAAAACTAAAATTTGAAGACCATGTTTATGCCTTGTGTAACAAAGTGTCTTCTGGTTGTTATGCAGTCAGAGTAGTCACAAATGAACTTGGTTTAACAGCAGCTAAGACTGTTTATTTTTCTCTGGTGGAATCTCACCTGAGATATGGAATTTCATTTTGGGGTGTATGTAGTGGTTATCTACTACAAAATATTTTAATTTTGCAAAAACGAGCCGTAAGATATATGTGCAAATCAAAACGTAGAGACTCTTGTAGATTACTCTTTACCACTCATGGAATTCTAACAGTGATTTCTATCTTTATAATGGAAACAGTGTGTTTAATTAAAAAATATATGAACAAATTTCAATCCACACCAACCCATTATGTGACAAGGCAATCCAACAACATTAAGTTGCCAATACCAGTGACATCAGTCATAAAGGATTCCATTGTCTATAATGGTTGTAAAATGTTCAACCATTTGCCAAAGAATGTAACAGAAATAAAATCTTTACAATGCTTCAGGAAGGCTGTGAAATGTTGTTTAAGTGATAGACCATTCTATAAGTTACAAGAACTTATTTATAATGATAATTAAAAAAAAAACAATCAATACTATGATTTTAAATTTTATTTGGGGTATATTTCAATGAGACTTATATATTTTATTTATTTTTATATTTATATGAATTTACTTTATGGGTTAAGACAAACTTGTTTATTTTTACCAGTATTTTGTACGACCTATATGTTTTTATATATACAAACTGACTTTATGTATTAAGTGAAAATTGATTATTTTAAATGCATTTTGTTTTTACATATAAACTGCTTTATAGATTAAGTGAAACTTTGTCCACAAGATTACTCTTACCTATGACAATAAAGTATATTCTCTCTCTCTCCCTTTCTCAAATGTACATAATAAAAAGGCCGATAATACATTGCCTGCTAACCTGAGTAAACGTAAAATCTGATGAATTATAATTTTTTTATTCCTTCGAACACTGTCGAACGCCAGACCCTGCATTGGTTCATTTTACAAAAATAATAACAGGGAGAGTTTTGAATATTTATTCACTTTTTCACCTGCTCATGAAAACGTGGTATATAGAAACCTTTTAGATATCGAATCGAAAGCCATTGGACCGGATGAAATCAATGTTGAAATGCTATTGATGTGTTGCCTCCAAATTTTAGCTGCCCTCAAATAAGATTATCACTAACGGTGTACCTATATCCTTCTATTTTAAAAGCATTCAACCCTTCAAAATAAAGCAAAAGGCATGATGACAGATTTTGAAAAACTATCCTAAAATGCTCGGAAATATATATTATTTACAATGAATAACATATTTCTGCAAAAATTAAAGGTTTAATAGGAAAAAAAAATAACATTTTAGTTTTCAAAATTAAAAGTCGCACCAAAACGCTTGTCAGTGTCAAAGCGTCGCTTGTGACGTCACGTTTGAGTAATCAAAACTTAAACACTGGACGCTCATTGAATAATTTAGTTATTTTATGTCAAATCAATAAGTTATTTGTGTTCGTTCCGCAAAAGAAAACAATAGATTAGTGGCTTAAACTTGCAAGGCAGGATTCAACAGCGATATTGCCTAGTATTCACCTATATTTTTGATAAGATCACTTCGACGTAAGTTTTTATGTTTTGTATATTCTAAAATAGTATATGGTATAATGGTCTTGTTTGAGGTCTAAATTTAATGATAAACAATCTTTTCTGAGGTTAGACATCTTAATGTCTAAAAACCCTGGTGAATGAACTGATTCGATATTGTTTAGATTTTCGAAGGGACACCACCTGTTACTTCAACAGAGCTTCTCTCTGTGGTAGATGGCGCCGTCCAAAAATGTTTGTTTATATTCTCGCTTAATGTCAAAACTTAATTTCTGACATCTGCAGCATCTTATATTGAATAATGTTCAGTATTTTGTCGGTATCTATGTGTTTTCCATCTCTTTGATTTGAAATTTTGCTTAGCTTATTCCTGAGTTTGTTCTTTAAAAAATCCCTCGTTCATTAGTGCGTGAGAAATTGTTTATTTTCAGGTAGTGTAGTGTGTAAGGATACTTTTTGTAGAATGGGCCACATTTGTATTTTGTGTGGACAGTATAAAGCCGCAGATTCGAATACCTGTATTCAGTACCAAAAGCAAGTACAAATCTTGACGAATTAACTAATAATGATATTTTCATAGTTCATCATATTGTATGCATTGCATTTTATATTTTCTGCAATTTAATGACAATTTCATTTCTAATTCTCCGTCTGTCAAAATCCAATTAACCTCAAATTCAAATGGTACAAAACACGAAAAACAACACGACAGTGCTTTCTTTGTGCAATGTTCGGGGGCTTCTAATTCTAGCTTTGCTATTGGTGAAGTTTGACAGATGTCTCTTTTCAACCAATAGCAAATCTATAATTAGAACCCGCGAATAGTTCGTCTCAAAAAGAAAGCTGAGGAAATAAATATACTCTGTTACTGAATTGAAACTAAAACGAAATTTGGTCCATCTGACACGCTAGTAATCTCTATTATCAAGTAGGCTAAGTGTCGCCAAGTCGATCTCAAACTTCTACAGGTATAAGTGCAAGCACCAGGGTATTTAAACATCTTAGATTTCATCTCGCACCACTGTTCAGTAACCTCTAATATTAACCTGTCGTGAAATAGGTAAATGTCAACTTATCGTGCTCATGCTCCCTGAAAATAGCTCTTTGACTTTTCTTAAGTGTTTTTGCCTCCCGAAGACGAATCCCAAAGAAAACCGTGGCGTTTCCGAAATATATTTACTTTCTCCTTCTTCAAGAGGTAATTTTTTGGAACCGTTTTCGGGCACAAAAATCACTCACAATGCCTCCTCCTTTTTACCAGCTTAAACTACAAACACCAAATAACTCATTATCGGCACAACTTTGCACAAAATATAGCCGGTTTTATCGAAAAAAAAACTCAGTTAAAAATAACCTAACTTTTCACATTTACTAAATTTCATCTGTCAGCAGGTGAACATTTTTCAAAGTCCCAAGAGTGGTTTCGGATCCTACTATAAAAGTTAAGGTCCTCGTGATCTCAACTCAAACAACTAAGAAAGCGGTTAAAAACAAATGTGAAAAGTTAGGTTATTCGTAACTGTTGGAGAATGAGTATTTTTTTCGATGAAACCGGCTATATTTTGTGCAAAGTTATACCGAAAATGAGAGAGTGCCTAAATGTAGTATTTCAGTCTCTGAATAGATATGAATTTGACTCACCTCTTTTATTTGTCTCTTTGTAGTGAGTTTATTTGCGAGGCCTGTAACCAATGAACTCAACACATTTATACCCCCATAACTGAAAATTAAAAAAAAATAGTGGAGATGAATTACAACATGATATTTAAAGTCATTAAAAATACATCTTCAAACAGAATATATAACTCATCAAAATAAAACTTATTTGAACGTTGCAAAATAACGAAATATCATTAACGTTCCTGTCGAAATTATTTCACTGAGGAATGATGAACCCACACGACAGCTCTGCGTTTGGGCTACTATTTTCCGATGGGCTACTGGAAGATACATCTCCAGCCAATCAGAAAACGATATGCCATTAGCGCGTCAGCTGTTATGTGTTCTTCTAAATCATCCTGAGTTTGTGTTTATGTGTATAAAAAACCATACAGAGTACTAAACAATTTTACTCATACCATTATTGAAAGTTACAACCGTTACAATTGAACAAAACACATACGAAATGAAAACATAATTTTAAATATACTGTTTGGGAAATAGAAAATACTCCTGCAGTACGACGAACAAATTGTTGGTGAATAACGCGTGTGAAATTTTTTGTAGGCAAGTATTCCATTTTTAGTGATTATAAGTTTTGTACCTTCGTTATTTCACAACTTTTTCATATACGTTTGATTTTAGTAAAATCACATATGCCGACGAGTTCAACATGCTGTTAAGAATGCTTTAGCCTTGAAAAAACACCGTGTATAGTACTTCACCGAAAACATCTTTAGATGAAAAGAACAAAATATGATGAACTAAGGAAAGTGAAAATAGTAAAAGAAAGATGTAGTTTAACCATTTTGAATTGCAGAAGCTGTTTCTATAAGGAGCAAATCAAAAACTCACTTCGATTACACGAGCGTATATGCGAAGTAACGGAACGAAAAATAATGTGTACTACTCGTAAACATTCTCCGTCGCCGAACACAAGATCAAAAGAGCCGATAGTCAACGTGGGTTTGAGTGACAGCTGTCCAGTTCTACACCAGATTCGCCCGAGCCAATCAAAACGGACCGCAAGCCAATGATAATGCATGTAGGTGTGTCCATACGTTGAAGGCCAAGAAAACTAAAGTTTGAAGAGGTCTGAATGAATAAAAGCCAGTAGAGTCTCTGGTCTGGGATCGAAATAGGTTTTAAAATATTCTATAGCTCTGTTGTGTTTTGTTGGGAAATATGCCTTTTTTTCGACCATAGGAAAATGAAATTATGATTCGATTGCCTATTAATACATACTGCGAAACTTGTTTTTTATGCTTCTGCAATTGTAAATGGTTTAACTATACTTATCTTTGGGATATTTGTCGAAAATAACATTTCTTAATAAAGGAATCATACTTACGATGCTTCAATCTTCGAGAAATTCTTATCCAAAAATGATAAGGCCACATCAACACCAACTTTATTATGAGTGTAAACTGTAGCAAATACAGTAGAGTAATCCTGTTGTCGAATTGTTGAATTTTCAGTGATTGTTAGCAAAAGATATCTGAAATAATAATGATTATTTTTCCGACCCAAATATCGACCAATAGAATTGCACCATTCGACGTCACGTGGTACAACCTACATGGTATTATACTGATAATTTTTTGAAAATTTTCTCTGGTAGTTGCTATATATAAAAAACAAAACATGATCCAGTCAAATTAACCACACTTCAAACTGACAGGTTGAATTCAATTGTGACAATTGGAGATTTTGCATGAAAATGAGTCGATTTGGAGTTTGTTCTCTGTCCACCATCGATAAAAAAGTCAAAGGAAATGTTCCCATTAATACGGAGAAGGCAAAAAAAACAGTTTGGAACCAATTTACTACTTTTTGGGACGGAAAAATAATCCCGAATACCACACGAGCTTCAAAATTATCTGGCATTTCCCTCAAGGTTCCCTGCAAACAAATAAAGTCGTCAAGTTTTTCAGGAAAAATCACTCGCGCTTCGCGCTCGTGATTTTTTAACCTGAAAAACTTGACTCCTTAATTTGTTTGCAACGAACCTATCGGGAAATACCCGATAATTTTGAAGCTCTTGTGGTATTATAAGTGAAAATTATTTGTATAAAATTCGTATATGTAATAAAATTTTCCCCATGTGTTTGCATCGTTTTGAAGCCTAATTCTCACAAAAAACTGTGAGCCACTGATTTTTTTCACGGTTGATTTTTATATGGGGAAGGGAATGTATTTCAGAGTAATTTTAAAGCAAGCTATTCAGAGCTATTTATGAAAAAAATTAGTGTATCCAACTAACTGAGAGAAATGGCAAACATTTTTGTGTTATGTATAAGATCCCATTGATATTTTTCCAACAAATTATTCCATACCATGAAGAAATAATTAATTTCTCTTCAAATGTTAAATCTGGATACGTTACAGACAGCTGAAATACATACTCACTTTTGGAGTATTTCAGAGTTTTCTGCGCATCCTAATGCAACTAAAATGACGTTCTGTTCATTAGATGACGTTGCATTCTGGAAAACATTGAAGAGGAATCTGAAATCTTCCTTGACGTGATCACTTGTTTTTAGTCCGTAGCAAAATACCGTTTCCCGTATGTTAGTGTCGGGCGCTCTGAAAAAAAAAACATTCATGAATGAATTCATAGAGTGGCGAATTTACGCAAAAGAACAAAAATATAAAACAACATTATAAAACGACTCTTTTTTGCACGCGCGAGAAGTTTTCATAACGAGCCGTAGTGTGTGGAAAAAAGAGGCTTTATATTCGAGTTGTATACATGATATTTTCCAATACATTGGTTTTTTAATATAAAAATGAAAATATCCTTTATAATTAACGTTTTGAAAGCAAACGCCCAATTTTTATTGTTTTGGCAGTGTCATCCAGTTCTGAGCTATGTTAAAAATTTCAAGTCTGTCTAGCTCATCGGGAGATTAGTTTAAAATCGATTGAAAGATTTATACCGAACAGAGAGACAAGAAAGCGAGTTGACAATAAAAATGATTGGATTTTTTCTTTTATACAAATGCTCTGGAATAGAAAAAAAAATCAATTTAATTTTGTGAGTAGTAGATTTAAAATCTTGCCGCGCAATCTTTTGAATCTGCTACTACTACTACTTACAGAATTTTAAATGCATTTTTATAAGAGTTGTCTTAAAAAAAAATTCAAATATTTTTATTCAATTCTTTTTAGTCATTCATGAAATCTGTCATCTTATTGAATTCTGACAAGAATTTCCGACCCTAAAAAATCCACATACCAATTTTGAATGGAATCGGACAATAATAACAAAACACGACGCCATCTTGAATTCATGAATTTTGACAAAAACATCATGATGTCCGACCTCAAAAACCCCCCCACACCCAATTTTGAATGGAGCCGCCATCTTGAATTCGTGGCTTTTGACGAAAAATTCGTGATTTCTATCCCAGAAAACCTCCACATACCAATTTTGAATAGAATCGAACCATTATTACAAAACTCCGCTATATTGGAGCCGCCATTTTGTTTTTTCTCTAGCAAAAATTCCTTAATGCATTGTCAACGGAATTATAAACACCTGCCAAATTTCACGTTAATGGACAACTAGAAGTGGGTCAAAATTCACTTGCAAAATTTGAACTAAACATACATACATACTGTTACGCCACTGGCCTATTATATCGGGGTACAATCCCTCGAAGAAAACACCAGTGGTATGTCCGGTTATATACAGGGTGTTATGAATCAACACACCACTCCTGCAACATCAAATATTGAGACTGGGGAGAGTTGGGGAAGTAAATACTCCAACATCTGACCAACCAAATGTTAAGCCACTGGCCTTCTATGTGGGATCACTCCTTCAAGAAAAGACCAAATAACGCTAAGGAAATCTCAAATATAGGGTTCCTATACTTGATTAATCCTTCCTTGAAAAGTTGCTCGTCAAAGTAAGTACTTTGACGTATAGGGAGCATCAATTACTTGGGAGTAATTGAACCGAGGTTACTCCTCGTGAGCGGCTTCGAAAAATATCCCTTTCTCTCTATACTTGGGAATGAGGGGCTTTTTATCTAGAGGTACGTATCGTTCTCAGAAAGCTTGTGAAATAATGCACTTGGAAAAGCATTAGAAATATACATATAAATTTTATAAATGTTACAAAGTATTTCATCCGTTCCATATACTGATAAAATGATACAATAGCCAAAGAATAGTTGAGAGTTTACATCAAGTCAGTTTTTGTCAGTCTCAAAGTCAAGTATACTGAATATAAGTAAGAATGACATCAATTGTTAAAACGACTATTGATAATTATTATTTGATAACAATGAAACATAAAAATATGGAGATACATTTAAAAACACAGAAATTATAAATGATTCAATTTGCCCAAGCATAAGATACAGAAAAATATATGAACTTACTCCATACCACCAGGTCTCAACACTTAATCACTCGATATTGGTTTTACACGATATTAATTTAATTGTATTTTTATTTTAGTTATTTCCGCGCAAGTTGTTTATTTACTTTTGAATCCCACTGTTTATTAGACTATAGTTGTATGATACTCTTTTTCTATGAGGTCATGAACTATCGATTGGAGGTTTTCGTTGACTTATCTCGTTCTTGAAGCATTGATGAAATAATGATTAATTATGGTAAATACTGTTCACTTGTGTATTCACTTTGTGAAGTAATTACTCGTGCAGTCCGGTTTAACTTGATTTGAATTTTCTTTCTTAATAGTTTCGCAAGTTCACTGCAAGATGATTATATTCGAACACTTCTCATCTCTATGGCACTACATGGTAATCGAATGAAAATTAAATACCTCTGAGAGGACATGTTACTTGAAAGACGTCTGGGAACCGAATCATTTGTTTGTCTCGTGGTCGTTCTTTTATATCATCCACCCTTTCACGGATTGGCTTCGATCGTTCGCGGGTCAAATTCCTAACATCGTAGTTATCTTCTACCTGTCATAATAAATCACTTTCTTAGTAATTAATGGCTTGTTACTGTCATCAAAGAAATGTATAAAAACCAATGTTTTATCTATTTCGTGGTCGTGTTACATTAATGAGCTGCCAAAACCTATAACTCATAGTTGCTTTGTTTACTACGAAATTCCTTAGATATACGTAACTCGTAGGGTGATGATGTGTTTATGACTCATTTGTAAAAGGGGGACTTTTTATATGCAATCCGGGCTGGCCGGTGTTTATTCTAATTTTACAGTGCCTTTGTTTATTAGTTTGGTCGCGTATTTGATTTCCGAATTTATTTTCATTCCTGGTGATATTTATTAATATCTGGTGGTTTATTATGCTTGAAAGTTTTTCTGTACTTATGGGGGCATGACAATACAAAGAAGTTAAATAAAATCTTGTAATAAAAAAAACATGGTATAAAGGAAGGTTGAAAGCGGAGCTAAACACACCAGACCACACAAGACAGAAAGAGATGGAAACAACTTTGTGAAATATCAGTTATACAGGACTCATAAACGTCTCACACTCTGTAAAATGTAGACAGGCTTGAAGATTATAGATAGACGATCAACACATGTAGATCAAGCCTTACACGAACAATATGAGAATAATTTGCATATATTCGAAATGCCTTATTTCTGCGGCAAGAGTTACATTGGCGAAACATCAAAACTATTCGAAGTACCTCAAAATGAACATCGGAATTATATTAAGAATCTGAAAATCTCAGAAATAATATTATAGAAAAATTAAATAAAACTGAAATATTTTCTACTGAACCCAAAGACCCCAACTTTCTACAATCTAGTGAGAGCTGTATATCACAGGATTATTTCAATATGTTTTGCACGTAGGTAACCTTATTGACCTTGAAAACGGTGGAACGGCGATGGTCTGAATTTAAAATCTGTGCAACACCCATCAAGTAAACAATAATATGAGCCTTCTATGTCTTCCATCGAAGGCTCATTCATAACTTCCTTTCAATTGCGGCGTTTTCGAAGTATGCCCCCTTTTGTGAGACACTCTTCATACCATGTAAGAAATCACCAAATTTGATTTTGGATTATTACCTGCCACTTTTCTTGAAATCTTGGAAAGTTGCTTTGGCATAACTTAAGCAGTCTTCTTGTCCGAGTTTACAAGCCCATTCCTGAATAAGTGCTTCCTTCAATTTATCAACGTGCGTTGTATATGTTGTGTTTTGTGGAAATGCGGAATTCAAGAGACCCAATATCATGCTCTGTAACATTATTTAAAATACAAAAAATTAATGAAGTACAGTAATAAAATTGCTTAGATAATTTTTTTCTAGTGAACAAGCTTTCATTGATTCATACATCATTGCAATAAACTGGTCAAAACAAACATTATGAAGAATTATGAAGGTTTATATGGGAAATATAATTATTTCCCAAAAAACAGTACTATGTTGCGTTCCACAAGGATCTGTGCCTGGACCGACACTCTCACTCAGTTCGTTGGCTAGTTTGTAATTTGATAGAGGAATTAAGATGTTTGCTGACGACACTACTGTAATACAGAGTGCTTTGTGCTTTATCGATCTGAAATTTTTTATTGAAATATTTTTAATCCTACAGCTATACAGGGTATCTCAAAAGTTGGTACCAACTTTCTTATTATAAATAGAAACCCACATTTTTGCATTTTGTTTCACACATTTAACCTTCTAATTTTGAGTTTTGACAACCTGAGTTTTTGACATGTCTATTTTTCTGAAAAATAACACCACCGGTGTAGTTTGGGAAAAAAAATGTATCTCGCAAACCGTTCAAAGTTAGGAAACTAAATTTGTGGAGCAGTTAGCAGGAAATCCAGGCTAACTTCCAATGTCCTAACGATGGTCCCTTTTTCTACCATATGGGCGAAGACGATTTTCAAATGTTGTATTGAAAAATTATCAAAAACTCACTTTAGAAGAAATATTTGTGTTTTTTTATGCAATAATTGAACAACAAATATTTTAGAAGACATTTTTTAGAAAAATTATAGTACATTGATAACCTTATAAATACAAAACAGGTGAAAACAGGTGGCGTGTTTGTATTTGTATTACTACGTTTCTGCGTTATGGGTTGAGAAATGAACTGAAAACGTTAAACAAACAACAGGTGTTTGTTCGTTAACACATGTACAGAGTGGTCCAACGAAAAGTATGCACCTAGCTTTTCTCCTTTGTTTAGAATTGAAAGCAAAAATGCTCGGACACGTGGAGTTTGCTTTTGAGGGGGACACATTTTAGACATATTTTTCAACCTGTGCCTTTAACGCCCTAGCGAGGGGGCGTCACAACCCTAAAATTTTAAATGGAAAGTGGGGTCGAGTGATATATCATTTGAACGGGCACAAAATTATCTTTCTAATGATACCCTATTTATTGAAATTTATTCGAACAGTTAATGCGAAAACGGCTTTAAGAACATTTACCCGATAATTTAGATATTAATGAAACATACAAATAAAGTTTTGGTTATTAGGAATCAGAATAACTACAATCATTTCTAAATTACTTCATTTTACCGAAAGCAACATTTCAATTAATTTTTTTTCATCACAAAAATCCCCATTTATCGTTTGCGTTTTTTGTCGAAAAAACTGCAAATAAGTGTAGGAAAAGAATTTAGGCAAACTTTTATTTTAGTCCCTTCATTGATTCAGTCTGGTCGCTTTTGAAGTTATTTTAATTTCACTGTACAAAATGGTTTATTCCATTCCAGAACGAGTTGAAATTGTTAAACTTTATTTTCAAAATAATAGTTGTGCTAGACTAACTGCTCGCTTGTTTAAGGACAGTCATCCCGATAAAAATGTTAATGATTCGTATGTTGCCAAGTTAGTTAGAAAGTTTGTCGATACCGGATCTGTTTGTAATGTGAAACACCAGCCGCAGAACCCCATCAGAAATGAAGCTGTGGAAGTCGCTGTTTTGGGGCATGTTCAATTGGATCATACTCAAAGTACCCGTCAACTAGCTGAAGCCTCAGGAGTCTCCCGTTCATCCATAATACGGATTTTAAAAGCGTACAAATTTCATCCGTACAAAATTAAATTAGTACAGGAACTAAATGAGGATGATCCTGATCGAAGGCTGCAATTTTGTGAACAAATGAGCCAGCGTTTAATTGAAGATCCGCACTTATTGTTTAACATTTGTTTTACCGATGAGTGTACATTTTATTTGAATGGAGCTGTGAATAGGCATAATTGCCGTTACTGGGATGACAGTAACCCACATTTATTCCGTAAGGTTCATACCCAATACCCTAAAAAAATAAACGTCTGGTGTGGCATATTAGGAAGTCATATCATAGGACCACTTTTCATTCCTGGAAATTTAACTGGTGAAGTCTACCTAAACATGCTTGACGATGCAATTGATCCTTTCATAACACAGATAATAGAAGACGACCAAAATCATGATGCCGATCGGCTTCATTTCCAGCAAGATGGAGCACCTCCGCACTATGCTGCTCCTGTAGGAGAATTTTTAGATAACCGGTTCCCCGGACAATGGATTGGAAGGAGAGGCCCAATTGAATGGCCTGCCAGGTCACCTGATTTATCGCCTTTGGACTTTTTTCTATGGGGACACTTGAAAAATAAATGTTTTGCTACGAAGCCCGAGTCCATAGAAGATCTTCGCCAACGGATTACAGCACAATGCAGAAGCATAACACCTGATATGCTACAAAATGTTAGAAATAGATTTGAACAAAATCTGTATTATTGTATGGAAGCAAGTGGGTCACATTTTCAACACTTGTTGAAGTAACGTTTTAATAAATCAATTTAACAGCTTGTTTACTTTTTTTACAAAGCACTGTTACAAGTAACAAACATTGAAACGTAAGTACTACTAATTGTAAATGTTTTGATTCTTAATAACCAAAACTTATTTGTATTTTTCATTAATACCAAAATTATCGGGTAACTGTTCTTAAAGCCGTTTTCGCATTAACTGTTCGAGTAAATTTCAATAAATAGGGTATCATTAGAAAGATAATTTTGTGCCCGTTCAAATGATATATCACTCGACCCCACTTTCCATTTAAAATTTTGGGGTTGTGACACCCCCTCGCTAGGGCGTTGAAGGCACAGGTTGAAAAATATGTCTAAAATGTGTCCCCCTCAAAAGCAAACTCCACGTGTCCGAGCATTTTTGCTTTCAATTCTAAACAAAGGAGAAAAGCTAGGTGCATACTTTTCGTTGGACCACTCTGTATAATTGGGTGATTTGATAGTTTGATTGATTACTAGAATTTCTAGGAGGTCAACTTGTAGACCTTTGTAATACCTTCGTGTTTGAATGATAATCGAATTCATGGTTTGAGTCTAGAATATGGTTGGCAAAATGATGAGAAGTGTTGGGATTGTGGGTGTATTTATATTTATTTTAAATGTTCAATGACCCTTGTTTCGATTTTTCGTCCACTTTATCTAACGTAACAAACATAATATTCATATTCAATGTATACATTGAAAAAACTTTTTAACAAAAAATTAAAAGGACGAAAAAATCAACCGAAAACAAAAAATAAAATCTTGATGATAATTGAGCTCCTAAACTAATGTGAGTAACTAATTTTGATTCGGCGCCGAACAAACAATTATCGAAGATCATTATATTACTTTGAAGAAGTAATCAAAACGCCGCTGAGCATCTCGCTGCCATCATTTTACGCTTTACCTAATTCAATTGCTAGTTTGTTTGGCGCCGACTCAAAATTAGTTACTCACATTAGTTTAGGAGCTCAATTATCATTAAGACTAAAAGGTTTATTTTATTCTTGCTTATCAGTTGATTTTTTCGTCGGTTTAATTTTTTGTTAAAATGTTTTTATTTTTCAATTTTTTGTGGTTGAAATCTACTAATTACTACCTACTTTATTGTGGGGGATGTAGGAGGATCTGTCAATGTCAATTACATATGTGTGCCAATGTTCACAAGTGAAAAATCAATCATCCCCTATTTTTCTACCCATAGGGGTAAATTATTCCCTTCCAAATTGGATTAGGATCAACTATAAGGTATACCCTAACTAATAAAAAAAGAATCATCCAAATCGCAAAACGCAGTAAAAAGTTATGCCTGATAGAATCGGTTAACGGTCCTAAATTCAGAGGGTGAACGACCAATATCCTTAATTTTGCTACCCTTAGGGATATATTTTTTGTTCAAATTTGAATGGGACCAACTTCGAAGTACACTCTATCCAATGAAGAGAGAATCATCGGAATCGAACTGCTCTCTAAAAAGTTATGCGTGATCATACATAAAACCTCCTCCTTTTTGGTTTCGTCGGTTAAAAAACTAACAAACATTCCAACATTTTGTATTGAATATTGGACTCGGACTTCTAAAATTCACAACCTTGACAAAACAATCACAGAAATGCCCATTTCCTACATAAATTGCGGAAAACATTTAATACTCCACTTTTGAATGAAAAAAAAAAAATGAAAGTTTCAATTACCGTTAGTAATTTGTGTGTGTCGTCGTCAACTTTTTCCACCAAATATTTGAACGCTCTCAGAGCAGCATACCAGGGGTAATAATCCTTCTCATTTTTCAAATATTGAACCAAGTGGAAAGCCTTTTCATAGCCGATTTTTCCGATTCTTGCGATATTGAATATATCGTCTATCAACTGTGCTCTGTTCAAGGGGTCGATAGATTTGATGGTTTTTCCATTCAGCGCAGTGATAATATTGTCCCAAAGATTTTGATCGTAGTTCACCCTGTAGAATCCTGAAAAAAAAAGAAGAATAATAGAAAGATACTAGTAGTTTGTGTAAAAACAGATGGAAAAATCTGCAAGTAATGGAAATACCTTTTGACGCAGGAAATCGTATTCTATAAAATGGGTTGTTCTTAATTCAAATTCAGTGCAATTCTGATATGTCTATACAAATCTGGGTGTGTATACAGTGTGTCAAAGGGACCTATCCGGTGGCCTCCAATATATCCAGATTTGACCCTCTCAATAATAATTTACTCTTATCACTTTCCTGGACAAATCTGAACTTACCGCTCTGTTGCACGTTCAAAATGATCCAGTCTGATTTATTGTGAGGAATCTCGTATGTCTTATTTGGTTCGAGCCATTCTTTGATTTTTACCGAAAATGAATTCTCCTTGCTGTTTGTATAACTGATTGGTACATACCATTGGGTTGTCTCATTCGAATTGTACCTTTCCTGTAAAACAAACTGATTTGAGAGAAAAATTGAACAAATATTTATTATTATTATGGTATCGCATATAATAACTTTCCAGAGGAAGAGTTCTATACATATAAAAAAAATATTTATCACAGCCAACATTGTATTCGTCATGACAATAACTATAATTGCATAGATTGATAAAACTATAACGGTGGATTATTTAGGTCTTTAAAACTGTTTAAAACGTTCGCTGCCAGCGCATTTTATATTACACAACTTATATCCGAGAAATGTTTATTGCAAAATGTTTTTTTTAGATTTTATTATGTTTTGGAGGCATCAGAATGTATTTTTTGAAACAAACCAGCAAATTTGTGTGCAACCGCGTAAACGCGGTGTTGAAACTGACTCAAAAATTAGTTGCAGTGCACTACCTTTTCTTACAAACTTTTCAGTGGAAGAGATCTATACTTATACAAAAATTATTATCACAGCCAATTGGTATTCGTAATAGAAATAAGACAATTACTATAATTGCATAGATGGATAGCAGAACTGTAACGGTGGATTATGAATATTGCTTTTATTGAGTTTTTTATAAAAACTTTTTAACAAAAAATACGGAACTTAAAAGTAAAAAATAAAATAAACCTTCTTAGTCTCAGTAACTAAGCTCCTAAACTAATGTAAGTAACTAATTTTGAGTCGGCGCCAAACAAACAAGCAAATGAATTAGGTAAGGCGTAAAATGATGGCATCGAGTTGCGCGGTGACATTCTGATAATTTTTTTGGAGTAATTTAATGATGTTCGTTGATTGTTCGTTTGGCACCGACTCAAAATTAGTTACTTACATTAGTTTAGGAGCTTAGTTACTGAGACTAAGAAGGTTTATTTTATTTTTTACTTTTCAGTTCCGTATTTCGTCGGTTTAATTTTTTGTTAAAAAGTTTTTATTTTTCATTTTTGTATGACTGAAATATACTAATTACTACCTACTTGTTTTTTGATTACTTCCAAAATACTTACTTACCCACCTTACTTCAACTATTACCAGTTGAATAATATGATTATCTACTTTTACTATTTGTTGTAATATAAATTATTTTTGTTGTTCTGGTTAGTTTATTTCATTACTTTGTATATCATTCCATCCTCTCATAGAATATAATGGTTTTGACGGATGTGGAACAGAAATAATGTCAGTAGCGATCTGTCATTGTCAACTACGTATGTGTGTGCCAATGTTCATAAGTGAAAAATCAATTATCCCCTATTTTACCACCCGTTAGGGTATATAATTCCATTCGAAATCTGAATATAAGGTATACCCTATCTATTAAAAAAAGAATCATCCAAATCGAAGAACCCAGTACAAAGTTATGCCTGATAGAATCGGTTAACGGACCAGAATTCAGAGGATGAGTGATCAATATCCTTCATGTTGCTACCCTTAGGGGTGGATTTCATCTTTTAAATTCAAATGGGACCACCTTCAAAGTACACCCTATCCACTGAAAAAAGAATTATCGTAATCGGACGCCTCAGTAAAAAGTTATGCGTGATCATACATAGAAAAAAATGATGGAAAAAAAATATACGGGTCGATTAGAGAACCTCCTCCTTTTTGGTTTCGTCGGTTAAAAACTGTTTAACCGGTCGCATTTTACATTACACAACTTATGATCGAGAATTGTTTATTGCAAAATATGTTTTTTCAGATTTTTTTGTTTTTGAGGCGTCAGAATATTTTTTTGGAACAAACTCGTTTTTCCGTTATCACGTTTTCCCGTTATGCCGTTTTCCCTAATCCCCTTGTCCCGTCATCCCGTTTCATCTCGTTTTCCCGTTATCTAGTTATTCCCATTATCCCGTTTTCTCGTAATCCCGTTATCCCGTTATTCCATTTTCCTCAATCCGCTCATCCCGTTTAATTCCGCTTTCCCTTTTCCCGTTCTTCCCGTTTTCCTGTTATCCCGTTATCCCTTTATTCCGTTTTCCCGTTATCCCGTTTACCTATTATTCCGTTACCCTTATTCCGCCATCCCGTTTTATCCCGTTATCCCCCTTTCCTTCCTTTTCCGTTTTCTTATTTTCCCTTTTCCCTTATCCCCATTTTCCTTTCCCTTTTTCCAATACCTTCATCCCTTCATCCCGTTATCCCGTTTTTCCCATTATCCCGTTATCATGTTACCCCGTTTTCCAGTTATCCCGATTCCCGTTATTTCCGTTTTCCCGTTTGGTCATCAGTGCGGTTTGCACGTGAGGTAGCTCGTCGCAATTGCCAATTTTGAATTTTTCGATTTTTCAGTTATTCTTTTGGGGTTTCCCTATTTTTAAACGACCCCTGTATTAGAGCAAACAAAACAAAAACATATTTAAATCGGTCGAGTCGTTTTTGAGTTTTAGCGAGACATTTTACCAATGCCTATTGCACTCAATTTTTCACTAGCCTATACTGAGTAGACGTTAACGGCTGGTGATTTTATCCACCTGAGAAATATTGCCTACATAAAATAGAGAATGTTTTGTTCACATTTTTTCTCATCTTTTTCAGTAATAATAATAATAATAATTTATTGAATCCTTTGAGATCAAATACATGATATAGGATACGTCAAGAACACAAAAAGGTAGACAAATAATCAAAATACCAAAATACAAAATATAAATGTCACATATACACAGATAGAACTAACACTTTATCTGGAATTTAAAACAAATCAAATGTAAAATATAAATGTCATATATACACAGACAGAACTAACATTTTATTTCGAGTTAAAAAATTCAGAAATGCCGTAGAAACAGTTTTCTTGCAGATATTTCTTCAATTTCGATTTGAACATATTTTTGTTTTGAATTTTCCTTAGATCAGTTGGAAGATTGTTGAAAAATGTAATTCCTGTATATTCCTGTTTAAAGAATGATGTGTTATGAGTCGGGATCCTGATGAGATCTCCGTTTCTAGTGGAATAGTTATGATGTTGGGAAACAGTGTCGTACATATGTTTCTGTTACAGAAATAACATTATACATTTAAAAATATATATACATGGATATGTTAAGATATTGAATTTTTTAAAATATTCTCTACACGAATCTCTAATCTTTAGATTGAAAATGAGTCTGATGATTCTTTGCTGTAGAATAAATATTCTGTTGGAGTTGCTGGAGCTGCCCCAGATGTTGATATTACAGGAGATGTTGGAGTAGATTATGGCATAATAAATATTGATCAATTGAATTATATCAAAAATATTTTTCAGTTGTAGAATGGCATAATAACCACTATTTAACTTTTTACAAACAGCATTTATATTTGCTTCCCATCTCATATCACTATCTACGAAAGTTCCGAGAAATTTAGTATATTCAGAGAGATTAATCACATCATCCATTACTCTTACTTGAAAATTTGTTACAATTTTTGATCTGCGATAGAACTGCATACACACTGTTTTGTCTGAGTTCACAATTGAAGATTTTTTTTCACACCAGGTTGTGAATTCCTTTGACAATATATTCAATTTACCTTGGAGTTCCTCGGGACTGTCAGCATCAGCAGCCAAAGTTGAATCATCAGCATAGAGAACTATACATTGTGTGCTTATATGAAGTGGTAGATCGTTTATGAATAATAAAAAAATCAATGGACCTAAGATGGAACCCTGAGGAACTCCCAGGTCCATAGAATAGAAATCAGACCTATGCTCTTCAATTTTGACAGATATTTTTCTAAGGCGCATGTATGAGACTAACCACGACAGAAAATTACCACGAAATCCTAAAGAGTAGAGTTTGCTTTCGATAATGTTTAGGTCAATGGTATCGAATGCTTTCGATAGATCGAAAAAGAGTGCTCCAACATATTTTCCTTTATCTATAGAATTGTAAATATATTCAAAAAAGTTGTAGGAAGCACTTTCAATCGACTTTTCAGGACAAAAACCATGTTGGTACTTTGATAGAATTTCAAATCTGGTTAAGAATGCATACATTTTGTTATAGACACATCTTTCAATAACTTTACCTATCACAGTCGGTACTGTTATTGGTCGGAAATTACTCATGATAGATGTATCACCCTTTTTGAAAATAGGAATCACTAAACCTGTTTTTAGGTAATTTGGAAATTCTCCTGACTCTATTGATCGATTTATAATATAAGCTAAAGGTTCAGCGATGTACACAGCGATACTCTTAATGATTTTGGTGGATATACAGTCTATTCCAACTGAGTTAGAATTTTTCAGTGAACCTATTGCATCTAGGACATCACAGCCCAAAACAGGGAAAAATAGTATACCTGTTTGACGAGCACGGCAGAATCGTCCTTTTGGGTCACAGTTAGAAGTGGGAAGCCTGGTCGATAAATCCAATTGTGCATTTTTTCTGCGAAATTCGGTACGTTATTCCCAGTTGCATTCTGTAAGGATTTCAATAGAATTTCGGGATTGGTGTTCTTGTACTTGCTGCAAAATACTGGGATGATGATATACTCTCAATCATAGTGATGAACTTACTTTGTTTTCATATACGAATTCAATCCCTTCTGGAAAATACTTTCTCCTAATACGAACTTCATCATGCGAACTATACATCCACCTAGAAATATCTGACATTAGTTGCTGAGTTTTTCTTTCAGAGTTCGTATTTTTTTTTAATAATTCACCACAATATTTCTGAAAACCGTCTTGGCATTGAAATCTCCTCATGGTTCAAGATGATTTTATATTTCAACATATCAATCAATCAAATGTGATAAAATTTCAATTCCAATCAATTTCAATAAATGCTGCCCAATTTGAACTTTGGTATGTATATACATTTTTTCAAATGGGTTTGAAAATATAAATCATTACACCGTCATGTACCGGGTGTCAACGTATTCTTTAGACAAGCCAAGGTTTCCAGGCAGGGGCGTTGGATTCGAAAATTTGTTTTTTTTTCGATATTTCATACTTTCTTACCACTTCCAGTTTCACTGGAAATGACTCCAACTTGGGATTTACAAATTAAACACCCTGTATATTTTTACTTTTTTTGATTCTAGGGACCATTCTGAGTACGATCACAGTTTTGAGACGAGAAATTGGTAAATTTGATTTTTAGGAGTATTTTTATTTGTACATCTACCCACTTCAACCAATGATGATCATGAATGATGAGTAAAAAATGCTATATGATAGTTTTTCCGCCCAGTTAGGCAGTTTGAAATTTTCAAAACCAATAATTGTGAAAAAAGTCAATGTTTTGGATTCTAATTTTCACGACGAATCTATTGATGGATTCGAATCGAAAATCGAATGAATAACAATTCCAATACCTACACTGATTATTTGTTGAAAAATTATGAGGAAATCAGGATATACTCATCAAGAATGCTTGAAAGTTTAGGCCGTTTCCGGTAAAACCGAAAGTGATGAGAGAGTATGAAATATTGAAATTTTTTCCAATTTTTGAACCTTTTCCAAGTTTGGATGTCAGTAAGAGGTTTGAGCCGGTTCTGGCTCTCCCACCACCACTATGACGTCACACGACCTTGACCTTGTCCATGAAGTTCGACCTTGAAGTGTGTTGGTGGTCGTGGTCAGGGTTGTATATGATAGTGTCTAACCTTGGGATGTTTGGTTGTATGTACACACTTGTAACATTGAAAAGATATTCTAATTGCAAGATGACCTTGGGTGAAATAGGATTGCGGTGATTGTGGTCAGGGTTGTGGATGACAATGTATAACCTTGGGATGTTTGGATGTAGGTATGTAACATTGAACAAACAAACAAACAGATCCCCGTCGGGAACGCACTGCGGACGCCCGTCCGAGTCTTTCCCCGTATAAACCCACCCCCCAGGAGAAAGTGCCTACCTTTCGGTTTATCAGCCTCCCAGAAAGGTATAGGGTCGCAGGGGAGATCCGGATACGCCGGATCAGCGCGCTAAGTAATCCTAGCTACCGTTATAGCTAAGCCACGGTGGGGCCACTTGATAAGACAAGCTACTGGCTATGGGATGTCAGTACCCGAGCGGGTTAATGCGCCGCTCCCCGCCGAGTCAGCAGGGAATACAATCACCTCAACCCATAGGTGAAGGACTCCCTCGTCTCTACCGAATAATGGTATGGTTTTCCATTGGCCCACCATCTACACCACGCCCCCCACAGTCCAACACCATGTGGAGAGGCACCGGCGAACCGGTGGGGCTATCCTCCTCCCCCTGGGTACCCATGTTAACAAGACTCCTCCTGTCAGCGTTTGATGGGTCACCGCCATATCAGACTTTCGACCTGATTCTACTCGTGTAACGTGTGACGAGTAACCGTTCGAGTGAGGGTTCGCCATGGCTTTTACCATGACTACTAAACACGCTACCATGTTGTCAGGAGCGATGCGTTTCTGGCAATATGCATTACCATTACGGACACAGGAGGAAATGGATATCACCCCCACATCGTAATTTCAGCCAACCAATATGCAATGTTATTTCACTCAAGGTCATCTTGCAATTAGAATATATTTTTAATGTTACATGCATACATCCAAACATCCCAAGGTTATACACCCTGGCCCTGACCACAACCACCGCAATGCTATTTCACCCAAGGTCATCTTGCAATTAGAATACCTTTTCAATGTTACGAGTGTGTACATACAACCAAACATCCCAATGTTATACACTATCATCTACAACCCTGACCACGACCACCAACACCCCAAGGTCAAAACTTCAAGGCCAAACTTTACCAACACACTTCAAGGTCGAACTTCATGGACAAGGTCAAGGTCGTGTGACGTCATAGTGTTCGAGAGCCAGAACCGGCCTAAACCTCTTACTGATGTCATACCCCCCGGAATTCTGGAAACCATGGCTTGTCTAAAGAATACGTTGACACCCGGTAAAGAATAGCACATGGACTCAAACGAATGTTTGTCAAAAGCTGAATGCAGCATTGCACTCTATGCTAGTGGTTAGACAGTATGTCCATCAAACACGAAAGAGCTTCTAGAACACTGTTGCAAATACAATCAAGAGAATTGTGTAGTTGAAAATTCAGAAGTTTTGAAATATTCACACTTGCAGAGCTTTTATTATTTCATTTCCGAAACATGCATATTTCCGTAACCAGTCCATCGTAACTCTAACGATATGAATCCATTATACCAGTCCATAGAAATGTACAACAAACTATCAAAGTCAGTGAATTAAAGAAAGCCAAACATCATATTTTATTAGAAAATGACTCAATAATGTTGCTGAATACTTCAGCTGAACTTGTTAACTCACACCTGTTATGACGTTATTTCTGTTTATTGGTCACTCACACTCACACTCACACTTTCCATGATATTATTACCGAGTACAAAAAGCCAATACAAACCCACCTTTAGAATAGCTTATATCATCAAATTTGTTATTGGTCTCTACTGGAGAGTTAATATCTTTTTCCGGACTGGACAACGGTAAAGACGAAGGAAGGGCATCGTCCTGAAAAACTGACTGAAGCACCTCGGTAACAAACTGTTTGTCCAACTCCATGCTTCCGTTATCCACCTAAAATATGACGACAAATATTATATTATGTACCACGGGACTGAAGTGACCCGTTTAATCCCGCGAGTGGATTAAGTCACTTTGCACAGTATATATACTCTGTAACGCCCTAATACAAAGTGTTGATTTAATAAAAAACCCATACTTTAGTTTACTTGGTTAAGATGTTGTTACCAAGTTTATGAAGTGCTTTACTGGGTGTGAATAATTTGTGAAACTCACTGGCAATTTTTATCCTGCGACAGATAAGGATGTTTTAGATTTTTAGAGAGATGGAATCGTTCAAATTGTGTACCTCGCAAATCTAGTTAATGATACTATGCAAATAATTGAAGCACTTATAAAAACAGACTATATTGATGAAAAAAATACTTCCTTACGACAAATAAACACACTGTATAGTATGATATTCCAATTTATACAACTTCAGTACTTCCATAGTACTAAATATCGGTTCCAAATAATGTAATACAACCAGTATAATAATGTTATACTGACAGTAAGTTGTACCAATTTTCTAAAGTCCCCATTTAGAAGAACTGAGTTTTCAAGAATCTATCAATTAAAAAAATTAATTAATGATGATCAACAATTTTCACATGAAATAATCTGTCTAAACAAGTTATATTCTAAATTAAGTTTTTTTTTTCAACACACTGTATATAATATGTAATATTTTATTAATTTAACAATCTAAAGCTACGTTTATATTTGGCAAGTTTACTGGCGGAAAGTACTTGAGGCCACCAAACTTGTCATGTGCAAACCGCAAGAAAGGGCACTTTTGCTACTTGCCGCTACGCCACATCTTTGTTTGTACTTGCCGAGTGTAAACGGGTCCGGACAAGTGGAAGTTCGTTACGATTTGATTTTTAAATATACAGGGCGAGTCAGAAGTACTTTCACAAACTTCAGGAGGTGATTCCTCACAATATTCTAATATGAATTGTCCAAATAAATATATGCCCGGAAACGCTTCGTTAAAGTTTCATTTTTATTTTCGTTTTTTTTTAAATAACTTTCTAAATACTGACCTTAATTGAACGAAAAATGGTATTGAGAGGTTTTTTGAGATGTCAAATTCGAACCTGATGTTATTATTTCTCTTACTCGTAGGGGGCGCCACCTGCACGTCTTTTTTTTTTGAAGATTCATAACCTTTTTTAGCGTACTTGTAACACATTTTTCAGTAAAAAACAATTCCTCTATCATATCTACGTAAAAAAGCTACCCTTGTTACAAGTCGCTATAAGCAACCGTTTTCTAGATATTTGGACTTGAAAATTTTAAGTCGATTATTTGATAATCGATGCGTGTTGAAGTTATTACCATTATTTTGCATTTTTCACAAGAATGCTTAGGAAATTAATTTAACGTTCAAGTGAGTTTATGGTAATTACATATTATGTGACAGTTAAACTTTTTGTTGTTTTGTTGAAGTTTCTGTAAGTTTTAAAACACTAATTTTGAAAAAAAGGATTATTCAAACAATAATGCTCATTTAGCCGATATGCGTTTCGTTTATGGCGTTGCGGATGGCAATGCTCGCGAAGCAAGACGTATTTACCAGGAGCGATTTCCTTATCGAGTACTGCCTTCAGCTCCAACATTTACCAGTCTCCACCGTCGTTTGGCAGAAACAGGTAGCTTTAAGAGGGCAGCTGATATTATTGGAAGACCACGAGCAGTCCGAATCCAATAATTGGAAGAAGCTGTTTTGAAAGCTCTCGAGGAGAATCCAGAAACAAGTACAAGAATAATTGCTGAAGCTCTCAATTCTACTCAGTCCACAGTTTGGAGAATTATCCACAATCAACGATTTGTGGTTTTTGAGAAAATTGGCTGAAAATCCTCAATTTTTAAGATATGTACTCTTCACGGACGAGGCAAACTTCTCCCGAAATGCTATCACAAACTTTCATAACAACCATGATTGGGCTCTGGAAAATCCGCACGCAGTTAGTGAATGACATTATCAGTATCAATTTTCTGTAAATGTATGGGCGGCAATAATTGATAATTACTTGATAGGTCCTTTCTTTCTTCCGTTCCGACTGAATGGCGAAACTACAGAGACTTTTTAGAAAATGAATTGCCGGGACTACTTCAGAATGTACCATTAGAAATTCGTATCCGCATGTGATCTATACTCGCTAGATTTTTATTTTTGGGGACATTTGAAGTCACTAGTTTATGAAACTCCAGTAGCGAACGAGGAAGATCTAAGAAACCGAATAGTAGACGCCTGTGAAACAATAAGAAACACACCAATAATTTTTGAGCGGGTACGAGATTCAATGACTAGAAGACTGAATACCTGTATCTTCGCTGATAATAATAATATAATATGTTTATTGTTTTAAGAATAGAATTCTTGTTACAAACACAATGTCATAAATAATAATATTAATATAAACATGAAATATAAAATGTGACAATAATTGAATTAAAATATAAAATATATATACATATATATATGTATATATATATATATATACATATATATATATACACATATATACATATACAAAGGTTACAGGACAAGAACTAGACTAACGATTAGAATTATGTTTTTCACACAGTATAATCGCAAATACTACACATTATAAATTACAGGGCATCATCAAAATATTCTTGTAGGTCATAATAGGCTTTATCACTTAATAGTTTTTTACATTTATTTCTGAATATGATAAAAGAAGTCTCTTTGATTTCATTGGGAAGTTTATTGTACATCCTGATTCCATTATATATCAACGAGTTTTGAACAAAACATGTTTTTGGAATTGGTAGATTCAGTTCATTTGACCGCCTTGTGTGGTATGTGGCTGTGGATTCATAGTTCTCCCTATTTTTATGTATAATCGATACGGTTTCCAAAATGAATATTGAAATGACCGTAAGGATTCTATGTTCTCGAAAAAGGGGTTTACATAAATCCCGCCATTTCGCTTTAGATAAGTACCTAATAGCCCTTTTCTGCAAGACAAAAACCGATTGCATAAGTTGTTTACTGCAGACACCCCAAAAGGGTATACCATACCTTAGATGAGAGTCTATTAAGGTATAGTACACCACCTTCGCTGCAGCAAACCCCAGTTCCTTAGAGACGTTTCTCATTGCGTAACAGCCTGATGCCAATTTTTTGTTGATGTGTGCAATATGCTGAGAGAATTTTAAGTTTTCGTCTAAATAGACTCCCAAGAATTTCAAAGTGGAGTTATTTTTTATTATGTTATTGTCGTGGGGGATATCAGGTATATTACACTTGAATGCTAATATATTTGTTTTGCTGGTATTCAATGATAAAAGATTTGAGTCACACCAGTTCTTCATTTTTTGTATTTCTGAAGGTGGACACTTTGAACAATTTATTCGAATACAATTTATTTTCCTTTATTTTATTCTATTCTACATATTCAAAATTTCTTGAAATAAAATGTTGATATTTCTTGCAAATTTTATTAAAACAAGTACACCCATGATACAAAAACAACTATTTCAAACGAGTAAAAATAAATAGAATAGGGTGCGCCCCCTACAAAAAACCAAAACTACTTACTTAAACGTCAAATTTATTTCCTAAGCATTCTTGTGAAAACTGCAAAATAATGGTAATAACTTCAACACGCATCGATTATCAAATAATCGACTTAAAATTTTTAAGTCCAAATATCTAGAAAACGGTTGCTTATAGCGACTTGTAACAGAGGTAGCTTTTTTCACGTAGATATGATAAAGAAATTGATTTTTTTACTGAAAAATGTGCTAGAAGTACGCTCAAAAAAGTTATGAACCTTCAAAAAAGAAAAAGACGTTTAGGTGGCGCCCCCTACAAGTAAGACCAATAATAACATCAGGTTCGAATTTGACACCTCAAAAAAACATCTCAATACCAATTTTCGTTTAATTAAGGTCGTCAGTATTTCGAAAGTTATTTAAAAAAAAACGAAAATAAAAATAAAACTTCAACACCCTGTATCTTGGAAACGAAGCGTTTCCGGACATATATTTATTTGGACAATTCATATCAGAATATTGTGAGGAATCACCTCCTGAAGTTTGTCAAAGTACTTCTGACTCGCCTTGTATACGAAAAATATGAAATTTTGTGGAATATGACGTAAAAAGAACACACGAATGAATTAAGACGAGGAAACGCATTTGAAAAACTTTTGAAGGAGTTACAAGAATCAGGATTTGAAAACACCGACATGAACATACTTAAAGCGAAGAAAGAAACAATAAAAACTGTTTATAGACAAGCAGTGAATAAAACTTCAAAGTATAAAAAAAGAGGAAGTGGTACTGATGATTTGTACAAGCCAAAGCTCATGTGGTTTGCCAGGGCAGATAGTTTTTCATGGAACATGGTCAACAGCACCAAGCACTACGACATTCGCAGCCATTTTCTTTTCAACTGTTTAGCAAAGAAACTTGAAAATATGTGAAAACAAAACAACAAGCAAGTTCAGTGACCCCAAGTACTTTCCGCCAATGTAAACTTAGCTTAAAACCATAAGGAAACTTGATGAATGAACAAGTATAATTCTAAATCAATTGTATGGAAGTTCTATAATTATATACTTCAAATGCTTATACATAATCTTGTACAACATATCTGAAACTCTATTAAATGAGTAAAAAAAACAACAATGAAAAAAAAAATTGAATGAGCACGTTTCATTCAACGAAACTGACTGATTTATAAATATTGGTGAATCTTTACAGTCACGGGATATAAAATTAATTTGGTTAAATAATAAATCTGTGAAATAAATATAGGTGTAGATTCACATTAATAACAATAAGTCGACATATTACGGAATGTATTTCACAACAATATAAGTCTTGTTTTTATACAAATAACTGGAGATTCTATGGAGTAGTTCAAGGCCAATTTATTCATGATTTGAAAAAAACAACAAATGACCATACTCAAATATGGGGTTAAAATTTCATAAAAAGCATTTTCTTTCACCTTGGGTTGATATTTCGTAGAAAATCGAATATTCTATTCAATTAAATAATAGTTGGAGAAGATCTGATATGCCAAATCAAGACAAAACACAAAAATAAAGCTTACCCTCTTTCCATTGTTACAGATTCTGGATTTTACACACATATAATTATCAAACGATTTCTAAATTCTGATTATTAATTATCAATTTCTTTACTATTTTCTTAGTTATTATTTTTAACAATTATATACCGAATTTTCCTTGACGCGCTCTGATTCTAGGCGACACACTTTCTAGTTCCGATATTTTTATAACACTTTTAAATATACATTTGAACTATTTCTGTTTGACCGTTAAGACGGAATTTTAATCTGACTACATCGAATATTACTACTCAAAATAGATGGTACTTCGAGCTGTTAATTCATCATCAGTGCCACCTAAAAGTAAGTACCCATTGAAAATTTGAAATAGGAAATATTTGATCCGCCTCTTTATTATTTGATTCTGGTGCATTTGTGGATGTTTTAAAAAGGAAAATCGTTAGCCGTCGCCGAGGCCTACGTTGGAAATTCTATCAATATTAAAAAGACCAAAGCCGACAACATTTCTGGACATGGTGACCTGGAAGAATCCCAAATTATCGGATCTTCTGAAAACACTTTTAGGCTACTTTCTGAAGCTGCCGCGTGTACTTCTACATCAAGCATCGTCACACAGCATACTGTCGATGGAACAAATCGATTATTCAATATTATAAATTGTACTAATGTAAACATCCATTTGATTATGAATAATTGAATAGAACTTTCTCAAAAAATTTACGTTTTTTAATTATGCTCACAAAATTGATGACACTGACAATGTCTTAACTTGTCAATAAAAACCCTGGTGCTTGAACTGATTCGATATTGTTTAGATTTTCAAGGGGACACCACCTGTTACTTCAATAGAGCTTCCCTCTGTCATCTCTGTGGTATACGGCGACGTCCAAAAATGTTTGTTTATATCCTCGCTTAATATCAAAACTAAATTTTTGACATCTGCAGCATCCTATATGAAATTATTTTTGGTGTTTTGTCGGTGTCTATGCGTTTTCCTACTCTTTGATTTGAAATCTTGCTTAGCTTATTCCTGAGTTTGTTCTTTAAAAAATTAGTCGTTCATCAGTTCATTAATGCGTGAGGAATTGTTTATTTTCAGCTAGTGTAGTGTGTAAGGATAATTTTTGTGGAATGTCCTACATTTTATTTTGTGTGGACAGTATAAAGCCGCAGATTTGAATATTCACCCATATTCAGTACCAAAAGCAAGTACAAATCTTGACGATTTGACTAATAATGATATTTTCATAGTTAATCATATTGTATGCATTGAATTTGATATTTTCTGCAATTTAATGACAATTTCATTTCCAATTCTCCATCTGTCAAAATCTTCGAAAAGAAAATTCAGTTAACCTCAAATTCAAATGGTACAAAGTACGAAAAACAACAACACGGTGCTTTCTTTGTGCAATGTTCGGGGGCTTCTAATTCTAGCTTTGCTATTGGTGAAGTTTGACAGATGTCTCTTTTCAACCAAGAGCAATGCTAAAATTAGAACCCGCCAACAGTTCGCCTCAAAAGGAAAGCTGAGGAAATAAATATACCCTGTACTGAATTAAAACTGAAACGAAATTGGCGCCATCTGCAATGATAGTAATATCTATTATCAAGCAGGCCAAGTGTCGCCAAGTTGATCCCAAACTTTTACAGGTATAAGTGCAAGCACCAGGGTTTTTAGACATCTTACTTGTCACATAGAAATGTTATATTGATGGTATTTTTGAATGTTTCAATAACAATGCTGAGATACCTACTTCAGTCCCTAGGGATTGAATGAACCACTTTAGTCCCTGTTTGGAGGCACTAAAGTACTCCCGGAAGTGCAAAAAGCTTGAAGGTATTCAGTTTGCTGTGTCGAGGATGTTTGATGTTATATATCTTACCAAGTTTGCTAGATGGTACTGAAAGTATGTAGCGAATCCCTCATTCAGCCATGTGTTGGACCACCAATCGAGAGTCACATAGTCGCCGAACCACTGGTGACTGATTTCATGTGCCATCACTGTAATTATCCTTTCCTTGTCAGAATTCGAGGTCCTGTTTCCTTCATCCAGGAGATCCACTTCCCTAAATTATATATTTTTTCAATTTAATCAGTATTACTGAACATATTGAGATGTACATAAGGAACAGAAGGGGTCCACGGACTGAACCCTGGAGCACACATATTTCAAAATTCTTAATTACCTGAATGTTATCAATCCCCAGTTCTCCATGGCACCGGCTGCAAAATCCGGGATGGCGATCTGATTGACTTGAGGGTTTCCGAGATCTTGGTATTTTATTTGGATCCAATCGCCCATCAGGTCTACAAGCTTTTCTCCGTAGTTTTTCGCGATTTCCATGTTTTCTTCTGCGCTCTTTCTCGCATAAACATTGTACTTGCCCCCCTTCTTCAAAGCGGGTTCGAAGTGGGATATGATAAATGCGACGATATAGGTTGACATCGGAGGGGTGGTTTGGAATGTTGTGATTGTTTCATTTCTGGAAAATTACCCCAAAAATGTGTGAATGAAGGACTGTAACATTCAATTCATTCTAGTGATAATTGGACATTTGATGCTTGTTCTTCACTATAATTTTTCAAAACGATTTGGGCGATATAACACCCTTATCTGATATAAAATAATTCGGAATAAAACCCTCGATTTTTGACCTCGGGTTTTAAATTATGAAATATTCGGTCTCAACTATTTGAACATTTCCTAAAAATTTGGATTCGGAGTGATACTCGTAGGACTGGGTACATAAACTGTGAACATGATGGAAAAATTGTGAATATCCGAATCCCCATTTTTTAGATTGTTTCGATTTGCTTGTAGGGATGAAGTATATTTTAGCCTGCCTCAGGATCCTCTTCTCTTGTAACAATTGAATAGACAAACGGATACGGGGTTGTGACCATAGATTTTAGTCAGTGTTTGTGCAAAATATCGACGATTGCTCAAGCACAAACGGATCAATCAGAAAACATCATGTTTGGAAATCAGAATTATATAAATAGGAATAAATATTGATTCTATCACTTGAATGAAATAGGACATGTTTGTTTGTTATCGAAAACATGTTGGAAAATTTTAATTTTTAGATAACTGTCATAATGTTATCAAATAACGCACAATGGTGCTTGTTTATCGTCATTTTGAAATGGTTCAAACAAACTTTGTTGTCGGTCTACCAGGAATCCAACTCTAGAAAATCGACATTTCCTCTGTAAATTCAAGAGAAAAGTTCATTTCACTTCAATTAGTTCATGTTGCATTTTTGCTCAATATGTACTCTAAGAGTTGGTTTCCGAGAAAAACAGTATTGAATTTAGATCTGAAAACAAATATTTTGGTAACAAGATAGGAATTTGTTAGTAATTGTTATACTTTAATTCAATCAACTATGCCAATTGATAGTCAATGCCGTGAAGAAGACAGTAACAATGTGATTAATAATAATAATAATTTATTCATCTTTCTTGATCATACAATAATGATATAAGACATGTTACGAGAAAAAAAAACAGGTTATTGTATGAAACACTGCCAGTATAAAGACACTATCAAAGCACATACAGTGCTTCTTAGAAGTCCTCTTCACCCCTCTTATTTTTGGAACGATTATACATAAACAAGTGAAATTTGGAAACTGAATATTAAAGGTTGTGAACTTCCCTACTAGTGATGATAGATGACGAAATCGTCAAAGATGACGTCACAAGGCCATTGTGACCAATAATTTTAAATGGAACCCTACGGCAAGCGACACCTCTTTTAAAATGTATCGAAAAAACCTATTCAATGATACTAATTCTGTTTGTGTTTATGGCAGTTTCAATGGCTCATTAGTAAACATTAAAATTTAAATTCCATTCAGTATGATATTAATTACAGATTTAAGAATCAGTATCTACTTAAAGAAGTTGCTCGAAGTGACCTCCATTGACTTCCTGATAGTGAAATATCCTATTTTTAAACTCTTCTCGTAATTTTGCAAATGTGTCTGCGGAAACAGCCTCACATTCTGCAACAATACGTTGTTTTAAAACGTCAATATTATCAGGTTCAGTGGCGTGAACCTTCGATTTAAGGTACCGCCACAGAAAAAAATCCAAAGGTGTGAGGCCCGGTGATCGAGGTGGCCAATCCGTTGAACCTCGTCGTCCAATCCATCTACCACGATACTCCTCATCCAAATACCGTCTTACTGCACCGTAATAGTGTGGAGGAGCACCATCCTGTTGGAATGTTATTTCCAAATTGCCGAATTCATCTAGATTATCTTCCAAAATTCCAAGGATTAACGGTTCTATTGCGTTTTGCAACAGCTCCAGATAAACCTCACCAGTTAGATTAGAATTTGAAAAAAGAGGCCCAACGATGTGGTTTCCCAGGATATCTGCCCAAACATTCACCTTCTGGGGAAATTGGGTATGTGTTTCACGGAACAGGTGAGGATTTGCGTCACTCCAATACCTCACATTCTGTGTATTTACATTTCCATTTAGATAGAAAGTACTTTCGTCACTAAAACAAATTGTTTTGAAATATTCTGGCTGTTGGTTAATTTTAGTTTCCATATTTTCACAAAATTCTAGTCTTCGGTCTGGGTCGTCGTCTGAGAGTTGATGAACCATTTTTAATTTGTAAGGATGAAATTTGTTTTTTTTCAACACGATGTGTACTGTTTTTCGACTGACTTCACAGGTAGATGCAACGTGAGTTGTTGAAGAAGTAGGATTAACTATTACTTCTGCCAGTATATCAATTTTTTTCTCATCAGAAATTTGTGGTCTGCCAGATCGTTTCGCATCATTAATACTACCCGTTGTTTCAAACTTACGAAGAAGCTCCCTTAAATAAGTCCTCGAAACGAGGCGATCGGAAAATCTCTCATTAAAAATGCGTTCTGCTGCATGAATATTTTGTCCAGTTTCACCAAGAATTAGGATCCCTGCTACTGTATCACCTAAAGCACGTACCATTCCACTTCTTGAAGCATTTAAACGTTCGGCTCACAACAGTTTAACAAATTATTAAAATGTACAAAAATATTAGAAGTACCAAAAGCTGCTAAAACAGTTAAACGTTCGATCAACAATACACAAATTATTAAATGTACAAAATCTTGGACAATTACAAAAATGTCGAATTAGGGAGACTAACAAAAACGTCAGCTTATTTGACAACTATCCAGAGGCGGAGCTTGAATTTGGAATGTTAGTATTTACTGATTTAATTCATCACGGCTTTGCGTTTTTTAAAAGCGAGTTGCCAAAACTGCCATGAACACAAACAAAATTAGTATCATTGAATAGGTTTTTTTCGATACCTTTTAAAAGAGGTGTCGCTTGCTGTAGGGTTCCATTTAAAATTATTGGTCACAATGGCCTTGTGACGTCATCTTTGACGATTTCGTCATCTATCATCACTAGTAGGGAAGTTTACAACCTTTAATATTCAGTTTCCAAATTTCACTTGTTTATGTATAATCGTTCCAAAAACAAGAGGAGGGAGGGGACTTTTGAGAAGCACTGTACAGGTACACTCTTTTCAAATGAAAATTTTTTAAGCATTTCTTTGAACATTTTATGGTCTGTGATGTTTTTTAGAGATAATGGGGGATGATTTTTTTATGTGGTTATCTCAAACCCAATGTTTATTTCAATAGACCTACCAATGTTGAATAATTGAAGGACAGAATACAATTTTCATTCAAATTCAAAAACGATATACAATTTGAGTGTTACAAACATTGTTTATATGATTCCACTTCAGAAAAAACAAGTGACCCACCTAAGCAATCGGTATGCTTGTGTTGTGCCATAACCACTTTTTCTCGATTCGGGTTAGTTTTTACCCGACTACGGCGAAGCAAAAATGAGGGTTATGATTTTGACCGGTATGTAGGTGGGTATGTATGTATGTTCATCTGTTCCCTCATAACTTCTAAACTACTTAGCATAATTTGACAAATGAGGTATCGTTGGAAGCGTCTTGATCGTCCGTTGGTTATAGCCTATGTGATGTCACATTGAATTGAATATGGCGCCCTCTAGAGGATATAAAGTAATGAACTGAAATAATTATTTTCCTATGATGCCGTGGGGGGTATGAAATGAAAAGGTTTAATTAGCACATATATTGTTAGCTGTTGCTCGCGGTTTTGCTTGCATGCACCCGATAATTGGGAATAAATTCAAAAATCACGCCTCAGATGTGAGCCAAACATATTTTCTCTCCAAACCTACCCAAAATACATATATAATAGATACGTATTTCATTATGGACTATGATAGACATGTTGAAATTATATAAAAAAACAAAACGTGTGTAATAATAATGATAACATGGAAGTACCTCCACGCGGTGTATTACTTAGGTACATGTAAAACAATGAGATCTAAACAAATAAAATTGTTAAGCAGCTCTGCAAATACTTTATCACGAAATTATAACCCCAAAGTAATTAAAATAAAAAGTAAGTTCCAACCTGACTACTGAAAAATCACGCTCTAAAAAGTTTGAAATAAGAATAAGTTCAAAAACTTAAACCCGACTACGAAAAAATTGTTATGTACAAACTATTCAATATTTATCATCTACTAAATGAACAACTTACACCTAATATATTTTAATGTATTTGATACATATTCATAGTGATGTTCAGAGGATAGCCGTGTTGATATGCCACTTTGCCCTAAAGCTTATGATCGCTTACTACTGTTAGAATGTATTGTTTTGCTGGAATTAATTGATTTATTGGATCGTTTGGAACCATGGAGGGAGCATTACACTTTTTTCTTACGTGATGATTTCTACCAGTCAACACCTACCGCAAGCCTCGTAAAATAACTTCGATCCTGACGGGGGTCCCCCGACCGAACACGTTTTTTTTTATTAATAACAGCCGACACATGTATCTAATTTTATCTGGTCTATACGACCATTCTCGTAAACTTTCGACTTTAACAGATCGTGAAAAAATTTCAGGAACCCTTCTGTTTCTCACGAAGCATCTTAACGAAATTCACTATTTATAGCGAAGTTGCCAATAGGAAGATATTCAGTCAGTTCATAGTTTAGTATGTAGAAATCAGTATCCATGTCTTATTCAAGTGAATCAGTCGGTAGATGCCAGTTTCTCGAGTCTATACCCGAGAAAAACAGAGTTCAATCGTGTCAGTTTTCAATAGCCCTACAACACTGAAAAGTCAAATAATCATAGTTAATTAATATAATTCGGTAATCAAAGTTCAGCTCTTAGTATCCAGTACTCCTCAGTTAGTCCAGAGTTCAGTACGTAGGAATCTGTATCCATTTGTTATTCAAGTGAATAAGTCTTCAGTAGACTATTCAACAATGAAAAACCGAATGATCATATTTAATTAATATAATTTCGGTAATCAGTGTGTCCCGAAGTTAGTTCAGTGCTTAGAATGCAGTAATCAGTATTCAGTATTGAGTATTCAGTAGTCAGTCTACCTACATCATACGTGAATGAATACACGTAGTTAGAAATGTAACAAATAACCATTGTTGGTCATTCTTATTCAGAGTTGAGATGAATAAATTCAGTTCGCTAAAATCAGTAGTGAGCCACGTGATAACCAGTTCTTTTATCTCAAAGGTAGATAAAAAAACGAAACAGAGCGATTCGCTAAAACTCTTTAACATGATGTCAACCCCTATTCCGGAAATACTAAAAGAACTTCCTTTCTATATTTGGAGTACTTAATGAATCTCAAACCAATTATATTAGTGCAGTCAATAACCACCTAAGTAAACGCTAAAAACTATAGTGTCCAAGGTCAGACAGAGTTCTCTCAGCATGGTGTCAACAAAGGCTACAAGTATATTGTAATTGTTTGGCAATTGTTTTAATAATTTTTCACTGAGTTCCTATATGCATGTGTGTCAGAAAACTTCTATAATATGTGAGTGTATATTAATATATTTGATTTTTGAAATACATTAATAATTAGAATCTTATCAATGCGTTTGTATAACTGCAATGAATTAGTCTAATGTGTTCTTGCTGGAAAATCAATTTGGTTAAGTGATGTTTGTTGGAGAGTAAAGCAGGATGTTTTTTATCAAAATTATAGTTAGATAACTGTAGTCCACCCACTCTCAAAATTTCATTTTGATCCATAAATGGATTCAAACCGAGTATTTCGGATCTCCTTTGTAATGGTTTGTCATTTTTTAGTAGGGACAATTCTTTCGGAAAGCTTTCAATTTACGATAATCTAACTAAACAATTCAATGCTTGGTTTAATTCGAGAACATCAAGTGTACCAAACTTTCGATTAGACTCATTATTTCTGCAGTTGAAAATAAATCGTTGGCAGTATGCCATTACTCTTTGTAATCGTTTTAATTTTGTATATCGGTTCATCGGAAATAAATCAGATTCATTAACTACTCGATTGACGGTATGATAGATAGTTCCTTGTTTTTTCCTCTCCGGGATTTCATGGGTAAATGGACTAATTGACATATGCCAGACATCCTTGGATGATGCTAGCCAAGGAGGCCCTAGCCACCACAACGTGGCATTTTGCAGATCTTTAGGATACATTCCTCTGGATAGAAGATCACTAGGGTTTTCCTTGGTTCTAATAAAATTCCAATCAGAAGGATTGGTGAGAGACTGAATTTGAGCAACTCTATTTTGCACAAATGTTTTAAGAATATTAGGCTGTGTTTTTATCCAACACAGGCAAACACTAGAATCACTCCAATAATATGAAGCATCATATGGAATTCTCATAGACGTTTTTACCTTGTTAACTAGCTGAGCTAGCAACAAAGCACCACATAACTCTAATTGGGGTATGGTAAGAGATTTCAATTGAGCAACCCTTGCCTTTGAACATAAAAGTCGAATTTGAATTTCGCCTGATTTGGTGATTATACGGACGTATAAAGCTGCCCCGTAAGAAATGCATCTGAGAAAGCATGTAGCTCTGTTCTAGTAGCCTCATTACTCAAAACTCTTCTGGTAGAGGTTTATCACTTATCAAAAAGGTAAATGACTCTAGATAGGTTTTAAACATTGCTTGTCGTTGTTTTAGTGAAGTTCTTTTGAATTTCAACGTTTTGATTTCTTCAGCCATCTTGGTAAATAATAGAGATTAGGTTATCAAATAAATATCACACTGAATTTATTTCGAATCACGAGAGCTACTTGCAATACCCTTGTTAACAACTAAATAAACGCAATTCAAAATAAAACAGTGGTTGGAATCCGGCTCGAAGGACCAAATTTGTTTTGAACTTTATGTATTTGAACTTTTCTTTGTGGATGAGAAGCAAATAAATTGGTTCAACTTGCAAAATATTTATTCACTTCTTGCATACATTGACAAACATGTCAGGTTTTTTTTTAACGTCGTGTCTCTCGCCTGTCATTAGACAATCATAGTATTTGCGTAAACATAAGGCATAAACAGTAGTATACAATATAAAAGCATATATTATCGCTACATTTGGACTCATGATATGATATAATACAGATCTAATATAGTTTGTCTGCATATTCAACTCACCCTTTTTTGGTAACATTTTTGACTGGCGTATTGGCTAACACATTGTATGCACTCGGATGGACGATGGTAATATCGAATGTGGCCTTGAATATGGGCTCGTCAAAGCACGGAAAGGCCCTTCGGGCTTGAACAGGCTCGAACTGGGTAGCCACAAGCACCTGATCGTCATCGTAGGTGCTCTTGTAGAAACCGTACATTTCGTCGGTGGCGAATTTGCCGATATATTCAAATAATATGGATTTACCTGTTGACAAAAGATCAGTATCAAGGTTCTAAGGGCAAGGTAACCTCAAATTGTGAAATAAATTGAAATAAATCGATGAAACCTGATTATATCGGGAGAGCTCATCGTGAGCTAACCTATACCATAGGTTAAGTTGGTGAAATATCAGAAAAGAACTATTATTGATGGGCTTTGTACGCTTGTTCGTCAATTGTAAACCAACGTTCGTTAGCCGTTAGCCAGGAAAATAACTGTTTTCTGATAGATATTTGACTCACTTTACCTGAAGTATAGGTTAGCTTACAGTGAGCTCTCAGGACATCTCACAGCATATATGTGTAAGAGTATCCAAGCTGAACTTATATAATATACAGGGTGTTACTGAATAAGTGCGACAAACTTCGGGGGGTGATGAAATAATGACAGTTTGATATATAACTTTTGTCCGCAAATGCTTCGTTTTCCGAGATACGGGGTTGAAGATTTTCTTAAAAACTGACTATTTATTCATTGCTCTGAAACCCGTCGAGATATGCAAATGGAATTTAGTGAGTTTCAAGAGGTAGGTTATTGCGCATTTTTTGACATGCAATTAGGAATTTTATGTTCATCATTGGCGCGCATACGGGTAATGATCTCAATTTTTTTAGAGAAAAAAATGGTACGCCACTGAGATATTTCAAATTAGGGATAATCTTTGAATTTCTCGTTCAATTTGTGACAAAAATTCTCAACTGTCTTTTTTCCGTATGGGGCGCCGTTTTTATGCAATAAAATAAAACATAAAAACGCGTATTTGTCATTACTTTAATACATTATCTAGTAGCGATGCTAGTAGGCTACTGTCAACATTCTGTTAAATACGAATATTTCAACGAAATGTCAAATTAGCGTTTCTTCATTTTTAAGCTTTTAGTTTAGTTTGGTATAACGTTATTTAATTTTTCTTTCTTCGAAAAGAATGGAAAATTATTCAAATGCGGGATTGTCAGGCTTGCATTTTGTCTATGGTCGAAGTAATGGAAATGGTCGGCAAGCTCGACAGTTGTATGCTGAGTGGTATCCAGGACGTAGGGTACCCCATCACACAATATTTGCTCGTCTTCACCAACGTTTGCGCAAAAATGGTACATTTAAGAAACAAACGGCTGAAGAAGCAGTTCTCGAGTTAATTGCAGTCACCTGAAACAAGTACTCGAAAAATTACCAACATACGAATGTAAGCAACTTCACTGTACTTAAAGAACATCAATTGTATCCGTTTCATATTCAACGTGTGCAAGCTCTACTACCTAGAGATTTTTTTCCGCGCCTAGTTTTTTGCCATTGGATTCTTCATCAAATCGCTCAAATTCCTAATATTTTAAATGGCGTTTTGTTCACTAACGAGGCTAATTTTGGACAACAGTGTATACGAAATTTCCATAACATTCACCTCTGGGATGAGGAAAATCGACGTGGAATCTTTGAAGCTCATTTTCTCAATGAGGTAGGGTACCCCATCACACAATATTTGCTCGTCTTCACCAACGTTTGCGCAAAAATGGTACATTTAAGAAACAAACGACTGACTGCCGGCGCCCTCGAGAAGTACGAACTGTGCAACTAGAAGAAACAGTTCTCGAGTTAATTGCAGTCACCTGAAACAAGTACTCGAAAAATTACCAACAAACGAATGTAAGCAACTTCACTGTATTTAAAATTCTTAAAGAACATCAATTGTATCCGTTTCATATTCAACGTGTGCAAGCTCTACTACCTAGATATTTTTTTCTGCGCCTAGTTTTTTGCCATTGGATTCTTCATCAAATCGCTCAAATTCCTAATTTTTTAAATGGCGTTTTGTTTACTAACGAGGCTAATTTTGGACGACAGTGTATACGATATTTCCATAACATTCACCTCTGGGATGAGGAAAATCGACGTGGAATCTTTGAAGCTCATTTTCAGCACCAGTTTTCAGTAAATATATGGCTTGGGGTACTTGATGATCATTTGATCGGTCCATATTTCCTCCCACAACTCTTACCTTAATTTCCTACAGGAAGAGTTACCTGTTCTTCTTGAAGAAATTCCTCTACAGCTGAGACAACACTTCTGGTTCATGCATGATGGTGCACCAGTTCATTTTAGCATTATTGCACGTCATCACTTAGATACAGTATATCCAAATCGTAGGATAGGTAGGGGAGGTACGGAACATTGACCTGCTCGATCTCCGGATTTGAATCCTCTAGATTTTTGCATTTGGGGTTTTCTTAAGTCATTAGTTCATTCCACTCCCGTCGAAAATGTTGAAGACCTGAGGAATCGAATTATAGCCGGCTGTGAGACAATAAGAAATACACCAGGAATATTTGCGCCAATACGACAATCAATGAGGCGAAGAGTTGAATCTTGTATCACGTCTGAGGGAAGTCATTTTGAACATTTGTTGTAGCTTTGCACCTATTTATTTATTAGTGTTATTTTCTGTTATTGTTCTGGTTTAACGTTATTGTATTAGATAGTTCTTGATAATGTCTTGAAGAAATGAAAAATACGCGTTAGGATGTTTTATTTTTTTGCATAAAAACGGCGCCCCACACGAAAAAAAGGATAGAAGAGAATTTTTGTCATAAAATGAACGAGAAATTTAAAGATTATTTTTCATTTGAAATATCTCAGTGGCGTACCATTTTTTTCTTTAAAAAAATTGAGATCTTTACCCGTATGCGCGCCAATGATGAACATAAAATTCTTAACTGCATGTCAAAAAATGCGCAATAAATACCTCTTGAAACTCACCTTATTTCATCTGCATATCTCGACCGGTTTCAGAGCAATAAATAAATAGTCAGTTTTTAAGAAAAACTTTAACACCCCGTATCTCGGAAAACGAAGCATTCGCGGACAAAAGTTATATAGCAAACTGCCATTATTTTTTCATGCAGAATCACCCCTGAAGTTTGTCGCACTTATTCACTAACACCTTGTATATGTCAATTTGTTTTTTTAATCTTCAGTTTTATATAAAGTTAAGTTGCAACATTAGATGGTATTTTTTTATTGTTTCAGATTTATGTACTCCATACGTTTATTTTTCAGACGAGTGGGTAAGACATCCTTGACTTCAAAGAAATAATCATCTGTATGAATTCATCTCTTCATAAATTGATTTCAATGATACAGGGTGACCCACGGGTGTGTGCAAGCTTCATAACTTTTTCCTATCCAAGCTATCGACTTGTTTTTTTTAAACGATAGTCCCACAATGGGGCACATTCTAAATATATTTCCATTTATATCCAGGATGTCCCAAAATAAGATACACAACTGAGTTCTGTTTTTTACACGCTTTATATTAGCTTCACTTGTATGTTTGTTTGTTTGTTTGTAACCGACTCTTTGGGCGCGATTTTGACCCACTTCCAGACGTCCGAATGATTTGAAATTTGGCAAGTGTACATAATTCCGGTGACAATGCATTAGAAAAATTTTGTGTGAAGAAAAAACAAAATGGCGGCTCCAATATGGCGGGGTTTTTGTTTTTAATTAAAAATTCAAGATGGGGCTACAAAATGTGGGCTCGTATATTGATTATGGTCTGATTCTATTCAAAATTGGTAAGTGGGTGTTTTTGATGTCGAATATTATGGTTCTTTTGTGAAACTTGAAAAATTCAAGATGGCGGCTTCAAAATGGCCGCCGAGTTTTGTGATTATGGTCTGATTCTATTCAAAATTGGTATGTTGGGGTTTTTGGGGTCGAATATTATGATTCGTTTGTAAAAATTGGAAAATCCAAGATGGTGGCCGAATTTTGTGATTATGGTCTGATTCTATTCAAAATTGGTATGTGGGGGTTTTTGGGGTCGAATATTATGATTCATTTCTAAAAATTGGAAAATTCAAGATGGCGGCCGAGTTTTGTGATTATGGTCTGATTCTATTCAAAATTGGTATGAGGGGGTTTTTGGGGTCGGAGATTATGATTACCTAATTTGATAAGATTATTCCATTTTTTAATTTGCAAAAAAATAATAAAAATAATAGTTTTTATAAATAAACCACACTAAAAAGTAGGAAATAAATAATAGTTTGAAAAAACTAAAAAACACGCCTTTATAGAAAACCAGACTAAAAAAATAGAAAATAAGAAAAAAATTTATTTTATTTAAAAAAAAGCGTGGGGTGCATGGTATCAATAATTATATAGTACATTACACACCGAGGTGATACCATGCACCCCACGCTTTTTTTTTAATAATTTTTTTTTTTCCCATTTTCTATTTTTTTAGTCTGGTTTTCTATAAAGGCGTGTTCTTTAGTTTTTCCAAACTATTATTTATTTTAATGGCAGCCCCCGAGTTTCGTTACATTTTTGGATTAGCCACTAAATTGCCATTATAACGCACCCGGTTTCTAATACTGCAATAGTTTTGACTTATGTCAATTTAATTCAACCAACTTTTTTCCAGTCGATTCGTTAGGCTGTAGCGCATCTTTTGAGCACTTGAACTGAGAGTCGGTGTTTGATGGCCTACTAAGATTTTTGAAAATGACAAATTACTAATGTCAAGAGCTTTTTGCCGAAAAAGGGATTGTGGGGTCTACTTTGTAAAATTTGCAAGATTTTGAAAAGGGAAACATTCTCAATTGAACATTGATACAAAGATTTTTTCTGTGAATTGAAAAATCCACGATTAAAATAAAGTTATTGCAAGATTTGTTGTAAAATAAAAAATATTGATGAATTTTTCGAAAAAACTAAATTGAGTAGGCCGCTATTATGAAATTTGACACATCCATACAATTCTGATAACAATGTGTCAACGGAATGAAATTGTAATAGAAACAGGAGTACATCTCAAAGGAAACAATTCTAATAATCTTTACAAGAACAGGATATAATGATTAACAGAAAACAATGTAAACATTTTGAGGAAAAGCTACTTATAAATAAATGCTCAAATAGGTCACCAACATGTTCCATACAAGCTGCTAGTCGTCTAGTAAATGAACCCCAAACTGTAGCAAGGATTGCTCCGTCAGTTGAACGGACGGCATCCGTGATCCTGTTTTTCATATGATCTGCATTTGTGAGACGATCTCTGAGAATTCTTTCCTTCACGTACCCCCAAAGGAAGGAATCTATAGGAGTAAGGTCTGGGGATCGCACAAGCCAAGGAAAGTACCTTCTCTGCCAATCCAACGATTAGGATCTAAAAATTCTCGCACTATCCTATGGTTATCCACTGCAACCACATGGCTCTTCTGGTGTTCAAATCTACTTCTTCCAACATTCTGGGGAGATGTTGTCGAAGAAAATGTAAATATCTTCCACCATTCAGCACATTGTCGAAAAAGTAGGGTTCAATAATGTGATTTCCAATGATTCCTCTCCAAACATTAAGCGACCATCGCTTTTGGTGATCAACAGTCCTATACCAGTGAGGATTTTCGATTGCATAATAAGGCATATTATATCTGTTGACCGACCCGATGTTCTTAAACGATGTTCATAAGAAAAATAATTTTGTTATATAATAAGATGTCTAAAAACCCTGGTGCTTGCACTTATACCCGTGAAAGTTTGGGATCAACTTGGCGACACTCGGCCTACTTGATAATAGAGATTAGTAGCTTTGCAGATGGCGCCAATTTCATTTCAGTTTTAATTCAGTAAACTGTAACAACAGACCACATAGAGTATATTTATTTCCTCAGATTGCTTTTTGAGGCGAACTATTCACGGGTTCTAATTTTAGTTTTGCTATTGGTTGAAAAGTGAGATCTGCCAAGTTTGACCAATAGCATAGCTAGAATTCCCCGCATATTGCACAAAGAAAGCATCGTGTTGTTGTGTTTCGTATTTTGTACCCTTTGAGTTTGAGGTTAACTGAATGCTTATGTTTGTACTTATGTGAGTACTTAATTGGGTTTATTTCAATGTGCAACCACATTTATATTATTGTGGGGCAACTAGAATATTTTGAAATAATTTAACTAGAAAATGTGGTCCTTTTGACAGGCGGAGAATTATTGGAAATGGAATTTTCGGAAAATTTTAAATTCAATGCTTACATTATGATTGACTATGAAAATATCATTATTAGTTAATTCGTCAAGATTTGTACTTGCATTTGGTACTGAATGCAGGTGTATAATCGAATCTGCGGCTTTAGACTGTCCACACAAAATGCAAAAGGAGCCACATTACGCACTAATGAACGACGTAATTTTTAAAGAGCGAACTAAAAAATGAGATAAAACATAGACACCGACAAAAAAAGAGCGAACTAAAAGCACCATGGTTTTTATACATCTTACACGACATGAGTCAAAAACTATTACAGATAAGTCTAAGAAACCCGCGTGCGATATATCGACCAAAATGTAACAAAAATGGGGGGTTCCCTTTAAAAAAAAAACAGTTATGTATTTAGGGACATGTATATAAATAGAAATATTTTCAGAATATGACCTATCGTTAAAAAAATCAAGTCGATAGCGGGGATGAAAAAAAGTTATGGAGCTTCCACGCACCCCTGGGTCACTCTGTATGCTAATAAGACATTTTATCTACAGTTGGTATGCTATAAACACGAAGACTTTTCCTAAAATGAGGGCTCATTTGATGTACATGACAGTTGTAGATAAACATATTTTTTTTATTAAAGGCAAGATTTCAAACTTTTTGGACGGGACATCTACCACAGATATTGAAGCTCTATTGAAGCACCATGGTTTTTATAATCTTACACGACGTTATTTTGACACATAAATTGACATGAGTCAAAACTATTGCAGATAAGTCTAAGAAACCTGCGGGCGTTATATCGACCAAAATGTAACATTGTTTGTAACCGACTCCTTTGGACTTGATTTTCACCCACTTCCAGACGTCCGAATTATTTGAAATTTGGCAGGTGTACATAATTCCAGTGACAATGCATTAAATTTTACGCGTCATATGGCGGACGAGTTTGTGATTATGGTCCGATTCGTTCAATTGGTAATCTGAGGTCGTCGAAATTATGATCTTTGTCAAAATTGAAAATTCAAATGGCGGCTCCAAAATGGTGGACGAGTTTTGTGATTATGGTCCGATTCTATTCAAAATTGGTATGTGGGAGTTTTTGGTGTCGCATATATGATTATTTCGTGAAAATTGAAAAATTCAAGATGGCGGCTCCAAAATGGTGGACGAGTTTTGTGTTATGGTCCGATTCTATTCAAAATTGGTATGTGGGGTTTTTGGGTCGATATATGATTTTTGTGAAAATTGAAAATTCAAGATGGCGGCTCCAAAAGGTGGACGAGTTTTGTGATTATGGTCCGATTCTATTCAAAATTGGTATGTGGGGTTTTAGTCGAATATTATGATTCTTTGTGAAAATTGAAAATTCAAGATGGCGGCTTCAAAATGGTGGACGAGTTTTGAGATTATGGTCCGATTCTATTCAAAATTTGGGATGTGGTTTGATCAAATATTAATTATTTCGAAATTTAAAATTCAAGATGTCGGCTCACTGTATATATTGACAATGTTAAAATCTTTGAATGACTTCTAAAATCGAGATTTGACTATTAATACAGCTGTACACATTAATGATTTGGAAAATGATTACAGTTACTAATAGGAATAACGGAATTAATAGTAGATTAGAACAGATAATAGTTTAGAAAAATTAAAAAAACATCCTTTTATAAATAAACCAAACTTAAAAGTAGAAAATAAAAAATAGTTCAAAAAAACTAAAAAAACACGCGTTTTATAAAAAACCGAACTGAAAAATAAATAAATAATAGTTTAAAAAAACTAAAAAAAACACGCTTTTATAGAAAACCAAACTAAAAAAATTGAAGATAAATTTTAATAAATTTGAATTAAGAATAGTGTAAATTTTTTTAATAAATATAAATCATTAAATAATAATGTGAATAAGAAAAAAATAATCAAGCACCCCACGCTTTTTTTTAAATGAAATAATTTTTTTTCTTATTTACATTATTAATTTATGTTGAAAAGGGAAACATTCTCAATTGAATATTGATAGAAAGATTTTTCTGTGAATTGAAAAATCCACGATTAAAATGAAGTTATTATTTATGATATTTTATATTTTCAACAAATCAATCTATTATACCCCATGACAGGTTTTAATGTCAGAAAACACTGATTCCAAAGTGTCTCTCCAAAAGAAATGATTCTAACTTTTTCCATCTTTGCAAAGTGAGATTGCTTCTTGAGAATGTGTTTCCCATTTCATCCGGTCTTCCTGATGATCGTGGAAGCGTGAAATAGATTTTGGTCGACAAAAATGTATTGAAGACCTAGTGAATGCGATGTCTCTCCTGCGTCAATGTTACGAATGATTTCTGGTGAGTACTCTCTTTTGGAAAACATTCTTCTTTGCCTCATTCATCTTTATGAGTTCTTAATTAAGACTGGAATGGAAAATCAAATAACTATCTGAATGAAAATGCAAATTTTCAATTTCAGATTTTTTCTTTTGAGTTAGGGCCATTTCAGAATATCTATCAGATGTAGTTCAATGTTCAGCGTGGCTTTAGCCGGGAAAGTAGTTGTTTTCTGTTAAACATTCACAAAAAATAATTCATTTTAATCGCGGATTTTTCAATTCACAGAAAAATCTTTCTATCAATATTCAACTGAGAATGTTTCCCTTTTCAACATGATTACCCCACAAGAGGTTATCTTGACGATGGAAGATAGTGACTAAAGTTTATCTTTCAGTCGCAGATGATTCCACATCTGATTTTATGAACATCCTGTTCATATTTTCAACAAATCAATCTATTAATTTATATTTATTACATTTTTTCACACTGATCTTAATTCAAATTTATTAAAATTTATTTTCTATTTTTTTAGTTTGTTCTATGAAAGCGTGTTGTTTTTTAAAACTATTATTTATTTATTTTTTTAGTTCGGTTTTTTATGAAAAGCGTGTTTTTTTAGTTTTTTTAAATTATTATTCATTCTATTTATTTGGGGCATTATCTGTTCTCGTAGCCATAGTTTCAGAATGAAAACGGTCACTGTGTAACCTACTTCAGGATAAACCTACCCGTAGCAAAATCTTTGGTGCAGAGTACACTGATGATCTCAGTGACGTTGTTGCTTGGAACCACATCGCATTCATCTTTTTCATAGAAGACTTTGTTGATGGTGATGTATTTCCCGGGAGCGTGCAGCCACAGTTCATTTGTTCCGTTCTGGCCAACCCCAACGTCTAGAGTGATGGCAACTTCTCCTTCGAAAGTCGGTTTTTCGGGATTTGCTCGTAACGCAATCTTGTAGTGGGTCGGTTTGATGTTTTGTGGGAGGCGATATTGTTCTTCAGCAGGTACTACATGGATGAGTAGTATTCCGAGTAGGACAGTTTGCAATATTCGCATGTTAATCTGAAAAAAAAAAACATTCTCACTAGGCAAATCATCTCATTATCTCAAGTAATGATCAGTAGGTGAGTTACAAACCTCACAATCAATGCGAAACTAGTACTCTGGTCGAGAAGGTGAGTTTCCTGCGAAAAATCGTTCCAAATCTACTGGAAATATGAGCGTTGGCTCATTAGATTCGGGATGTCATTCTGAAAAAGATGTATTTCTCGATTTTTTCCGCCGACGGATTTTTTTTTGACAAAAAACAAAAAAAAATTTAAAGGCCTTAGTTTTTGGCAATAGCTCATTAAACTATTGATGATGAAGAAAATAAAAACCGGTTTTTGTAAAGGAGGAAATTTCCTACTCCCGGAACTCTATCTCAATTATTTATAATTTTAGTTCAACGTTGTTCATCTCTCGAGGAAGCAATGCACATAATTTTTTTTTGTATACGCTTCCCAAAACGACGACTTTGGAAATTAAAAAAAGTGTCGTCATGGTAACACTTTACGAACTGAATTTTATTCATTCATAAAACATAACTGAACATTAACGGGTGTTTATAAATACTATAAAAACTGTAAACCGATAATATTATGCCGCAGAAAAGCTAGGAATGTTGATTTTTTCAGAATAAAATGGTTATTGTTGCTCTAGGTACAAACATGATGACTTCTACACTTTCTTTCTTCGAACAATCGCAAACAAAATGATAGTAAATTCAAACAAAATATAATCCACCTTCAAGAATATACGAATGATGGTTAAGTTTGGGTTCTAATGAAGTTTCGATATTCACACCTGAACCTACATACATTTATTGGATGATAACAATTTATATTGCATTTATTCCAAACGACACTTCAGGATTACCACGAAGTGAGCGACATCTAGCATTCACGATTCGAATGTCAAACTAGGGGAAAACAGGATTTTGCTGTATACCGAATACATTTACAATTTTCTTTCAAATTTGGAGTGCCTTTCTGATGGTTGTCATATTTACTTACAAGTTTATTATATTCAACTATCTACAGTACGTCTCACTAAGTTGGAACCGTATGGAAAACTTTTTTACTTTCTTATTATTCATTTTAGGAGAAAAAGTTATTCTTTATGAAAAATTCTGCATATTCTAAAATCTGAAATACAATCATTCAGTCGTATACGCGGTTTGTCAAAATATGTGAAGTACATTTATATTTGAAAATAATTGAAAAAAGTTGTTCAGAACTGAAAACTATGTTCAAATATGCAATTACATCCATTTACATGGAAAAATCATTTTTTTTAATTTTTACAATAACAATGCAAATTTAACTGCAGTTACGTGTAATCTAGGATGCACTGGCAAAGAAATGATTTGTTGATTTGTTAATAGCAAGATATGTTTGACATTTAATTTCAAAACGCGTTAGAATTAATAAGACACATAAAAATGGTAGCATTATTAACTTGTGAAGAGAAAATAGAAATTGTTTTGATTGTGGGAGAAAACTATAAAACGCATAGAGAAGCAGCATCTATTTTTAATAACAGACATCCCAAAAACTTTTTAACAAAAAATTGAACCGACGAAACTGAAAAGTAAAAAATAAAATAAACCTTCTTAGTCTCAATAACTAAGCTCCTAACTAATGTAAGTAACCAATTTTGAGTCGGCGCCAAACAAACAATCAAATGAATTAGGTAAGGCGTGAAATGATGGCATCGAGTTGGGCGGTAATATTCTGTTAATTTTTTTGAAGTAATTTAATGATCTTCGTTGATTTTTTGTTTGACGCCGACTCAAAATTAGTTACTTACATTAGTTTAGTTATCAGTTATTGAGACTAAGAGGGTTTATTTTATTTTTTACTTTTTAGTTTCGTCGGTTTAATTTTTTGTTAAAAAGTTTTTATTTTTCAATTTTTTGTGGCTGAAATCTACTAATTACTAACTGTTTGTTTTTTGATTACTTCCAAAATACCTACCTTACTATTACCAGTTAAATAATATGATTATCTACTTTTACTATTTGTTGTAATATAAATTATTTTTGTTGTTCTAGTTAGTTTATTTCATTACTTTGTATATAATTCCATCCTCTCATAGTATATGATGATTGTGATAATGACACTAGCGATCTGTCATTGTCAACTACATATGTGTGCCAATGTTCACAAGTGAAAAATCAATTATCCCCCATTTTTCTACCCGTAAGGGTGGATAATTCCATTCGAAATCCAAATATGATCAACTATGAGGTATACCCAATCTGATAAAAGGAGAATCATCCAGGAATTGAGGGTGAGTGATCAATATCCTTCATTTTGCTACCCTTAGGGGTGGATTTCATCTTTTAAATTCGAATGGCACCAACTTCGAAGTACACCCTATACACTGAATCATCGGAATCGGACGCCTGAGTGAAAAGTTATGCGTGATCATACATAAAAAAAAAGATAAAAAAAATATACGCGTCGAATAGAGAACCTCCTCGTTTTTGGTTTCGTCGGTTGATAAAAATATCAATCATTCATCTGTTACAAAAATAGTAAATGAATTCAAGAATACTCAAAGTATTAACAATCATTTTAATGGAAAACGCCGAAAACTGGTTGCCGATGAGAATAAGCAGTTTGAAGTTATGCTGTCAGTTCCAATCAAATCAAATCAAAAAATGTCATTGCGCAAAAGGAAGTCGTCGATGCAACAAAATGTGAGTAAAGATACAGTGACAAGAATTTCAAAACTGAATAAATACAGACCATTTAAACCAAAAATCGTTCACACATTGAAAGAAGGGGATTATGATAGGCGCTTTGATTTTTGCTATCTCATCCAAGGTTATCTACAGTTTTTACAAACTCACATCAATGACTTCTTGAACGAACTACCCTTACAAGAACGTCAATGTATTTGGTTCCAACAAGATGGTGCCGCATGCCACAGTACATTAAATGTTAGGGAATATCTTGAACATACATTCCATGGAAAAGTTATTCACAGATATTCTGATCTTTTTTGGCCTGCTAGATCCCCTGACTTAACCCCCCTTGATTACTTCTTATGGGGTTGCTTGAAACAAAAAGTTTATCAGAAAAGGCCGTTTCAAGATGTTGACCATTTGGAGAGGATAATTTTAGAAACATGCCAGGAAATTTCTCCAGATATGATAAGGAATGTATTACGTGAATTTGCCAAAAGAACGTTTATATGCATTGAACGAGGAGGTGGATATGTCAAGGCATCAGTGGAATGAGGGAACATTGAATTTCTATTTATACCCAGAATTAATATTATGTTAGTTACACCACTTAGTATTTGTATGTATTTTCTTATTTGCACAATATATGCATATATATTCATTATGTGTTTTAATTGTAAAATTGTTACAAAACATTGAGAAACGAAAAGGTGATCATGTGTTTCATAATCAAAAGAGATAAATGTTCATTCAAAATAGAAAAAACAGTAAAAATGACATAACCTAATTTTTCAATGTCTATGAATGTGAATGCATATTTGAACGTAGTTTTTAGTTCTGAATAACTTTTTTCAATAAGAATTTTCGATATTGTCGAATATAAAGGTACTTTACTCCTGAGTACAATTCATATTTTTTGACAAACATGGAGAGTGTCTCAGAAACTTACAAACGATGATAATCAACCTCTTGGAATGTTTGTTACTGGTGGAGCCGGAACTGGAAAAACGTTTACGCTAAAATTAATCGTAGAAGAAGTGAGGAGGCTCCGTAGCAATCGTAACTTGAAAATTTCAAGTCGATTATTTGATAATCGATGCGTGTTGAAGTTATTACCATTATTTTGCATTTTTCAAAAGAATGCTTAGGAAATGAATTTGACGTTTAAGTAAGTAGTTTTGGTACTTACATATCATGTGACAGTTAAACGTTTTGTTGTTTTGTTGAAGTTTCTGTAAGTTTTAAAACACTAATTTTTGGAAAAATGGATTATTTAAACAATAATGCTCATTTAGCCGATATGCATTTCGTTTATGGCCTTGCGGCAATGCGCGCGAAGCAAGACGTATGCACCAGGAGCGATTTCCTAATCGAGTACTGCCTTCAGCTTCAACATTTACCAGTCTCCACCGTCGTTTGACAGAAACAGGTAGCTTCAAGAGGGCAGCTGATATTATTGGAAGACCACGAGCAGTCCGAACCCCAGAATTGGAAGAAGCTGGTTTCAACGCTCTCGATAAGAATCCAGAAACAAATACAAGAATAATTGCTGAAGCTCTCAATTCTACTCAGTCCACAGTTTGGAGAATTATCTACGATCAACAATTTTATCCATTCAAAGGGTACAACTCTTTTGCTACGAGACTTTCCCCAACGCATTACTATGTGTCAGTGGTTTTTGAGAAAATTGGCTGGAAATCCTCAATTTATAAAATATGTACTCTTCACGGATGAGGCAAACTTCTCCCGAAATGCTATCACAAACATTCATTACAACCATGTTTGGGCTCTGGAAAATCCGCACGCAGTTAGTGAAAGACATTATCAGTATCAATTTTCTGTAAATGTGTGGGCGGCAATAATTGACAATTACTTGATAGTTCCTTTCTTTCTTCCGTTCCGACTGAATGGCGCAACTTACAGAGACTTTTTAGAAAATGAATTGCCGGGACTACTTCCTAATGTACCATTAGAAATTCGTATCCGAATGTGGTTTATGCATGATGGGGCTCCGGCCCATTTTAGCGTTGTAGCCAGGGAATTCCTTAACACTGTCGATCCAAATCGATGGATCGGTAGGGGTGTAGAAGAACCTAACCAGGCGTGGGCACAAAGGTCCCCAGATCTAAACCCGCTAGATTTTAATTTTTGGGGACATTTGAAGTCACTAGTTCATAAAACTCCAGTAGCGAATAAGGAAGATCTAAGAAACCAAATAGTAGACGCCTATGAAACAATAATAAACACACCAATAATTTTCGAGCGGGTACGAGATTCAATGACTGGAAGACTGAATGCCTGTATCTTCACCGAAGGTGGACACTTTGAACAATTTATTTGAATACAATTCAGTTTCCTTTATTTGATTTTATTCTGCACATTCAAAATTTCTTGAGCTAAAATGTTGATACTTCTTGCAAATTTCATTAAAACAAATACAGATTTTGCACCCTTTGATACAAAAATAACTATTTCAAACGAGTAAAATATATAGAATAGGTGGCGCCCCCTACAAAAACCAAAACTACTTACTTAAACGTCAAATTCATTTCCTAAGCATTCTTGTGAAAAATGCAAAATAATGGTAATAACTTCAACACGCATCGATTATCAAATAATCGACTTGAAATTTTCAAGTCCAAATATCTAGAAAACGGTTGCTTATAGCGACTTGTAACAAGGGTAGCTTTTTTACGTAGATATGATAGAGGAATTGATTTTTTTACTGAAAAATGTGCTAGAAGTACGCTAAAAAAGTTATGAATCTTTAAAAAAGAAAAAGACGTGTAGGTGGTGCCCCCTACGAGTAAGAGCAATAATAACATCAGGTTCGAATTCGACACCTCAAAAAACTTCTCAATACCAATTCTTGTTTAACTGAGGTCAGTATTTCGAAAGGTATTTGAAAAAAACGAAAATAAAAATAAAACTTTAACATCCTGTATCTTGGAAACGAAGCGTTTCCGGGCATATATTTACCCAGACAATTCATATTTGAATATTGTGAAGAATCACCTCCTGAAGTTTGTCAAAGTACTTCTGAATCACCCTGTATATTATCTACGGCACGAACTCAAAATTATGATTCAGACTGAATACATTGAATAACCACATGAAGTCTTTTTCATGTTCTTGAGGTAGGAAACAACGCGTATCAGTGTTATTCGAAAAAAAGTACATACATCGTCTTGGTATAAGTCTATCGGTAAAACATAGTTTCATCATCATAACAAGACCATTACAACAAACTAACAATTTTAATTAGATACGTACTTTCCAATCAGGTGCGGATCCAGGATAAGGCATGTGTATTTTTCTGAATAACGAAAAAAGAAAAATCCATGAGCCTTTGCGTTTACATGTCAAGGTAAATCATTTCACATATATATCACGTTAGGCACAGACATAGCAATAATATACGATTGAAATTGTCACGTCTCTGGGAGACTAACAATACAAAGAATTCCCATCCTATCGTCAAAGTATCAGCCATTAATAGGATCCAATCGCCAACTTGCTCAGGAATAGAAGAGGCTATAAGTAATGTGCCTAGCATAGCACTTGTTGATTTGGCAAAGGCGACTATCTAAAACTGTCGTTAGTAACATTTTATCACGATTAAATAACTAATTGATGGCTCATCAACAAATTGTTGAACGTTAATAGTCTAGCATTTAGTTCATTTATTGGGACCCACACTGCGTAGTGTTGGAAGATTAAAATTAAGCTGTAGAAGAAATGCGCTTTCTCATAACAGCTTCAGCAAGACACTTGTTCTATGAAAAAACAAAAGCCTCTTTTCATCTCAACCTAAGTCTGTAGAGCTTTTCCATTGCTCACACGTTCCTTGTGGGAAACTTCTACGAATTACTCGCCTTGTTTTTGAATGAACAATCAAATGACAAGTGATCCTTTTTGGTCACCGATGAATTTCGATTGTCGCTGATTCATTCTGACAAAAATGAGCTGGACTAACTTACTGAGACAGACTAACTCGATTTTTATTTGGATAACTACCAAGGGATTTTTTTTTCATAGATGGATGCTCCTTGTTGGGAGAACTCCTGGGATTATTTCAGCACTTTTCTAGGCAAACAATTGGTTATGGATAACCTTTGCAGGCCATTGAGAGATTCTGATAGGAGGAGTAGAGACTGTGCAGGCTACTGTGGCAACCTGGACTGGATGAGCCTCTGAGTATTTGTCAAGACATAGTCACTTACGCCAACAGTACTCGGTACAAATCAAGCTGCAAAAAGTGCAGGAGTTAGCCTGTCTGGAGATTACATTGGCAGTATTCACATCTTCCGTCACTACACTTGTGTGTAATGAAGGAAGCAGCAGTGACTGCCTTCAGACTGCACTAGATGTTGAACTATAAAGTTGGAAATCTGATTGGACATCTGGAGATTCTGGAAAATATTTGACTCCTCAACATATAGAGATTATTCGTTTCTAAATGAAAGAACAACAAGATCCCCAATGAGACACCCAATAAAAATGCCTCAATTTAAAAACATCGTGTACGGTCGGAGAACTCCCGTCACAAACGAAGTTCCTTTACGTGGCTTGCGGTAGAAATCGTCACGTAATACCGAGCAATACTATACCTATAATGGGTGACAATGGGACTAGGGCCGCCTATACCTTTCAAATTTCAGATTGATAGACATATGAAAACAAAATGGCCGACTTCCGGTTTTGCCAGAACAGCCACCAATTTCGATTTTTCAAATGGAACATCCTGTATGTTTGATGTTTTTTGGACCCTGCGGCTCACATTACATACGACAGTGTCGCCAAATTTTCTTTTACAATAAAAAAATATTTCTCTTTTTTTTTCAGCCCAGGGGGCCTTGATCAGGATGAATTTTTTTCTAATTCACATCAGTAACTCATAGTAATAGTCATTTCATCGATAAGATCAATAACAAATCCTACAGCAGGAATTGAAATTTTCTGAACGCATTTTTAACGAAAAAATCGTTTATTTCAAATGGTACCAACCGAAGGCCATCTTGCCATTCGATAGAGAATTTAATTACCAATTCAACGATATACATTATATACTACTTTCTTTGTGTTCAAAACGTAGAGAGCCATCTAGCAAAATAAAATCAATCTGAAAAAATTGGTAGGTAACATGACATCTATTCATTCTTTCAAACTTTACTTCAGAATGGTAACAATGAATTACAAAAATAATCGACTTGAAAATATGTAATGATCATGATCCCATTACGGAAAAAATAACTTCAATATAATCAAACTGTTTGAATAAATCTAACGACTGAAACAGTGAAACATTCAACGTACAAATTATTACTCACAATACCATTATCCTGTTTTCAATACGAGAGTTTCACAACCATCGAAAAGTCATTTTATTTATTAATGACCAATGATATGTTCGAAGTGTTGCCCGTTCTCCCTAACACATATACTAGTTGTATTTATTGTACACCTCATCACATTTATCAGTTCGTGAGCAGGAATTTCCTGAAATGCGCGCTCAACTCTATCTCTCAAGTCCTTCAAAGAAGTTGGTCTCCTCGAGTATACTTTGGATTTTATGTGACCCCATAAATCAAAATCAATAGGGGTTAAATCGGGCGATCTGGCTGGCCATCTGATTGGACCATTTGTTCCAATCCATCTCTGCCCATAGGTATCACTGAGATATTGCCGAACAATATTAGCATTATGTGGTCCTGCACCATCCTACTGAGAAAACATATTTTCCCTGATGTTCTCAGGTAAATCGGTGATATTTTTTGGAATATCGTTCTCTAAGAATTGTAGATACCTTTGGCCCGTCAAAGGCCCGTCGAAAACAATTGGTCCAATGATTCTTGTCCCTATGATTCCTACCCAGTCGTTGAATCCAAATCTTTCTTGAAAATTACCTTCTCTCAGCAACCTAGGATTTTCTTGAGCCCAATACCTTGTACTATTCCAATTGAACATACCATTATTCGGAAACCTAGGCTCATCTGTAAACGGTATCTTCAAGGCAAAACCATTATTCGAATCATGATGACGCAAAAGCCAATTACGATAAGTTAGTCTCTGTTTTGGGTCATTTTCATATAGATGCTGATGCAAACTGTATTCATAGGAGCGATATTTATGTTTTTCCAATACTTTTCTGGCACTTTCCCTGCTGATCCCACATTCAATTTCTAATTCTCGCACTGAGGCAGATGATGAAGTGGACGTGTGGTTTTGATCAGCTGGTTCTTTTCTTAGCATCATTTCCAATTTCCTGAAAGGGGCCCTCGATGGGTGCCGTCTCAACGGATAACGAACAGCGTATAGCATACTAGCATGACAGCGTTTTTCTGACATTCTCCGTATATCAATATCATATCGATTTGTTCGTTTTGAGAATAACGATTATTGTTTTCCATTTCAAAAAACTTTTTACAAACGAAACGAGATGACAAGTAAATTTGGTATTTCACTTTTGAAATGACATTAATCCCCTACTGTTTTCCATGATTCCATGGCTACCTTTCATTTCATCAAACCTAAATGGATAACTCATTGGAATTTGTAGGCATCGTATGAAATATTGTACAAATTCAATAATTGATCGTTTTTAGTTTTGAAAAAAGAGAAAGTGGTACATATTGTATATCGTTGAATTGGTAATTGAATTCTCTATCGAATGGCAAGATTAGAAAACATCGAATCAATATCAATAAATTATTCCATAGTTCATTTTGATTTGGAAACATCTGGATTGTATATGACTGATGACATTTTACAAATCGCCGCCAAATGTGAAAATAGAGAATTTTATATATATGTTAGCCCTACGAAGCATCAATCCTGTGGCGACAAAAATTACGGGATGTCTACAATTTCTGGTCAATTATATTTGAATAATGTACAAGTCGATTCACTAAATTTAGTAGATTGTTTGGTAGCATTTAAATATTTTTTTATTTATCTACAACTCCAAATTTAATAGAAGATTTTACCATGATAGCAGGATTTGTGGATAGCTCAATTATTCCCAGATTGAAAAGGGCCAGAGCTATCAAAATTAGCCAAAAATTCAATACCAAATAAAACATCAGATAATTTCCACGAGTGTACACACTTTGCAAAAATTAGTTCGCTTCATTGGTAAATAGTCAGAACTATCAACATACATGAAATCATATAAAGAATGTATTTCAGAGCGACCTGAGATCGAAAGAATATTTTGTAATTTACCTAATTTAAGTGCCTTAAAAGATGTTATATCACGGGAATTATTGAAAAAAATTGCGCAACATAATATAACATACGATTTCCTAAAATAAAGGTATCACGATGAAGGAGAAGAAGCTGTGATTAATCACCTAACTGAAAAATTGGAGAATAGAAAACACAGAGTTACTGAAAATAGGAAAGCATTTACTAAAATCATTAATGATTTAAAAATAAATGTTTAGTCAATCAAGTGATTATTTAATTATATAGAAAAATACATAATATTACATTCATTGTTGTTTATATTTCTTATAGATTTATACGTTATAATTTATTGGCCTGTTGGAAATCTGAATAATTTTTGTTTATGCTTAAAAATATCCGAATTATGTTATACGTAGATGTGTTGTACAAATGTATAAATGAAATAAGTTTATGCACTGTTTATTGCCGTTACTCGCTAAAACTACATTTTATTTTATATTTATTCCTATTGTAATATGTTTGAAATGCATCGGTATCAGTATCAATATTACCGAAATTATTCACAATTATTATTCATAAATATGTGCATTCCAAAACACAGTTCAATTCAAACCCCCCAAGACCCCAGCGCTCTCGCTTATTTGAATCACGAGCGCTCGCTTAAGGCGTTGCCACGATTCTCAGCCTTCCCTCCTTTTGCACTTCTCATACGCAATAATCTAGAAACTTCTTATAGCAATAACTAAATAACTGTATGGTACGCGTGTTTAATTTTTTCTATAAAATTTGCTGCTTACCTTTTAATAATATACTAGTTTTTCAAAAAGATCTGAATGGAGGGTTTTTAGTTATGCCTTAAAATGTGGTGTCCGCGGTAGCTCACTTTAGGGATTACGTGTTAAACGATGCAACTTTGAAGCCTTATATTTCGCTTTCGGTGTGGTAAATGATTAAAAAAATTCAATATGATAAGGTAATGATGTTAACTTAAAGTGGTATGAATATAAACGAAATCTGATTGGAAGTGGATTTCACGACAACTACCTTAAACTATCACAGTTCTGGGAAACCCTGTCATCTGAAACGCAGGTTTGCTGTGCAAGAAGTCGGAAAACAAAATTCTTGGAAACCAATTTCGACATCTGCTAGCCGGTTGTTTGGAAAAAAATGTCGAAAAGTAGATAAAAATTACAAGCGGGCTCAAATTGTCCTAGCGGGTGGCACATCTGCAGAGCTATAAATATCTGGTATTGTTTCCGCCACGTACGGAATAAAACTTTCGAGCTATGGGAATTTTGTTGAGGAATATAGGTTCACTGACTGACAGCAGGAAATTGTTATACATTTTTATGGAACCGGAGAATTTGTTTGTTTTCGTTTGCGAACTTAATTAACATTCGATAGGAAATTATTTGAATATGGAATAACGTCTTATTAGGCTGCAACGAGTCGAAGGTGAAAGTTTTTCTGATCATTTTTCTTTCAAATGAAAAACCGAAAATTCTAGCTGTACAGAATTATCACTTTCAGCAGTCTAAAGGAGAGGGATAATTGTTAAAAACCACTAAAGTAGTGCAGATAATTCCATAGTTCGAGATACTACCGCTCGAATAACAGGGGGGCGCCACCTCTCGGATGACGAAGACCAAGCAGTAGCTCCACCCACGACTAGACTCGAGATTGGTCGACTGAGTCATTACGAATTTGTTTACAGTTTTGCAAAATCCCACCCCATTGGCTAGGTAATTACTCAAGTACGGATTCGTTGTGAAATAGGGGTTGAAATGATTAAAACTGGTCAAAATTTGACTTAGTTCTCAAAGAACTCAGTAGGAGAAATCGTACGTAGGAAATTCTCGCAGAAAAATAGACGTTGATATTTCATCGTGGCCCGGGTAAACTAACTTACCAGAAATTTTATTCAAGTCAGTAGTGCGTTTTTTCTTTCGATTGGGCTAGAGAAAAGTCGAAAATTAATTAGTTCCATATCGAGATAAGTGCCTACGTGCGTGTTAGTTTTCGATCATTTAACATCGGTTTCGCGGGGGGTCCTTTCAGATAATTACCAAATTTCGTTCACCAGAAACCGTGAAATTCTTTGTTCTGGTAGTATTTTCCAATGTCGAAGTAACTTAGTTTCGTGTGGTTAATATCATAAATTATTGGTTGCAGAGTGTTATTCGTTGACTTAGTTTTTGTTCACAAAGTTCACTCATTTTATTTCCCTTACGTATTTATTCCAACCACACAATTAATCTCCTCGATAAAAGCCATCTATAGAATCAGTTCGTTTTCTTGAGAAATAATGGGGAATTGGGGAAGTCTTAACCAAAGTTACGGGCGACTTTTGGTGATAAGTGAACGCTGAAAACACACCGGAGAAGGAAACCCTGAGATTCCCATCATTCCAGTCGCAGAGAGACGACCAGGGGGTCTATTCTCGAACGGTGACATATTGCGAAATTTCTACATTGTCGAACAAAAAACGCAATCTCTCATTCTCAAATGTCGCATTCGAAAATTTTCGATAGACAAATTGTAGAGTGGTCTAGAACAGTCGACAATTTCATGTCGAATGCGAGATGACATATTTGACATATTTTCTTTATCAATTTCATAGGTTAGAAATGGGGATTTAAAATTCAGAAAATCAAGGAAACTATCAACGGCTTTGAAACAGACGAGGTATATATAGGACTGCGTTCAGGCTTTTATCTGATAGAAAGTTTATCAAAACATTCAGATTAACCAAGGAATTGGCTGGAGAGTTGATTGATATCCCGGAACCATTTGTGGAACAGGGACATCGGGCTCAATACCTTTCGAAGAAAAGATGAGTTATCAAACACTTTTAGAAGTACCTACCAACCAGATTAAATTGAGGTACCTACTTATATTTGAAATTTTTAAATCGGAATGTTGTTTGCGTAAAACTGTAAAGCGAAACTTCTAACCGTGTTCAAACTCCAACCAAAACCACATAGGCACAGAACACATCTTCTATGCACGCCGTGGGCTGGTTCCGGAGAACTCCGGAGGCCTCTTTACTTGGGTCCATTGTGCACCCACGTAATCTGAGAATCAGCTGGGCATGCCTATTTCTTCGACGAAACTCTGCAGTTTTCTCAGCTGAATCTCTTCGGCATCTTCTGGGTTCAAAATTATGCTCCCCAGATTGATCTCCCTCTGGTCCACCAAAGTGGGGCACTCAGTGAGGATGTGAGTCTTTCCATTCTTCCCTCGTGAGGATGATGATTTCTGGTCTCTTTTTGAAATTCAGAACCAGCAGAATGCTGTCTCTTTCCATTTGTAAGATTGGACAGCCCTCCTTTGCCTTGTTCCAAATAATGGAGTGTCCATGGTCTGCCTCCGTGACCATATATTGGCCTTTGCTTCGGAGGCTGTAGGCAGTACACATGGCTTCATGCTCAATGATTAGGTGCAGATGTGGTACCTGCCATTCCTAGGCAAGCCAGTCTCTGTATTTTATCTAGTTCATTTCTGGACTTGCTTCTTGTAGTGCCGGTCCACCAAACGATGGACCCGTAAGTTAGCAACGGGCGAAAAATCGCCGTATATATCCAGTGTAGGGTTTTTGATTTCAAGCCTCACCTCTTTCCGAAGGCTCTTCTGCATGCCCAGTAGGAGCAGATAGCCTTCTCAGAGTGATTTTCAATCTGCTCGTTCCAGGTCAGCTTGAGTCATGATGCCCAAGGCGTTCCGTCGCCCTTTTAGGAAGCAGTCTCCTGAGAAACGCATCTCTGGAAGAGTTCCTATTTTGCTTTGGTAAAGAGTACCAAATCCGCTTTTCTGATTGACTTCAACCCTCCGGTGAACACCACTATTCACTCTGCAAGAGCTATCATGATGAATTCCTCCCAGCAGGTGTACCGGTGGTCTTGAGCCAGCAAGACCAAGTCGTCTGCACATTGGGTGTACAGCCCTGACCCATTTAGCCCGTGAGAAGCCGTCAACCATCAGGAACCATAATAGGGTGACAGAACCCCCGTAGACACCCCTCTGGGAAACCCGCACAGAACACATTTAAACGCTGCCAGCCATGCATTCGACAATTTTGTCTTGGGGCGGAACCAATAGAATACCACAACCAGGCAATTTATCGAAAAGTCGAATTCGACAAAGTTTTTGACATTCGAGAAAGACCCCCCGGGCGCTTGAAGGAACTTCGTTCCAAAAAGGTTTAGCCAGAGATCTTTTACTTTTTATTCTTGCATAATTCATGTAATGAATTTTGTCAATTTTTTATTTTAATTTCCAATATGGGCATGAACATCCTGTAAACTCTTGCTGTTTCCAAAAAAAATTGATAGACTTATATGGTTTTCTGTATCGGTTCACTAGAGGCATATGTTAGGTTGTAGTGCCTGTAATTTTGCATTATACACCACAAGTAAAAGAAAGAACTTCATAATACTGGATAAGCCCTGATATCAGTTCGTATTTATTTTCAAAGTTATATGAGTTATTTGGATCGACCGGTGGAATTTTAACTATTCGTTGTTGGAAACTATGTTTTTTTATCGTTGACGTTCTATGAATTTGAAACTTATCGCATTATACGAAGGTCTGGTTGGTTTGCATTTTTCAGTGCTAGTCGGACGAATAAGTATTTTTTTCCTCATTTTATCCAGGAAAATAAAAATTGTCACGCAATCTATCAAATGCATTTACAAGAAGCCGCGAGAAAAATTGGTTTACTGTAGCCACTAGGGATTGAAACAAACGTTATACATGGTCGGATGCGACAAGTGCTTTGCCTTTTTGAATCGCTGAAGAAAAAGTTTCAATAATCATATCCATTTTCTGCAATGAAAAACAAAACAAAAAATTACAGCTTTTGTAATACTTACATTTTTATACTATTATCCGCATGACAGTTTTTAAATGAATCGATTTCTCTGAAACCTAATGAGAGTTTCGCGTACAACATCGAATGTTTACATGTCATAGGTCACAGCTGGCTAGTGAACACTTGTGCTCATCGTAACGTGATGGCGCTGCCAGTCAATAAATATAATCTTTATCCAGTCTCCCTCTCGAGTGAGATTATTAGACGCAGAAACCAAATTATTAATCTGTAAGCCAACATGTAGTGTTTACTTGGTTGGAATATCCTTGACTCGATGACCTGCATAGAGGCCTTGCAGCGGCATTTCTTTCGGAAAGTCTACATATTGAACTCTGCTCTTATTTAGAATATGATGAAATTGCCAAAAATCGTGATTAGACGTTGAACAAAGTGATTAAGGACAAAGAAACAATGCTTCATTAATAATCGATATGGAATCTATAAATGAGTAACCGATCGTGACTTAAACCAGTTATGAGGAAAAACAGCAGAACTATTCATAGAAAAACTACCTATTGAGTACATCAGCACTTCATGGCTCTCAAACAATTTTGATATTTCTTCGCCGAATGGCCTTGAAACACAAAAATACAATTGATAGTATTTTTGGGTTTTAGGGACCTTTTTAGGGAAAATTTGTAGACAAACTAGGGATTTTTTTATTTGGCTCAAAAATACTTCTCTTGAACAGAAAATCGTTGTAAATGACCATAGATGGTTTTAATAATAATAATAATCTCTTACTGATATGTTGAAATATACAAATGGCTGAACAAGGGTAAAACCTTTCTTCCACTCAACCTGTGAATACTTAAACTACGTTATTTGTGAAGGGGGTGTTGAATTGCAATTATAAGAAAAAAATCACACGCTTACATACATATTGTTACGGAATTAGTAGAGTACGCTCCTGTTCATATCGCACGTGTCAGACAAGGCGGCCGTTGGGGTTTTTCGGTGACGTCATGGTACCGTCGATATCATTCCAGGGATTGCACGAATATTTTGGAGATATGGTTTCGCCTACTGAGGAGGCCGTTGACAGGAATTTTGAATCAATTGTAACCGCTAGGTATCCCTTCTAGAGATGGCTGTACCGTAGATGGTATCAGCTTAGTTTAAATGCGACAGAACCAGCGACTCGCACAGTATTATTTTTCTTCTTCTCTCAAACACTTCTCTCTCGGAGTAGAGAGGTATGAGGTTTCAAAAAGTTCTACGAATCAGTAGATTAACATGACCATTGGAGTTGAGGGAGGAACCTAGAATAACTCCCAGATTTTTTGCACTATGAGAGACACATATTATATTATCCCCAATTTTTATGGCCAGTGAGTTCCTGCAACGATTACGCGCACACTTTTGACCAGAAAGGATAACTGAGCGGTTTAATGAAAGGCATAATTTTTCTAATAGGATCAGATCTTGTTCAGGAAAAGATAGATGTAGCTGGGTGTCATCTGTATAGAAGTGACAAACGCTAAATTTGATGTGCTTATGAAAATCAAGGCTATAGAGTACGAATAACACAGGCCCCAATAACGAACCTTGATGAACTCCATTTTCTACGAGCAGAAAGTCAGAGCAAACCGAACAACTTACGAGAGGTAGTATATCGATAGGGCATATGATGAATACATTCCTTATCATCAGTAGGTACTAATGAATGGTACCATTTGTAAACTTGGGTTTATCCCAAAAATCATTTTGATGATATTCATTTGCTAATAAATCATATAAGTAATTCGATATTTTCGACGGGATTTCAATTTTGCTGGCATAACGTGGGTCTCTTAGAGTAAATCGGAACAGTTAGGGCTGGCTCTCTTAGATAGAAAATTAAAAATGAAATCAAAATAAATATTGATGTTTGGAATATCACTTATGTGATATTATTTTTGTTAGAAAATCATGCAGAATTCATAAATGCAATTATATACAGAGTGTTCCACTTGAAGATCAAAAGTGAGATAATCATTCGTATGTCAATAAAAACTTTTTAACAAAAAATTAAACCGACGAAAAAATCAACTGAAAAGCAAAAAATAAAATAAACCTTCTTGTCTTAATGATAATTGAGCTCCTAAATAATGTGAGTAACTAATTTTGATTCGGCGCCAAACAAACAATTATCGAAGATCATTATATTACTTTGAAGAAGTAATCAAAACGCAGCTATGCATCTCCCTGCCATCATTTCACGCTTTACCCAATTCAATTGCTAGTTTGTTTGGCGCCGACTCGAAATTTGTTACTCACATTAGTTCAGGAGCTCAATTATCATTAAGACTAAGAAGATTTATTTTATTTTTTGCTTTTCAGTTGATTTTTTTTGTTCGGTTTAATTTTTTGTTGAAAAGTTTTTATTTTCCAATTTTTTCTGGTTGAAATCTATTAATTACTACCTACTTAATTTTTGATTACTTCCAAAATACTTACTTACCTAGCTATTAACTGTAACTATTAACTGTTAAATAATATGATTATCTACTTTAACTATTTATTGTTATATAACATAAATTATTTTTGAAAGTTCTGGTTAGTTGATTCCATCACTTTGTATACTATTCCATCCTTTCATAGAATGTAATTATTGTGACGGATGTAGGAGGATCTGTCAATGTCAACTACATATATGTGTCAATGTTCACAAGTGAAAAATCAATCATCCCCCATTTTGCTACCCATAGGGGTGGATTATTCCATTCCAAATTGAAATTTGATCAACTATGAGGTATACCCTATCTAATAAAGAAAGAATCATCCAAATCGGAAAACCCACTACAAAGTTATGCCTGATAGAATCGGTTAACGGACCAAAATTCAGAGGGTGAACGATCAATATCCTCCATTTTGCTACCCTTAGGGATAAATATTTTCAGTCGAATTCAAATGGGACCAACTTCGAAGTACGCCCTATCCAATGAAAGAAGAATCATCGGAATCGGATTCTTCTGTGAAAAGTTATGCGTGATCATACATAAAAAAAATAAAAAATATACGCGTCGAATAGAAAATCTCCTCCTTTTTGGTTTCGTCGGTTGAAAAGTAACGTCCTCAAAACTAAACGAGGAAAGGGGAATGTACTATTACACCCTGTATATGTTGGTAGCAAAAGTTATCGAAATCTACCTCTTTCGATTGAACGAGCCATTGGATTTTTATTTTAAATGAAATATGCAGCTTTCAGGCAAATCACTAGATCTTTTTTTTCCTGCGGACAACTTTTCAAATACAGATTGTCGATATTCATATCTTCACTAATAATGATATTATTGAAACCTCAGAATGTTTATCAAAAATTTGGGACAATCTGAAATAAATGCATCCCCTTGGTGGTCTAAATAATCAAATCCAATAAATATTATTATTCCTAAGAGAAAAAAAAAAACAATTCCACAATGTTCCATGTACTCTTCAATCTTTAAGCTATCAGAAACATAAATCAAATTTGGTAGAGGATGACTAGCATATTTTTGACTATAAATATTGATTTTAAACTATTATTCGAATAATAATTTCAAGAAATGCAATATGTGCCCTTGTCAAAATTATATAACTTCAGTCCTCGTATACCATAGGATATTCGGGGATCCTGAATTGCATTTTATTTCAACTTTCTAATAATAATTTTTTTTGAAAAATCAATATAGTTTTTCTTTGGTACATACTTTTGTGCATACACTGTATATGACGTAAACAGTGGTTGGATTATACAATAGTCGGAAGAGTGCAAAGAAATGCACTCAGGCCATCCATGTCACTTGATTAATTAAAACAAATATATGTTGTACATGTCTTGGAATACTTAAGAATTTTTTTTTCGAGATAAGGCATTGGCAATTAAACTCGATTGGAAAATAAAACGGATCAGAGATCCTATTATAAAGAGGAAAATATATGAGTTTTTAAATTTTGCAATAGATATTTGTTTTTTACAAGCAGTGGAATTGAATATTCATCAAAACTCGTTTCATATGAATACATGTCCAGCAGATATATACTTTTCAGAATGATTGATATAAATCCTTTGGACAATTCATGCTTCACCTTTTTCACATTTCTTTCAAAACAATCGATTTTTACACGCTTTATATTAGCTTCACTTGTATGTTTGTTTGTTTGTTTGTAACCGACTCCTTTGGGCGCGATTTTGACCCACTTCCAGAAGTCCGAATGATTTGAAATTCGGCAGGTGTACATAATTCCGGTGACAATGCATTGAGAAATTTTCGTTTGAAGAAAAAACGAAATGGCGGCTCCAATATGGCGTGCGAGTTTTGTGATTATGGTCCGATTCGCTTCAAAATTGGTATCCGAGGGTTTTTGTGGTCGGAGATTATGATTCTTCTGTCACAGTTGGAAAATTCAAGATGGCGGCTCCAAAATGATGGACGAGTTTTGTGATTATGGTCTGATTCTATTCAAATTTGGTATGTGATGGTTTTTGGGGTCGAATATTATGATTCTTTTGTGAAAATTGGGAAATTCGAGATGGTGGCTTTAAAATGGCGGCCGAGTTTTGTGATTATGGTCTGATTCTATTCAAAATTGGTATGGGGGTTTTTGGGGTCGAATATTATGATTATTTTGTGAACATTGGAAAATTCAAGATGGCGGCTTTAAAATGGCGGCCGAGTTTTGTGACTATGGTCTGATTCATTCAAAATTGGTATGTGGGGGTTTTTGGGTCGAATATTATGATTCTTCTGTGAAAATTGAAAAATTCAAGATGGCGGCTTTGAAATGGCGGCCGAGTTTTGTGATTATGGTCTGATTCTATTCAAAATTGGTATGTGGGGGTTTTTGGGGTCGAATATTATGATTCTTCTTGTGAAAATTGGAAAATTCAAGATGGCGGCTTTAAAATGGCGGCCGAGTTTTGTGATTATGGTCTGATTCTATTCAAAATTGGTATGTGGGGGTTTTTGGGGTCGAATATTATGATTCTTTTGTAAAATTGGAAAATTCAAGATGACGGCTTTAAAATGGTGGCCGAGTTTTGTGATTATGGTCTGATTCTATTCAAAATTGGTATGTGGGGGTTTTTGGGGTCGGAGATTATGATTACCTAATTTGATAAGATTATTCCATTTTTTAATTTGCAAAAAAATAATAAAAAATAAAAAACACGCTTTTATAAATGAACCACACTAAAAAGTAGGAAATAATATATTTAAACTAAAACACGTTTTATAGAAATCAGACTAAAATTAAAAATAAGAAAAACATGTATTTTATTTAAAAAAAAACGTGGGGTGCATGGTATCAATAATTATATAGTACATTACACACCGAGGCGATACCATGCACCCCACGCTTTTTTTTAAATAAAATAATTTTTTTTTCTTATTTTCTATTTTTTTAGTCTGGTTTTCTATAAAAGCGTGTTTTTTAGTTTTTTTAAACTATTATTTATTGGTTGCTTCAGAATTTTTTGAGGAACTTCCATAATTTTGATTCGTTCAAAGATATGAGTAAGAAAGATGATGGGTTTTTCAGTATTTGAATTTCCTTCCAGACGATGCACAGTGGTTTCTGACGGGACAATATAATTTCTCTGAATATTTGTGCAAATAAATGTCGGTATCAGCTTGAATTCGTGTCAGAATCATAAGGATATTGAGTTTTCTCAAAATAAATCTACAAGATGTTTTTTTTATACTGCACACCCTTGTATCATACAGGGTCCGTCATAAAGTTGGCTACATATGGGAAAAACAATTGTTATTGAAATTTTTGAAAAACTCTAATAACGGTTCGTTTCTGCATGTCTGACAACTAAAAAATCCTTTGCGACTTATATCACGTGATCTCAGATTTGGCGGCCGAAAAATGGGTCAAATTGACAAGATATCAATTTTTTTTATTGAAATAGATTGAGAAAAAAAATCAAAAATACCATTTTATTCCTCTACCCTTACTAAGAAACATTATAACATTCTTGTTTTATCTGGAAACAGCTTTAATAACCTAAATCACATGAGTTTAGGTCAAAACAAATCAAATATTCGTGGAATAGACATTTTGCGGGAGATTAATTATGAAAACACGATTTAGTCTTGTCACTAGGTGTAGTAATGCCCTGTATATTGATGCACATGAGCTTATTCAATATTCACATGCCCGAGATCACCTTTCGCCAACGTACTATCAGAAATATTTTGCTGGGTCTCAACACCAACAAAGCCTGTGGATCTGACGGAATCCCGCCGATTGTTCTCAAGAAATATGCCCCCGAACTAACACCTGTTCTTTGCAAGTTGTTCAATCACTCTTACAATTTGGGGGTATTTCCGTCCAATTGGAAAATTGCAAGAGTAGAGCCAGTCCCTAAAAAAGGCAAAAAGGTCCTACCTAGCAACTACAGACCTATCGCACTGCTATCTATTATTTCAAAGGTCATGGAAAAAGCCATCAACATCGAGCTCATGAAATATCTGGAAGACTCAGGAATTGTCAACGATAGGCAATATGGCTTCCGCCATCAGAGATCAACTGGTGACCTGCTCGCTTACGTCTCACATATATGGCAGATCTATTGAAAAGTATGGAGAAACTTTAGCGTGGCATTAGATATCTCCAAGGCGTTCGATCGAGTTTGGCACCAGGGACTCCTCGCCAAGCTTCCGTCTTATGGCTTGCCCCCTCAGCTGTGTTCTCTGCTTGCTAGTTTTCTCTCAAACAGGTCTCTCCATGTAGTGGTCGATGGAGTTTCATCTGACACTCTACTCATAAATGCTGGTGTTCCGCAAGGATCTATTCTCGCACCAACACTATTTCTACTTCACATCAACGACCTGTTGAAAGCAACTTCATGTCCAGTACACAGCTTTGCCGATGATAGTACCCTCCATACCGCTTTCTCTTCCAGGGCCCCTATATCAGCCCGTGAAACCAGAAATGAACGAGGAAGAAATGTTAATAATATAAATATGGACTTAGCAACAATTCTCGAGTGAGGATCTAATAACTTGGTAGAATTCAATGCAAACAGAACACAAGCATGTCTTTTCTCTAGAAAAGCCGATCTCACTGTGCCTAACATAACTTTGTCAGGAGTAACCATACCACTGAAGCCATCCATATCGATGCTTGGTATTACTATCAGCAATAACCTTTCCTGGGAAAATCACGTGAGGTCCATTGCCAAAAGTGCATCCCAAAAACTTGGTTTTCTGTTTCGTGCCAAGAGCTATTTCACCCCCAGTCAGCTGCTTATGATCTATAAGGCACAGATCCGACCTGTCCTGGAATACTGTTCCCATATTTGGAGTGCGGCACCTAAACATATCCTGAGGCTATTGGATTCTGTCCAAAAAAGGGCAATTCGTCTCGTCGGTGATGCCTCGCTTACAAACTCGCTCACTTGTCTGGAACACCGTAGAAAAGTTGGCGATTTGTCTCTATTTTATAGATATTTTCATGGGCGATGCTCTTCTGAAATATCAACAATCGTTCCTGCTTTGGCAGTCTCTTCGAGACTAACCCGTCAAGTTCAGTCATCACACTCCTTCGTGGTCACTTTGGAGACCTGCAGAACATCACTTTCCAAAGACTCGTTCATCCAACGAACAGCGAGGCTTTGGAACTCATTGCCTAGGGAGGTGTTCCCCGAGGCATACAACCTTCAGAAATTTAAGAAGAACACCAACTCCTACCTTCTTTCCCTAGGTTCCCACGATTTTCTCTGAACATTACAGGATATCCCTTTTCGTGGGAACCAGAACATAAAAAAAAAAAATCTCAACCCGTAAATGAAATTTAAACCAACTAATATTTGTAATTGAAACTTAATAATTCATTATTTATCCTAATTGAATTAAGTATTGTTTAGGTAAATTTGGAAAAATAAAAAAAAACTCAATAAACAAACAATGTACAAATTTTCAATATTCTACGTGACCACCTTCGCGCTCCATAAATAGAATTGTTGTGGAAAACATTTCGCGGCGAACATTTTTCAACATAGTTCTGTTGGTCAGTGCTGCACAATTCCTTATAAAAATTTCAAAATTTTCTACATTTCGAAATGGGCGTTGTTTATAAACATTGCTCTCCAGGTAACCCCATAAAAAGGAATCACACGGCGTTAGGTCTGGAGACCTAGTAGGCCAAGGATTACCTGAATATCGACCTATCCACTGCTCACCAAACTCATTGTTCAACCACTCCCGCACTTCATTCGAAGAATAGAAGCCCCATCTTGTTGGAAGAATAAACGAATCCGCTCTTGTAATGGTAGGTTGTCGATAAATGTAGATATCTCAGTCCGTAAAAAGTTCAAATACCGTTCGCCATTTAAACTTTGTCTAAAAAAGAAGGGACCTAAAATTCGCCCATTAAAAATTCCACACCATACATTCACTTTGAAACTATATTGGTCCTTGGCTTCAATAATAATATTAGGATTATGATCTGCCCACCATCTACAATTTTGAGAACTGACGACATTTGAGGTAAAAGTTGCTTCGTCAGAAAATAGCACATTTTTTCAGAAATCTCGATTGTCTTCTAACATTCCCTGGAGCCATGCACAAACATGAAATCCAGCGTCATAATCCCTGTCTCGCAGTACTTGCACAAATTTTGGTTTGTATGGGTGAAAGTGATTTCGCTTTAGAACTCGTCTAACAGAGGTTTGAGATATTTCTGTTTATTCTGCCATAATTTTCGTCGAAACTCTTGGTGTCTCAGTGACTGTCAGTGAAACATTGTTTACATTATTTACAACAGGCTTAACGTGAACACTTTTATATTTGTTTTCAACCAAACCAGTTTCCTTACATTTTTGCAATATATTTGCCACCGTAGTAAAATGCAAATTTTAGTCTGGGTGCTTTTTATTGAAAATTTCAGCTACTTCTCTTGTGCTATGATAATTGCCGCCATATAGCAATACTATTTCTATTTTTTCTTGTATACTCAGTTTTAGAGCCATTTCTATTGATAGATTGAAAAACACAAAAACTGATAAAGAACGACAACTCCAACAAAATTGTCAACAAGTTATTGTGACATTTGTTATTGTTACAACAAAAGTAGATATTTTTTCAAAGCCGCCTTAAAATTCAAAAATATAGCTGTCATTGAAGTTCAAATTTACTAACCAATATTAAATTTAGCAAGGATAAATAATGTATTATTAAAATTTAATTACAAATATTAGTTGGTTTAAATTTCATTCACGGGTTGAGAATATTGAATAAGCAGCTCATGTGCATCAATATACAGGGCATGACTACACCTAATGACAAGACTAAATCGTGTTTTCTTAATTATCTCCCGCAAAATGTCTATTACACAAATATTTTATTAGTTTTGACAAAAAACATATGTGATGTACGTTATTAAAGCTGTTTCCAGAAAAAACAAGAATGTATAATGTTTCTTAGTAAGGGTAGAGGAATAAAATGGTATTTTTGGTTTGTTTCAATATAGTTCAAAATTGATACATGGGGTCCTTGATGGATTCCAAACACATTTTCTCCATAAAATTTTACGATATCTTGTCAATTTGACCCATTTTTCGGCACCACAGATAACTTTTTTTAAACTCCCACCAAATCTGAAGTCACGTGATATGAGTCGCAACGGATTTTTTAGTTGTCAGACATGCAGCAACGAACCGTCATTAGAGTTTTCTAGAAATTTCAATAACAATTTGTTTTCCCATATGTAGCCAACTTTATGACGGACACTGTAGGAATTTGAAATAGACATATCAATTTTCTTATGGAAATTTGCAACCAGTCAGATTTTGATGAAAGTTGAGTTCGAATTATTTCTGGGGTCAAATTACGCTGAAGTAGCATCTATACAGGAATACAGCCGAAGTCTCATTTGAAAAAAAAACGAAAGTTCAGAAGAATCTGACATTTCTCTGTCAGAAAACAATTCATATTACAGACTGATAATGTGAACATATATATATATATATTTATATATATATATATATATATATATATAAAACGGAAGAAATTTAATGGACATAGCCCTCAGAGAGAAGTGTTAACCGTAGACACGTGTTTCGGGCTCTCGGCCTTCATCAGTACGGTGGAGAAGTGCAAGGATGAACAACACTTGGTAGAAAACGACAAATCAACGGAGTCAACAAACAGAAGCCAGCCGAAGATTTGTGGTTTCGGTTAGCAGACCCTGCATTCCAAGTGTTGTTCATCCTTGCACTTCTTCACCGTACTGATGAGGGCCGAGAGCCCGAAATACGTGTCTACGGTTAACACTTCTCTCTGAGGGCTATGTCCATTAAATTTCTTCCGTTTTGATTACCAGTCCTCGATATTCTTCCCATTTATATATATATATAATATATATATATATATATATATATATATATATATATATATATATATATATATGAAAGAGAGGGGACTGTTGAAAACAAAATGGAAGGAATTTAATGGACATAGCCCTCAGAGAAAAGTTCTAACCGTAGACACGTGTTTCGGGCCCTCGGCCCTCATCAGTACGGTGGTGAAGTGCAAGGATGAACAACACTTGGTAGAAAACGACAAATCAACGGATATTACTCTCTTTCATATTTATATTCCTGGACTCGGATGTCACGCAGGTAGCTATAGCTGCCTCCGTGGTGACGTTGGTTGTTGCTCTGGAATCCAGAGTCTGCTGACCGAAACCACAAATGAGCAGCTGGCTTCTGTTTGTTGACTCCGTTGATTTGTCGTTTTCTACCAAGTGTTGTTCATCCTTGAACTTCTCCACCGTACTGATGAGGGCCGAGAGCCCGAAACACGTGTCTACGGTTAGCACTTTTCTCTGAGGGCTATGTCCATTGAATTCCTTCCATTTTGTATATATATATATATATATCTAATATATAAAATTCTCGTGAAACGGTGTTTGTAATTAAACTCCTCCGAAATGGCTCGACCGATTCTCATGAAATTTTGTGTGCATATCGGTTAGGTCTGCGAATCGGACAACATCTATTTTTCATCCCCCTCAATGTTAAGGGTGGTCCACCCGTTAATTTTTTTTCAATTTTTTATATAAAATTTGTTGTTTTTATTTTTTCATGATACAGCATTCAAAAATACATACCACCCTAAATTTTCACCCTTCTACGATCAAGCCCTATTTTTCCATCGCGATTTTTATTTTATTTTATTTTATCCACAGATCCGCAATAGGGTTGCAAGATGGCAATCGAATATAATAATTGTAGTACGATAAATTGAGAACGGGATAACGGGATAAAGAAAAAACGGGATAAGAGGAAAACGGGATAACGGGAATAACGGGATAACGGGAAAACGGCAACCGGAAAGGACAAGGGAATAACGGGAAAACGGAATAACGGGGTAAATAAAAAATGGGATAACAGGAAAGCGGGATAACGGGAATAACGGGATAACGAGAAAATGGGAAAACGGGATGACAGGATAAGGGGATAAGGGGAAAACGGGATAATGAAAAAATGGGATAACAGGAAAACGGGATAACGGGAATAACGGGATAACGAAAAAACGGGATAACGGGATTACAGGATAAAGGGATAAAGAAAAACGGGATAACAGGAAAATGGGATAACGGGAAAACGGGATAACAAAAAAAACGGGACAATGGGATGACAGGATAAGGGGATAACGGGATAAAGAAAAAACGGGATACTAGGAAAACGGGATAACGGGACAACAGGAAGCGGAAGGAGTCAAAAGCACACTCTAGATGGAACAACATAAAGGAAAACATAAAAAAAAGAAATTCTACGTGGACGAGAGTTTTCGGGAAAAACATTTTAGGGAACATAGAAATTTGGACAGGACAACGTCTGTCGGGTCAGCTAGTATATATATATATATATATATATATATATATATATATATATATATATATACAGGGTGTTCCAAATTAAGTTGGCACCATTGCCAACTCCGTTATTATTGTTGCTACGATTTCGGTTGAATTGGCAAACTGGTAGCATTTTTAGTGGCCTTCTCGATGCCGAAAACCAAAAAAAAATTGACAATCGCGTTGTCATAATATTTCATAAAATGATATTTTTTTCAATGGAACACCCTATATTTTTTCATGCATTTCGATTCGTAATAACATTCCCAACAACAAAGCTCATTTGACTTTTTTTCGTAAAGGTGAAAATAAGACAGTTGTATTAATAGGAAACATTTATCGTTTTGTACATTAATACCAAATAGCTTAGTGGTGTCAATTGAGTGGTGCGACATGATGATCACGGGTTTCACGAGTTCACATCCCAGCGCAATTTTTTCTTTTTACTGTCTTATTTTGCTATTAGTAACAAACCATTGTCATTCCTATAAGTACAAAAAATGGGTGTTTGGACAATCATGAGGTTTTATTCGCCAAAACAAAGAAATTTTTTGTACTAGTGAAAGAAATAAATATTTCCACATAAGTCGCTCATTTTCCACTTTAGGAAGAAAAGTGATATGGGCTTTGTTGTTGAGAATGTTATTACGAATCGAAATGATGAAAAAATATAGGGTGTTCCATTGAAAAAAATATCATTTTATGAAATATTATGACAACGCGACTGTCAATTTTTGTTTTGTTTTCGGCATCGAGAAGGCCACTGAAAATGCTACCAGTTTGCCCATTAAACCGAAATCGTAGCATCAATAATAACGGAGTTGGCAATGATGCCGACTTAATTTGGAACACCCTGTATATATATATAATATATATATATATATTATATATATATGCTTCACGTCTGCCTGTAGCTCGTCGACTTATTTCAGCTGCAAGAACAATCTCACCACCAACTGTATTACTTTTCGAGCAAGGGCTTCAGTTGTGATTTAAGTGATTTACCATTCATTGAACGACTTTCGTGGTCGATCTATGATATTCCTTCTTTGGGTGTTATCTGTAATAATTATATGACCATTCAACCAATCGGTATTTCTGTCCAAAAAATGCCCTAAAATGTAATGACATTTTCTCCATCTTTCTTCAATTTTTCTGCAAATTTCTGTAGATTTTTCCGGTACTTGTGCACTAATAAGTTCATCATTGCCTTCTATAGCATTTCTGTTCATATTATGTTGTCTTTTACGAATATTTGACTCACTGTGACTTTTGATTTCGATCATTATTACTGAATTTTACCTGGTCAGAAACTACAATATTTGGGTATAACAGTTGGACTTCCGCCTTGAATTTTCTCGGATAACAATGCGAGCAAAGCATAATTCTTGATTTTTAATTTTTAAAGGCAAACCTTCATTTCGTCATTTGTTTCAGATATGAACTCTTGACTTATAATTAATAATAATTTTTTACCCATCATTTTTTCTTCTCTATAATTTTACACTCCGCTGATGATGAACCTATAGAGGTTCGAAACATGTACTAATCGATGGTTTTTTACCTATCCACCATCACGTAACTAATCGATCGCGATATTAAATTGTGGAGATGACTTTGAGTTTTTCTACTTCGTAAAATCATACCACTCCACTTTGAGATACAATGGACACAGGTCATAATTCTTAAGGTAGTTGTCATGCTACAAACAGTGTCAAAAATTAATTTGAATTTGGAACGTAGTCATACATATGCTCAAAGATACGATTCAGATAAGAAAAAAAGAAGGCTGTTGCTAACATCAAGAGAAAAAAAGTTGCGCAGAGTTGATTTGACCAAAAAAGGGAAATATTAAGAAAATCGAAGGAAAAGCCAGAAGTTGTAACATATCAACCAAACGTTGGAATTAACGAATTAAGAACATCATGACTATTATTAAAAAACATCGAATCATTATCAATAAATTATTCCATAGTTTATTTTGATTTAGAAACATCTGGATTGTGCATGACTGATGAAATTTTACAAATCGCCGCCAAATGTGAAAATAGAGAATTTTATATATATGTTAGTCCTACGAAGCATCAATCCTGTGGCGACAAAAATTACGGGATGTACTACAATTCCTGGTCAATTATATTTGAATGATGTACAAGTCGATTCACTAAATTTAGTAGTTTTTGGATTCAAAGAATTTTTAAATTTATCTACAACTCCAAATTCACTCGTTGTGCATAATGCGAGATTCGATGAGATTACTAAGAGCAATCATTAATAATGATTTAATAAAATATTTTACCATGATAGCAGGATTTGTGGATAGCTTAATTATTTTAGAAGAACGTACCCATATTCCCATATTGAAAAGGGCCAGGAATGATCGAGCTATCAAAATTAGCCAAAGATTCAATACCATACGAAACATCAGATAATTTCCACGAAGGGATGTATGATGTACACATTTTGCAAAAATTAGTTCGCTTCACTGGTAAAGAGTCAGAATTATCATATAAAGAATGTATTTCATAGCGACCTGAGAACGAAAGAATATTTTGTAATTTACCTAATTTAAGTGCCTTAAAAAATGTTATATCACGAGAATTATTGAAAAAAATTGCGTAACAAAATATAACATACGATTTTCTGAAACAAATGTATCACGATGAAGGAGAAGAAGCTGTGATCAACCACCTAACTGAAAAATTAGAGAATAGAAAACATAGAGTTACCAAAAATAGGAAAGCATTTATTTAAATCATTAATGATTCAAAAATGAATGTTTAGTAAATCAAGTGATTATTCAATATAATAGTCAGAAAAATAAATAATATTACATTCATTGTTGTTTATATTTTTTGTAGATTTATACATTATATTTTATTAACCTGTTGGAAATCTGAATAATTTTTTTTTATTTTTAAAAATATTCGAATTATGTTATACGTACAAATGTTGTACAAATGTATAAATACAATAAAGTTGTTGTTTGCCGTTACTCGCAAAATTTATTTTATATCTATTCCAATATGTTTAAAATGCATAGTATATATTAACGCAATGATTCACAATTATTATTCATAAATATGTGCATTCCAAAACACAGTTCAATTCAAACCCCCAAGACCCTCGCGCCCTCTCTTATTTGAATCACGAGCGCTCGCTTGAGGCGTTGCCACGATTCTCAGCCTTCCCTCTCTTGCACTTCTCATACGCAATAATTTGGATAATTCTTATGGCAATAACTGAATAACTGTATGGCTACGCGTGTTTAATTTTTTCCATAAAATTTGTTAGTTACCTTTTAATAATATACTAGTTTTTCAAAAAGATCTGAAGGGAGGGTTTTCAGTTATGCCTTAAAATGTATAGGGATTACGTGTTAAACGTTGCAACTTTGAAGCTTTCGATGTGGTAAATCATTCAAAAAATTTAACATGATACAGGTAATAATGTTGACTAAAAGTGGTATGAATATAAACGAAATCTGATTGGAAGTGGATTTCACGACAACTACCTTAAAATATCATTTTCCACCCTGTTTTTGACGAGAGTTTGACTGACTATCCAAAGTTTATTATGGCCCGTGAGATAAGCAATTATATATGTTTTTTGCGCACTTTCATTTTTTCACTTTTGCCCAGTCAGATTGAATACCGGAACCACTGTGCGATGGTAAAAATCTGCCACTTGATTTTTATTTCGATTTTCGCAACATTCACGCATGCCATTAAACATCAATTTTTTCGTAAAGCATTCCAAACCGTTGAACGAAATTCTGTTGGAAGGTCACGAATAATTGTGTGTAATAATTTAATATCATTAAAAATGTACGTATCGTCTCTGGTCATACTACCAGAGCTTATTAATTATGCGGTCATCAGAAACTGGGTAATTTGTATCCATACCTGTTTCTCTTCACGTAATAACAAAACAGCACTGTAACAAACACTCTAATGACACAAGTACTGAGGTACTACGCTCGGTATCGGCAAGCATGCAATTGTTGGTTATCGACGATTCTTAAAATTCCCGCATGAAAATTATTCGCCTACCTATACAATAGTTAAAGAATAAAATACGGCCACGAATTTGCCTTATCTTCCGATTGTAAGTCGCATAGGTGGAAAATCTAGTCTAGCTAGACGTGAAATCCCACATTGTTTACCGTGCAATACATATACAGTGTGTCACAAGAAGTAGGTATGTAGCGAATGGAAAACTTTTTAGAAAAAAATTCTCAAAAAAATTAATTTTAGTTTTTCGATTAACTCAATAATGATAATTCATTAGTCCTTTAAGATCATATACATGATATAGGATAAGTCAGGTATACAATTGTTAGACACATAATCAATGAGATATACAAAATGGTAAACACAAAATCAAATTACAAAATACAGATATCACACACGCATAGTTAAAATAACACTTAACTTTTGAACCGCTGTAGAAACAGTTATCTTGCAAAATATCACATATTTTTGATAATAAACATAAAGGTTTTAACATAGTTGTCTGTATAAAATAGAGTAAGGATATAGATAAAATATAGATATAGTAGTATAAAATGTATGTACCAATCAATAAATCTAGCAATATCAGTTTGTAGGGTTTCATAGTATATGTTGTAATTTTTTTTTTTGGTGAGTTCTTCATTATAATTTAGGATTTCATCTTCTGAATAAAATCCTTCAGTGGATATAAAATTTACGTTTCAATGTACTCATGTTATTAATTGACTTCAGCTCAACAGGCAGGCAATTGAAGAATTTAGATCCACTATAGATTGGCGCCATTTCGTAGAGTTTAGTTTTATGTGTTTTTGTTCTTAACCTCTCGAAGTCTCATGTTCCTAAATGGGAACACTGGAAATAGACGCACAAAACTAATTGATAAAACTAAAATTTGTCTCGTTTACCATTGTAGACCTCTGTTCCCGACTTGGAACAACGAATACCATGCATTGAACAGCCATCTCGCGCCATCTAACTACCAGTAGACGAAACAGAACTATTCATTTCATTGAGTCTGTTTCTTCAGCACGTGGCTTGTTTACCTTCAATGTTTTTTGTTTTTTCTCATCAACGTAAGGTGAAAATAAAATTCAGGTATGTTGGTTGGTTATATAAGAACAGTCTGAAGGTAAATTTGAATAAAGTTTTTCTTTATTTTGGTCTCCATATCAGAAAATTTCATTGTTCCAAATCAGGAACAACAGTCATTGGGGGAAAATTAGTTAGTTCCTGATTTGGAACAATGAGCATTTTGATCATATAATAAACTGTCAATTAATTCTCTCTTTTAGTGAAGATATGGCTGATATACTACCAAGCGGTAGCGAAGACGAAAATCTAAGCGACTCTAATGATGATTATGTACCTAACCCAAACACCAAGGACGCTGTATCTAGTGATGAAGGAGATATTTCTGTTTCTGATTCAGAAGATGAGGAGCCTCTGAGCAATGTATCTGCTAGAGGAAAACAAAAGTATACCTGGACTAAGGTGAGAGGAGACCAAGATAATTCACTCAATCCACAGTTTACATCACAAGACATAGAAGAGGGACCGGAAATGGGGAGACCAATACATTATTTCGAGATATTTTTTTCAAATCAATTATTAGACTTGATAGTAGAACAGAGCAATTTATATGCTTGTCAGGTTGATCCTAACAAACCACTGAATCTCACACGATCAGAATTGAGGATTTTTATTGGGACTATTATATACATGTCCATTTTTGGTATACCGAGGCATCGTCTTTATTGGAGTCAAACCTGCAGTATACCGCAAGTTGCGGATTCTATGTCTAGGAAGAGGTGGGAGGAAATAAAGAAGACACTTCATTTCAATAACAACGAGAATCTTCCAAACGATCGAAATGATATAAATAGAGATGAATTGTTCAAACTTTGACCTTTCCTAGATAACCTACAGCAAAAAATTTATAACCAAGTGAAACCTTAAATGTTGTGTGTGGACGAGCAAATAGTGCCATTCAAAGGAATGTCGTCACTCAAGCAATACAACCCAAAAAAGCCAAATAAATGGGGTTACAAAATTTTTGTTTTATGTGATAGTGGTGGTCTGATCCATAACTTTGAAGTTTATACCGGAAAGATACTACCGGCATCTGGGAAAGAAGATATAGGTGCCAGCGGGAATATAGTACTACGTCTGGCGTCTATCATTCCAAAACACAAACATTATTTGTTGTTTTACGATAACTGGTTCACTTCTATAAAACTCCTCACCACACTGCAAATGGATGGAATTTATTGTTTGGGTACAATAAGGAAAGACAGAATTCCTGGTCTACAATTTCCCAACGATAAAATCATGAAAAAACAAGGCCGAGGTACATTTGAAGAATATACGACTACTGTACAAGGCGTACCAATCATCGCTTTGAAATGGTTTGACAATAAGAGTGTTTGCTTGGCAAGTACCTTCTGTGGATCTCAGCCGATTGACATCGTCCAACGTTTCGACCGTAAAACCAAAACAAGAATTGGCGTTTAGCGTCCAAACATGATAAAACAATACAATCATTTTATGGGTGGGGTCGATTTGTTAGATGCTATTATAGAATAGCACTGAGGAGTCGAAAGTGGTATTTGAAGATTTTTTTCCATTTCATTGACTTGGTTATAGTCACGGCTTGGATACGGTACAAGATCGACATGGTAAACATAGGATTGCCAAAAAAGACATTATAGATTCACTTGGTTTTCGTGGCGAGGTGGCAGAAGGCCTCTGTCATTTAGGAAACGATCTAAATTCAAGGAAGAGGGGAAGACCAAGTGGGAGTATCGAAAGAGAGTTTCAAGAGAAGATAAAGAGAAGTCAAACTAAGCCAATACCTCAGTTTGACGTACGTACAGATAAAGTAGGCCACTTCCCATGCGAGAAAGAACAAAGGCAGAGATGCAAAAGACCAAACTGTGGATTGAAAACATATTTTTATTGCATAAAATGTGAGGTATATCTTTGTATCAATGAGAAAAGAAATTGTTTTGCCGAATTTCATATTTAGATGTATAGTCCATTGTACCAAATTGGAACACTGATTTATTTTTTTATAAAATGAAAAATTGAAATTTTGTAGTTTGTAAATCCATATTTTTATCAATTCCGTCAACATTTAGCACACCATTGACATCCTAATTCATTGTTTTCTATATGTGGACCTCAAGAGGTTAACATATTTCCATTTCTCCTTGGATATCTATGCCATTGGGCATTAGTTTCCAGATTCATTTCATGCTCCTTTATGTAAATAATCAGACTGTAAATGTATATACTTGGAACAGTTTGAAATTTTAAATTTCTTAAAATATGGTTTACAGGTGTCTGTTGCTTTCAAATTGTATAGTAACCGAATTATCCTTTTCTGAGCAGTAAATACTCTTGTGGCATCTCTACTATTTCCCCATAGGATGATATTATAAATAAGAATTGAGTGTACCATTACATAATAGACATTTAACAGTGATTTCTCCTCTAAGATATTCTTGAGTTGAAGAATAGCATAAAAACTACTATTTAGTCTTTTACAAACATGACTAATGTGCTTATCCCATTTCAACGCTGAATCAATATATATACCTAGAAACTTCGTATCTTCAGATGGTTTAATGGTTTCATCGTTTACATTAACTTCTATCAAACTGTTTACTATTTTTTTCCCAAAGAACGTAATCAGTACTGTTTTGTCAGCATTTACAATTAATTTATTTTGTTCACACCATGCAATAAACCTATTAGAGACTGCGTTCAGTTTGACTTGTAGTTCCTCAATGCTATCAGCTTGTTCCGCAATAGAGGTATCATCTGCAAAGAGTACCATACATTTTGATCTCACGTGAAAGGGTAGGTCATTTACAAATAGTAAAAATATTAGTGGGCCTAGGACCGAGCCTTGTGGAACTCCAAGGTCATCGTCATTAAACTCTGAATTTGCCTCCGATATACTAACATTTATTTTGCGGAAAGTGAGATATGATATTATCCATGAGAGAATATTTCCTCTGATGCCTATCGCATAGAGTTTATCATACACAATAGTGGGATCAATCGAGTCAAATGCTTTTGACAGATCAAAGAAAAGCGCTGCAACGTATTTACCGGAGCCAATGTGTACATACTCCATGAAGTCCGTTGCTGCGTTCTCCGTTGATCTGCCAGGTTAGAAACAGTTTTGACAATCAGTTATGATTTTATATTTCATAAGAAATGGAAATAATTTATTATAAATGCATTTTTCTATTACTTCGCTTATTGCACATGGGATAGTTATTGGTCTATAGTTTAATATAGCTAGGTGGTCTCCAGTTTTAAGGATTGGAATTACCGTTCCTATCTTTAAATTATCAGGGTAAACATGAGACTCTACGGATATATTTATTATATATGAGAGTGGTTCTCAGATGCAGTTTGCTAAAGATTTAACTATTTTTATAGGGAGGCAGTCAATGCCTAAAGATGTTTTATTATTTAATTGTCTGATTGATTCCAGCACTTCCTTAGGACTAACAGGGTGAAAATAAAATGAATTTACCCTATGGTTTCCGGTTGTGCTAGTTTCAGAGTCGAAATGTAGTTTTATATTTTCAGCCACAGTAGCTGAGAAATATTGTGCAAAGTAGTTTGCAATTTCTAGAGAATCTTCTATTGTTTCATTTCCAATTTTTATTTTTTCCAGATAAAAATTTTGTGCATTTTTTTTCGCCTTTTTTCTAACTATTCTCCAAACTTGTCTTTGTTTTTCCTGAGGGTTATTCTGATAGTGAATTCTTTTTGAATGATTAATATATTTTTTGTGTTTTTTATTTTTTCTTGATATTCATTTGCCAAAACGGGATCTTTTGTATTTTTTACTAGCCAGTACATATCTTTCAATTGCCTTCCTGTATTTTCCATTTCATTTGTGATCCATGTTCTTCTATCATTGTTATATCCACCTGGTTTTATTCTTTTCATAGGGCAGTTTAAATCTAGAGCATGAACAATTATTTGGTAGAAACTATTGTACGCAAGATTTACATCTGACATACATTCATATACGGTGTTGAAATCTTCATCTTCAAAGAATTTACAGTGTTGGTATATATTATTTTCTCTGGTATCATATTTATAAATCATTTCATCTTTTGACTTCACTATCGGGGACTTTGGAGACATGTCCATAGTCAGAGTGAATAACAATCCATGATGGTCACCAATATTGAATGGCTCTATTTTTTCTTCAAACATAGAATATTCAATATTTGTGGCAAAATAGTCAAGTTGAGATATACTAGTCATTTCATTTATATCGGTGAACTCTCGAGTTGGTAAGTTATTTTTAAATCCTATCTAAAAGGTCTATAAAAAGTTTTTTTCTTGTTCTTTCTGATTATTTTGTTTTAAATTTAGGTTATCTATATTAATATCACCGCAAATTATGATATTCTTGTGAGATTTTGAGCATTCATTCAATATGTGGGACATTTTGTATATAAATGTGTCAACATTTCCATTGGGTGATCTATGAATATTAATAAGACAATATTTTACATTTGCTACTTTGAAGGATATTGCACAGACTTCCATTTGCATGTCCTCACAATTTAATTTGAGGTCAATTTTCTTGTACATTACATTTTTTCTTGTGTACATAATTATTCCACTATGTTTGTGAATCCGTCTATTTAAAAAGGTTGCTATATTGAAATTTTGGATGATCATGGTATTAATATTGTTGTCATTACACCACGTTTCACTTAGCATAAAATGTCTATTTTTTCCGCCTCCACTATAACTTCTAGTCGATCAACTTTATTTGGTAATGATTGTACATTCATGTGTAATATATTGAACTGTTTTATTTCCAAACAATTTGTAATTTTATTCATTTTCAAGTCTTTAGAATATTCGTGTTTGCCCTGTACGCTCACTTTATTTGAAGTTCACCTTCGTGTCGATCAACTATTGTTGACAAGATATACGTTAATGAATTTTCATATTTCCCAAGCTTCTGGGTTCGCCAGAAAAGCCGAGTAATCTATGGCCATTCCTATGCTAATTTCTTGTTTCTGTATTTCTACAGAATATGAAACCATTGTTAGCCACATTTCTATTCCTTCGATCAAATTAAGTGTTATCTATTCTGCAGGCAAATTAGGAATTTATGAATGAATTAAAATTGCTTTATGAACTTCAAACAAACATAATTATCCAAGTACGTTAGATTTTTAACTGACGAAAAAAAAACAGGAGGTTCTCTAGGCGACGCGTATATATTTTTTTATTTCTATGTATGACCACGCATTACTTTTTACAGAGTAGTCCGATTTTGATGATTCTTTTTTTAATGGATAGGGTATACCTCGAAGTTGGTCCCATTTGGATTTGAAAAAAAAAACTCCTAAGGGTAGGAAAATGGGAGATTGGTTCACCCACTGAATCTTTACTTCGTAATCGATTCTACCACGTATCACTTTGTACTGGGTTATCCGATTCGGATGATGATGATGAAAAAAAATAACACCCCTAACGGTAGTAAAATAGGGTGCTCCAAAAATGGGTTACAAATTTTGAACCGGAAAGAATTACAGAATGCCATACGAACGAAGCAAGTTAAATAAAAGCCTGTGATAAAAACCCATATGAGGCGGACTTTGACGGTGACATGGTATATATATTATTTCTGAGATACAGGATGTTGGAATTGAACAATAAAATCAGTTCTTCCCCAATATCTCTAAAACCGCTTTGGCTTTTTTTCAATTTTTATACATGCAGAGTACGCATTAAAATAAATTTTTCCATGATAAAGGATTTCCTAATTTTTATTAGTGGCGTCCCTGTTAACATGCCCTGCCATATTTTTGATGAAAATAATGATACACCACTGTCTTTTTTCCAAATAAATATTATTTTTGTAATTGTCCTCTTATCTTCGGTTTTTGAGTTAGAAAATAAAATGCATTCATTTGCTTGTCCCTATGCGAAATCAGCCGTTGAAGAGTAGTATGATTATCTTGTGGGCTAGAAACATCTAGTATGCCAAGAACACATTTCGTTGTTTTCAACATAAACAATTTTGACATTTCTTTAGCTAGATACGTGATATTATTTACGTTATAAAAACTTGTTTATTAAAAAAAAACATGGTGAATTTTACAAATACCAAATTAGCAGATATGCATTACTTGTATGGGCTCGCTGACGGGAACGCATATGAAGCCAGGCGACTGTATCAAGAGCGCTTCCCAAATAGAATGGTTCCTGATGCTCGAACGATTTCAAACACCCAGAGAAGGTTATGTGAAACAAGAAGTTTTGAGCCAAATCATCACTTGAAAGGAGCACATCGGACTGCAAGAACTCCAGCAATTGAGGTAGCTGTTTTAAATACAGTTGACGAAAATCCTGAAATAAGTACGAAACAAGTTGCCAATAATTTGAATAACGCCCATATTCTAGTATGGAGGATTCTTCATGATTATTTATTATATCCCTATCACATATTATATCCCTCTACTTCCTCGAAACTTCCAAAAATCCTTCAAGTGACAGGGAAATTTTATTCACGGACGAAGCTAGTTTTACTAAAAACAGGATCAAACATTTTCATAATAATCATTTTTGGGCCGAGGAAAATCAGCATGCAATCGTGGAATCTCATCACCAGGAGTAGTTCTCATTGAATGTCTGGGCTGGAATTATTGAAGATTACCTAATTGGACCTTCATTTTTACCACGCAGATTAAATGGACATAATTATCGCCGATTCCTTGAAGATAATTTGCCAATTCTGTTGGAAGATGTTCCCATTTTAATGCGGAAACGTATGTGGTTTATGCACAATGGTGCACCTGCTCATTTTAGTGCTGTGGCACGCGAATACTTAAACCAAAACTTTCATAATCGCTGGATAGGTCGTGGGGAAACAGAGTCATTACCAGCTAGATCCCCAGACTTAAACAGTCTTGATTATTTTCTTTGGGGACATCTCAAGGCTTTGGTGTACAGTCAACCAATTCTAACTGAGGAAGAATTGCGAAACCGCGTAATAGTTTCCTGTGAAGCAATAAGGAATACTCCAGGAATTTTCCGAAGAACGCAAGTCAATGACAAGAAGGACTGAGGCGTGCGTGATTTTGTATTTTTTGTTCTTTACATGTTCATTATAAAAATCTTGCCTAGATCCTTTGGTTACCACAGTTGTAAAATTAAGACTAAGAGAAAAAATCGAATAGGGACAAGCAAATGAATATATTTTATTTTCTAAATAGAAAACCGTCCGCCGGACGAAAAAAGGGCAAAAGACCATTCTTATGGAAAGATAGAGGAAAATTACAAAAATAATATTCATTTGGAAAAAAGACAGTGGCGTATCATTATTTTGATCAAAAATATGACAGGGCATGTTAACAGGGACGCCACTGATGAAAATAAAAAAATTCTTTATCATGGAAAAAATGTATTGTTATGCGTACTTTGCATGTACCAAAATTGAAGAAAAGCCAAAGCGGTTTCAGATATATTGTGGAAGAACTGATTTTTTTTAAAATTTCAACATCCTGTATCTCAGAAATAAAGGGGTTGCGGACCTATGTTCATATAAAGAATTTTTCTTAAAATCGTCCAAGGATTATTGCCCTTCAGGATCAGCATTCAATTATCAAACACCCTGTATACACTATGCATTTTTGATTGAGTATAACGAACTCGGCTATTGCGAACAATCGGACATAACGGTATACAAATTGAGTCTGTGAGACACATAAACCCGGTTATAACGAACTACCGAGGAAATATTGTTCAATCGAACGCGACGAAAATTTGGGGATTTGTTAGATACATGGCATGACAAATTGAATACTCTGAAAATACCCAAGTTTTTAACTCGCTTCAGTTTCTAGAAATGAATATTACTAAAGATATGCTTAATAAAAGAAGAGACCAAATAAAGATTACTGATTATTTTCAATCTGAAACTCTATGAGCAGTCGTAATGTGTAGATAAAGGGTATCACAAAACTAGCAGGATGCATTATTTTCAATATGAAACTCTGTAAGCAGTTGTAATGTCGTAAATAAAGTCTGTCGTAAATAAAGTGTATCACAAATCTACCAGGACGCATATACTACATACATATTTTCTTTATAGCGACCCTTTATAACGAACCATTTCTAAAGTCATTGAGCCGTTCGTAATAGCCGAGTTTGACTGTATTTCAATTAAAATCACTCAAATAGTAAAATTGTAAAAAAAAGGAAAATTTTTTTAACTTCCTTCTTAGTTGTTTGACCAACCCCTTAGAAATTAATGAAAACTTGTACGTGTTAAGATCACGGGGACCTTACCTTTTATAGTGGGATCCAAAACCACTCTTGGGGCCTTGGAAAATTTTCTCACCAGCCGCGGGAGTCGAACCCGCGCCGGGTGGAAACAGTGGACACAAGACCAACGCTCGTGCCACTGAGCCACAAGCCCCTATAGTGAGTTGAGAATTCCTTATTCTGCATTTCCTTATTTATTCTGCATTTCCTGTTTCCTTATAGGAATTGAATTATATACAGTGTCCGGCATAGAGTTCACATCATATGGAAAACTTTTTTATTATTGATTTCTCAAAAAAAAACATTTGTGATAAAAACCTCTGCTTTATCCCAAACTTGAAATGCAAACACCAAAATTGAATTTTATACGACCCTATACGAGGGAGATGGAAAAGCATGCTTTGTTCTCAAAATAGTATGATCCCATCACTTTATTTCTCACGGTAGAATTCAAATTCATGGGGAAATATTGCTCAAAATCGAATGTTGATCCAGAAATTCAAATCATAGCCACCTATACCAATTTCATATTTCACCTTTTTTTCCTATTCACCCTGTACAACATAAGGAATACGAATGGTATATTGTTAGATATGATATACAGTCTCTGAATTGAAAAGGGAAACGTTCTCAATTGAATATTGATAGAAATATTTTTCTGTGAATTGAAAAATCCACGATTAAAATGAAGTTTTTTTTTGTGAATGTCTAACAGAAAACATCTACTTTCCCGGCTAAGGCCACGCTGGACATTGAACTACATCTGATAGATATTCTGAAAAGGCCCTAACTCAAAAGAAAAAATCTGAAATTGAAAATTTGCATTTTCATTCAGATAGTTATTTGATTTTCTATTCCAGTCTTGATTAAGAACTAATAAAGATGAATGAGGCAAAGAAAAATGTTTTCCAAAAGAGAGTACTCGCCAGAAATCATTCGTAACATTGACGCAGGAGAGACATCGCATTCACTAGGTCTTCAATACATTTTTGTCGACGAAAATCTATTTCACGCTTCCACGATCATCAGGAAGAAATGGGAAACACATTTTCAAGAAGCAATCTCACTGTGCAGAAATGGAAAAAGTTAGAATCATTTCTTTTGGAGAGACACTGTGAAATTAGTGTTTTCCGACATTAAAACCTGTCATGGGGAATGATAGATTGATTTGTTGAAAATATAAACAGGATGTTCATAAAATCAGATGTGGAATCATCTGCGACTGAAAGATAAACCACTATCTTCCATCGTCAAGATAACCACTTGTGGGGTATTCATGTTGAAAAGGGAAACATTCTCAATTGAATATTGATAGAAAGATTTTTCTGTGAATTGAAAAATCCACGATTAAAATGAAGTTATTTTTTGTGAATGTCTAACAGAAAACAACTACTTTCCCGGCTGAAGCCACGCTGGACATTGAACTACATCTGATAGATATTCTGATATCAGATGTAGTTCAATGTCCAGCGTGGCTTTAGCCGGGGAAGTAGTTATTTTCTGTTAGACAGTAACAAAAAATAACTTCATTTTAATCGTGGATTTTTCAATTCACAGAAAAATCTTTTTATCTATATTCAATTGAGAATGTTCCCTTTTAAATGAATACCAAAATTATCTTGACGATGGAAGATAGTGACTAAGGTTTATCTTTCAGTCGCAGATGATTCCACATCTGATTTTATGAACATCCTGTTTATATTTTCAACAAATCAGAAAATGAATTTATTTTCACACTACGAATACATTTTTTCAAGACAATCAAGAATAGTAAAATATGACAATTTTTGTTAAATTTTTTTTTCAAGCAAGACATCAGAATGCATCTACAATATTTTATTGAATTTTTGGAAGCATTCCACGTACAAAATTAAGGTTTTAGTCCACTCGAAAAATTTATTCACGTCTTATTTATGAATTTCGAAATATCGTTAGTTGTTACATTCGACTTCGATAGCAATAGCCAGCTCCCATAGTTTTGTTCTTAGAATTTTACTGTAAATGATTGAGATACAGAACATTTGCCGATCACAGTTGGCTTTGAAAACAAATTCATTTCTAATTGTAAACAAACCATTTTTGACGCATCAAGAATAACTCACAAATCTGTAGAGTAATTTCAGTAGTTTTTCAATTAAATCATGGCTGCTCGACTAAGTATACAGGAGAGAGTGGAGATTGTAATGATACATGGTGACAATTATCAAACTTGTAGAGACACTGCCAATATTTTTAATGAAAGTCATCCAGGTAAAAACGTTCATAATTCGACAATTACAAGAATTTTGAAAACATTCAGGGAATCTGGATCGGTTTCGAAAAAATACAAAGTGACACATAAACGACCGATAACTGAAAATGAAGAAACTGTTATGAATAGTATGCTGTCTACGATTGAAAATCCAAGAATGCCATTATCGCAAAGAGGAGAAAATCTTGGTATATTCGATCGATCAATGAGAAGAGTTCTAGGTAATGATAAATTCAAACCGTATAAACCAAAATTCATACCCACTTTGAAACCGAGAGATCCGGATAATCGATTGGATTTCTGTTTCTGGTTTCAGTCTATGATGGAAGATAAGAGACAGTTTTCGAAAAAAAATCTTTACAGTGACGAGTCAACCTTCACATCAAATGGGGTAGTCAGCTCCCAGAATTGCAGGTGCAGATAATAATCCCCATTTTAGGATACAATGTAGAGACCAATAACACTTCAAAGTTAACGTCTGGTGCGGAATTCCTAATGACATTATTGTTGGACCAGTATTCTTCAGATAACCTCTGAATTCTGCAAGATTCTTAAGAATGCTGCAGACGTTTCTCTCCGATTATTTGGAGGATATTCATCTGGACGTGAGAGCTGGAATGTATTTTCAACAAGACGGTGCATCCGTTCATTCTACCCTAGAAGTGAGAAGGTGGTTAAACGGAACATTTCCGAATCGATGAATTGGAAGATATTCCAATAACGCTTGGCCAGCCCGGTCACCGGACCTCACTCCTTCGGATTTTTTCTTATGGGAATATCTCAAACAGAAGGTATATTCAAGAGAACCATTTTAAAATATACGTCATTTGGAGAATACTATCAGGGATTGTATTCGGGGAATAACTCCCCAGATACTAAAAAATGTTCATAATGCAATGCACCGCCGTACTATGCAGTGCAATGAGAATGGAGCACTCCACGTAGAATGAAGCGTAGGACATATTTGTTTCCAAAAATGTTATTTGTATTGTGAAAATAAAATAATTGGCATTCTGGCATCATACCTTGGAGACAATTCAGTTTTATTTAATATTTGCAGCAAGATTTTGTGAAATTCCGTCACATAATTCAATTAAATTAATGTGATTTTTCGATGGGAGGGAGAAATGAGAGAACATTCAGAGAGTGATATCTATTATATCTAACAATATACCATTCGTCGTCGAATTTCTGGATCAACATTCGATTTTGAACAATATTTCCCCATGAATTTGAATTCTACCGTGAGGAATAAAGCGATGGGATCATTTTATTTTGAAAACAAAGCATGCTTTTCTATCTCCCTCGTATAGGGTCGTATAAAATTCAACGTTGGTGTTTGCAATTCAGGTTTGGGATGAAGCAGATATTTTTATCAAGAATGATTTTTTTGAGAAATCAATAATAAAAAAGTTTTCCATATGCTGCGAACTTTATGCCGGACACTGTATAATATATGAATTGAATGCGTTGACATATAATGACAGAACATAGTGTGGTTTTATCGCGAAACAATATCGAATCTACTGGTGAGTTTATCAAATCACTTGCGCAAAAAAGATATGTTGAGAAATAGTTACTCCCATATTGAAAGTTTTATGAAACGCTGTATTTCAGTAATTTTTCCTCCCAGAATAAATAAAAACTGTCAATTTCAATTTCCAGGAAGGTGAAAACCCAAAAAACTGCAGGAGATTGTCCAACTTACCTTTATATGTTACACACAAATCACAGCTCTATCCAATTTTATTATAGGCCATTGTATTTGCATAGGTACGGTCCTGTTCACAGGAATTGAAGTACTCGCCAAACAGTTCCAACACTTTACATTTCTTCGGTGTCAATGTTTTGTTTTGTCAACTGTTGATGACTGATGATGAAGAATACGCAGAAAATCTCAAAACTGGTTCTTTTCAACTGGCGTATACATTCGATGATTTTCCGGAAAATGTTTGGTATTACGTAAAGATTTTATTCGACATCTCTCTATGCATCAAATAAACACAGAACCGATAGCTCCCATTAACCAAATCACATTAACGAATGAATGTTAATTCCAGAAATACTTGATTCTAAAAATATTTCATGTCGTCAAAACATTGGGAACAACGACCCATAGAAGTGGATAGAATCCCTAAAAATGTGAACCGATGAAATCATTCCCGTTTTATTCGGATTGCTCGTAAAATATGGTGAGACTTGAAAACAAAGTGGAGGCCTCACACAATATTTCAAAGAATGTTTATAGATAGTGAATCTATACACTGAGTTATATTCACATATTTCCAGCCCATTTAGTTATGTTATTACAATTTATTTAACTTGCTTCGTTCGTATGTCATTCTGGCATTCTTTCCGGTTCAAAATTTGTAATCCATTTTTGGAGAACTTGCCCACATCCGAATGAGCTGAAATTTGGCAGGTGTTTATAATTCCGATGACAATGGATTATGCAATTTTTGTTAGAAAAAAAAATGGTGGCTCCAAATGGCGGACGAGCTTTGTAATTATGGTACGATTTGATTCAAAATTGGTATGAAGGGGTTGTCAAAATTCATAAATTCAAGATGGAGGCTCCAAGATGGCGGACGAGTTTTGTGATTATGGTCCGACTCGCTTCAAAATTGGTATCTAAGGGTTCGGGGTCAGAGATTATGGATTTTTTGTCAGAATTCATAAATTCAAGATGGCGGCTCCAAAATGGCGGAGGGGTTTTGTGATTATGGTCCAATTCGGAGATTAGGAATTTTTTGTCAAAATTTATAAAATTGAAAGGGGATGGAATTATTTTTAGAAAAAATGGAGCCCTAAGATGGCGGACGAGATTTAGGTTTATGGCCCGATTCGATTCATAATTGGTATGTGGGGGTTTTCAGTGTCGGAAATGATGAATTTCTCTTCAAAATTCGTAATATCAAAATGGCGGCTCCAAGATGGCCGATGATCTCTGTGTTTATGGTCCGATTCTATTCAAAATTGGTATGTGGTGATTTTCGGGGTCGGATATTATGAATTTTGCAAAATTCACAAATTCAAGATGGTGGACGAGTTTTGTAATTTTGGCCCGATTCGATTCAAATTGGTATGTCGGGGTTTTTGGGGTCGCAGATTATGAATTTAGTCAAAGATTATTGATTTTTAATTGAAATTCATAAATTTGGCAACTCCAAGATGGCGGATGAGATAATCTTTAGATGGTCTCCTCATTGAAGGTTTTTATAGCGAGTGATATAAGAGTGATTTCCCCCGTTTGTTGGATGATTGGATTCATTGTCCTTTATATTAAGGGTATTACAATATTTTGTAAATTTGCATTGTGAATAAATCATTATTTTTCAATGATCAGGTTTTGCACAAAAATTTGACAAAATAATTTTTATCGCAAAAACTATCACATATAGGTCTAGGGAATTATGAAAAAAAGTTATGAGGAATCTTATGAGGATTCTAAACATGATATTATATACGGGATATTCTATTTGAATAGCGAAGTAGCTACTACTTTCTAAGCGGCAACACTGTATTGACGGATATAGCATGTTTGACTATCGACGTCCACAAATTTTACTGCAAATACTGCTATGTTTCTAAGATTATTTTTAGTCAATGTTTCAATAAAAGTAATATTGTGCCAATGTATTTTTCCTATCAATACAGTTCCACCAGATTATATGTAAATATTTCGAAGAATTAGGATGGCTTGTAATATCTCCAATAGATTTCCCAAATGCGGTTTTTCTAACCATTACATTCATGGTATTTCACTGAGTCATTATCTGTCCTTCATCAATAAGTAATTCACAACAGCTAACATCGATCATTCCTTTTGAACCAGTTCTCAATTAATTTAGCTGTTAAGTAATGTAATTATTCTGCACATGACAGATTTATGTGTATAAATATTCAATTAAGAGAAAACATTGATTTGTTGATACACGTTCTAATCATACCATATTGTTTTTCAGATTGGTTGTAACGAAAAAGGGAAAAATGAGGTGTAATGTGTGACTCGAAGGCATATTCCCATTTCTGTTTTTTTCTTGTCATTTCCTAGAACTTCCATAATAACATTTCGTTATAATCGTGATCAGCGGTATTGCTCGAAAGGGGGAAATATATTTTTTGATGGGTTACAATATTCAACGATACGAAAAATGAACTATCAATACAAGAGTGGCAGGAAAAACTTTTAGTTAACCAAGTTATTTTTCTTTATTGGGCAAAATATCAACTCAGTTATTTGTATTCTGATATTGACTTTCGAAAAAAAGGAGAGGCAGTAGATTTATCCGTCCTCGTTTTCAAAATCTAAAGAATGATCAAAATGTAGGTTTGATGCTGCTTGAAACTGTGAAAAAATCATTTTCAGATTTTTGACACCTGTGTAGACTCCAAGCTGATGGAAGGGTTGCAAACTACTGAAAATATGTTTGGGGATTCTATAGAGAATGTAACAAACCTAATATTTTAGTAATTTGGATTTTTAGTTAAATATTAAAAAGGCATTTGAATGAAGTAAAGCTAAAAAGATTTCACCACTTTTTATGTTCAAGGGTACGATAGATGTTATAAATCATTTGTTTTCGTGCTGTCAGCTGTGGAAGAATCCGTCTGCTTGACGCACCCTGTACTGATAGGGTCTTCAGGTGGTGAGCAGGGGTGAGGTGGTTAATATTTATCAATTTCGCAACACACATTGTCAAAGTACCTTGTAGGACTTTCACGTTTATCCATCGGATGTCATTCAACGTCCGTCGAGGCAATAGCCAGGGAAGTAGTGGTTTTTGATGGATATTCGACCAACATACACCTATTGTATAGGTTATTGTAGTCAGCATTTTTGATGAAATATTAGCTGGGCATCGATATGTCACAGATGTCTGTCTCTATTGCAGAACTTAATTTGCACCTGTATAACAAAATACCTTCAAGTGTGAGGTGTCTGAACTTTCATCAGTTTAAAAATAAAATTAGAGCTTTCTTACTGGAAAAATGTTTTTATACGAATAAAGTGTATCTTGATCTGAGCATGAAAAAACTCGAACATAAGTGATAGACACTTTCCTAGCTTTCTATTCTATTCTACTTGATGTGTGATGTCAATTTACAAAGCCTTAGACATATCTTAACCATCACTTTGCATCTTTGTCGACCTTTCCAAAGCTTTCGATACAAGACTCCTTGACAAATTGGAGAATATTGGTTTGCATGGTAAGGCTTGCGAAATGATATTTATCGGAACGACAACAAATGGTTGATATTGTTGGTGTAGTAAGTAACCCTAGAACAATAACTTACGGCGTTCCTCAAGGCACGGTATTGGGCCCCCTACTGTTTACCATATATATAAACAGCTTGTTGAAAACACAATCCGAAGGAAATATCTTGAGTTTTGCTGATGACACAGCAGTCTTTTACAGCGATCATTCATGGCAAAACTCAAAAGAAAAGTAGAAAAAGACTTCGCCAATATCATCAGATGGTTCCGATATAATAAACTTACATTGAATGTAGAAAAGAAGAAATATCTACCATTCACTTCCTACGTCAATCTCCTACCGAATATAGGACCGTTAAATGTAAATCAACATACATCCACTCCTGAAGCCACTTCCATAAAGTACCTGGGCATAATAATTGACCGACACATGAAATGGGATCTTCATATGTCATATCTAACTAACATTAACAAAAAATTGAACCGAAGAAATACGGAACTGAAAAGTAAAAAATAAAATGAACCTTAGTCTCAATAACTAAGCTCCTAAACTAATGTAAGTAACTAATTTTGAGTAGGCGCCAAACAAACAAGCAAATGAATTGAGTAAGGCGTAAAATAATGGCATCGAGTTGCGCGGTGACATTCTGATAATTTTCTTGAAGTAATTTAATGATCTTCGTTGATTGTTCGTTTGGCGCCGACTCAAAATTAGTTACTTACAATAGTTTAGGAGCTTAGTTATTGAGACTAAGAAGGTTTATTGTATTTTCTACTTTTCAGTTCCGTATTTCGTCGGTTTAATTTTTTGTTAACAAGTTTTAATTTTTCAATTTTTTGTAGCTGAAATCTACTGATTACTACCTACTTGTTTTTTGATTACTCCCGAACTACTTACTTGCCCACCTTACTTCAACTATTACCAGTTAAATATTATGATCATCTACTTTCACTATTTGTTGTAATGTAAATTATTTTTGTTGTTCTGGTTAGTTTATTCCATTACTTTGTATATAATTCTATCCTCTCATAGAATATAATGATTGTGACGGATGTAGGAGAACAAAAATAATGACAATAGCGATCTGTCATTGTCAACTACATATGTGTGCCAATGTTCACAAGTGAAAAATCAAGTATCCCCTATTTTTCTACCCGTAAGGATGGATAATTCCATTCGAAATCCATATATGATCAACAATGAGGTATACCCTATCTAATGAAAAAAGAATCATCCAATTCGAAGAACCCAGTAGAAAGTTATGCCTGATAGAATCGGTTAACGGACCAGAATTCAGAGGGTGAGTGATCAATATCCTTCATTTTGCTAGCCTCAGGGGTGGATTTCATCTTTCAAATTCAAATGGGACCAACTTCGAAGTACACCCTATCCACTGAAAAAATAATTATCAGATTCGGACGTTTCAGTAAAAAAAAATAAAAAATATACGCGTCGACTAGAGAACCTTCTCCTTTTTGGTTTCGTCGGTTGAAAATGAGAGGATTTCTATCAAGATTCAAATTATTGAAAGAATACCTAGATGTTACCGACTTGAAAACTACTACGGACTAATACAGTCCCAACTTTCATACGGTATAATAGGTTGGGAAGGGGTTAATAATGCACATTTGAATTGCTTGAATATCGTACGAAAAAAAATTATAAAAATAATCTTAGGTAAAGAAAGAACTTACTCAAGCGATACACTGTACAAAGAAAGTGGAATATTTGATATAAGACAACTATATTCTCAAAAAATATTACTTAAAATATTCAAAAACGTAATCAAAGTAAAACCATCTGATCACCCATATAACACAAGGAGACGAGAGCATAGTGTTATAGCTCCAGAATGTTTCGAACTAGTGGGACAAAGACACTGTAGTTATCTGTTCTGAAAAAATCAAAATTAATACAGTATGTTCAAAACCCAAATTGAAAAATGGATAAGTGCTTATGACAACAAACTATGTTAAAAAATATGACAAATAAGAGAAAATTCTGGCAAATAATTATTGAAGTGATATGAAATCATTCATTGATATTTACCATAAAAATATTTACTGGGATAACTATTTTAGGATACTCAATATTACGAAACACCTGAATATGACCTTACCCGACTGTGATACTTTAGAAAAGCCTGAATATGATTATGAATATATTGATTTCTCTATTATTATCGAAATCAGACTTGAACACTTTCCCGATTGTAAAATGAAACAAATTTCTTGTACTAGTTTCAGTCTTTAGTATAAGTATGTGTGTTTGAATTTGTAAATTTTAGATTTTAAATTTTTAACTTTCTATGGTAGATTGGCTATATCACACACAAGTAATAATTACTAATAATTGTTACTTTATTTACTTGTATACTGAACTTGTAACTGCATTGTATTTCCTTTTTTTTTTGTCAAATAAACATTATTATTATTTATTATTAATACACTGCGACCAATGAGGTCTATTGTGTCCCCTGCTACTGCCCAGCCGTTTAAGTTGTCTCAACAACTAGAGCAGTTCCTCCAATCCTTTGCCTTTTAAAAAGTTCAGGATATTGGATGGCTTCAGGTTAAGTAGATCTTCTATTTGATGTTCTTCGAGGTATCGTGCCTCGGATTTTGCATGTTTCGTCCTCTTCCTCGCAAAATCTTCTTCTTCCTCTACTAATCCGAGTTTCTCAAGGTGCCCTCTCAACCGACAGTGCCCTGTTAGAATTCCCGTTGGTATTCTGAGCTTGTTTTTACTCTTATTGGTGCAGTCATTTGATCTCTTCTGGTTGTAGTTTCCCAGTAGTATCTTGTAATTCTATCCAGTATTGGCATCTTTTGTTATGTACTTCTTTTTCAAGTTCATCAAGTATTGTACTGGTACTTATTCCACAGAAGGGTTCAGGTTTCAGAAATGGTGTTCCAGCCTCTTTTTTGCGAGTACGTCTGCTATTTCCACTTCAGTTTGCCCCGTAACCCATAGGAGAATAACAGTGTTGTTCTTGTCTGGTTCATTTAGTTTCTCTAGGCACTCTCAAACCATCTTGGAGTTGATTACATGGGAGTTCAGAGCATTGATAGCTGCTTGGCTGTCCGACATGATGATAATCTCTTGCCTGCGAAAATTGTTTTCTATATTGAACTGGACACATTTTTCGATGGCGTAGATTTCCGTTTGGAAAATGCTCGGTGATTTGCCTAGACTTTCAGAGTATTTGGTTCCAGGCCCATATACTCCTATTCTAGTTCCTTCTGTTGTTCTGGATCCATATGTGTACCGCTTAATTACACTTCTTTTGGGTCTTGGGATGGTATCTCTGTCCCATTCACTTTTGCTACTTAGCTTTCTGTTGAATTCTTTCACAAAGCTAAACTTTTTTGCCATCTCATCCTGGGGCATATCCCAAGTTTGGTGGTTTCCAGGGAGGAGTCAAAACATGCATTTGGTAGTTCCCTCTCTGGTCATTTTGTATGTTGTCCTTATCGCTATACTCTCCACTACTATATGAGGGGTGTAAGGCTTAGGATAACCTCCATATCGGCCGTTGGACATATTCTAATTGCACCTGTTATGCAAACCCCGGCTAGTCTTTGGATTTTCGATGGATTTGCCCTTGTAGCTCAGTTCTGCTGACCCAGACCACCGTGATGGACGATCTCACTATTGACGTGTACATCCACTGCAGAGTCTTTGGGTTACATCCCCAGTTCTTTCCCGCAAAGTTTCTGCAGACCATTAGGACTTTGGTGGCTTTGTTGGTTACTTCTTCTTTGTGCTTATTCCAGATTAGTATATTGCCTGTGTAAACCCAGATGTTTGACCTCTGGCTCCCATTCAATAACTTTCCCGTCTAATTCGATTGCTTTCAGGTTAATGTTATTTTTCCTTGTGAAAGCAACTAGGGTAGTCTTTAGCTTTTTTATATTATGTTTTCAGTTTTGTGATCAAGTACACGTGTGTTTTGTATTGTACTATTTTTTGACCAGCCACTAAGTCAATGTTAATTAGTATGGAAATATCTATCTATCTATGTTTTATCAGTAGCTTGATATTTTTCTTGTACCTTCATTGATCCCCTGTTTTGTAGTTCTAGAATTTAAGGCCTCAATCTATTGGGAATGGTTATCCTGCATTAACAAAATTACAAAATGAATATTGAAGATAGCGATTCCAAGACTGCTTATGGTTTTTGTGATTGTGATTACAAGTTTCGGTCCAGAATCATTCTTCAGATGTTTGAACACACAGTAGGTGACATAAGAACAGAATCACTCACGTTATACATCTCAATACATATTGTGTTTTGCTTTTGGTGCATTCGACTTGAAATTAGAAAATGATCTCCTTTATATTTCAATAAATTGTGATAGTGAGGATTTATACCCGTTATTTTTCCCAACTTTTATCCATAATTGAAAAATAATAGGGTATAGTTTTTTACCTCAACCATCTGATGTTAACCAAAATCGTATTAATATAATTGTTCGAATTTCTGGTTGGAAGCAAATGCATGGCAATGCATTTGTTATTTCTATGAAATGAAAATAGTAATTATAAAATAATTGTACATTTATTGAATTTCAAAAGTAACAAATATCAAAAACAAAATCATTGTAAATACAAATTGATAACAACGTTTTTTACACAATAACTTATCAAGATTCCACATTCTTTTCCTCTTAATACTACCAAACTATTGACATAAGAGAAGTTATGAATGAATACCTAAGTATTTCATAGAAACGAAGAAAAGAAGATTCAATTCGATTCTTTCTCACTCAATACAGTGTAAACCATATAGTGAGGTTTTTTCAATTCTTCCTCAATGTTCCACTATCGAAAAACTATTGCCACAATATGCATTTTTCTGTCTCCAATTTCGTTCCGAAATTATTACTCTATTCGGCAAATTTGAGATTTCTCGTGACCAATAGACAAAGATCGAAGTTACCCTTCCCAAGCAGGAATTTTAGATAAGCCACTGCCATGTGCATATTAATTCTGACTCTCTTCTTCCCACGGACATGTTTCGTTACTGATCTGCATTTTTGGAGATGACGGTGGAAAAGTTTACTTTTTCCGATCCCAACATTCTCCACAACCAAGGCAAATATTTGAAAATGTATCCCTCATTATGGCATCAGTATCAGTAACAAGGTTTCTGCTTTCATTGATTTAAATAATTTCAACAATATAATTACCATGGCATAAAAAAATTGAAAGTTTCCAATAATTATGGTTAACATTGATGAAATTCAATGAAAGAATGTCAATTGACTCTACTTTGTGGAACAAACAATAATGCAGAGGAGACAAAAATGCAAAAGTGAGAAAAATTCGGAAACACCGTCTGAAATGAAAATTTGGTATGGGATAAGTTCGGGAAAGATGACCATAAGGGAGAGATGGCCAAATCGAACAAATTCTACAATTTAGCACTCAGTTTGCATCAGGTCGGGCGTAAGAACATTTGCGGTAAAATACCTGCTTTCCTTTACCTAGTGAGAAAATTAGTTGAGGAGTTCATGTTACAAGTTGGTTATGTAGCTTTTGAAAAATGAAGTGTTTTTGAGTGTTTTCGGAATGGCTTATGAGTTTAGCTTCAACATAATCTCCAAATAACCACAAATTTTGTCTCGTGACTGGTGTGGCCATCTCTTTCGGAAAATTAGGAGAGATGGCCACATTCGCTCAGGATGTGATGACCATAGTATTAATAGCGATGTTTTTATAATTTTTGGATTGAGTCAAACATGTTCGTATCAATTTCAGATGCCAAATGAATACCAAAGAAAAGCATTAACTACAAGAGGGAATTGGGCCGCAAAAAACTCTTTGAAAAATGGTGAAATGTCAGCTCATGCAGCTGCCAAAGTCTATAGAATTCCAAGGAATACCTTAGAATGACGTTCCAAAAACAATAATGATAAAAAAGGACCTATGGGACCAACTTCCTTTTTTTGGCGAAGAAAATGAAAAGAAGCTAGCGAACCACATTGAAGTCATGCAAGCGAAAGATTTCTTTCAACGATTGGAGCTCGCTTATCTGCTAGCTGAACAATGGAATTTAAATTACGGATTCAATAGGGAAACTGAAAAAGCAGGTTACGACTTCGTCCAATTGTTTTTAGCGCGATCGACTTCTATGAACAAGGCGAAGGTAGATGCTTATTTTAAGCTTCTGGAAAATGTCTTTATCGTTGACGATACGATGTTGGAACCATGTGAGTCATATCTTCAGTATGTACGAATAACTGTCCTGGCCATGTGCTTGCTGATAAGGGGTCCATAGCTGTATCTACAGAGACAATAACTGTTATAGCCTGCTGTGGTGCTGAAGGTGCATTTTTGCTTGCATCACGAAGGGTAAAAATGTAGAAAAACTGAGTTCGAAAACAGAATGCCTCCTGCATAGAAAATGTTCGTCTCAGAAGTCTACATACATAACTCCAACCATACCTTCGTCCCAAGGATGACTGTAGGAAGAATTCGTCTGGTGTTGGATGGCCATTCGACTCAGTGCAATTCTGTTGCATTGTTGAATTACGCAGATCAAAATGACCTTCAGCCGTTTGATCGTGTCGTGTTCAAGTCACTGAAAACCCATTTCTACGAACAATGTCGACTGTGGCTGAAACAGACCTCTGGTCGTCGTATTACATGATTGTCATTCGGAACATTACTCAACAAAGGGCGAGGATGTGCAGCTTCTGCAGATGATTCTATTGCAAGGTTCACAGCGCAATCCCTGATTATGTTTTTACACAAGAACCAAGAGAACTCACATCAACCTCTCAAAGAGCCTCCCCAGCTACAACTACCAATGCCACCGTTTCAATGTCAACAAATCTGGAACAAGTTCCAAGAGCTCCAGAAGAGCCAGTAAGTGTGCCTGTCACCGTCTCTGAGCAAACTTTTTGTGCTGAGGAATATCCCTGAAATGTTCACGAAGAAAAGACCCATTGAGAACATGATTAGCAGTGATTCTGGAATTACCGCAATGCTTCCATCGACCTCAAGAACTCCTAAAGAAAAGATGTCCCGGAACAGGAAAACACATTCTAATGAGGAAGTTATGAAAAATTGCCAAAATGCTGAAAAGTATTGCCAAGAAAAACGTTCAAAAAGAAAACAAGACTAAGAAAGACAATAAAACAGCTGTGGAAGGTGCCCCACGTAAGAGAAAATCCTAAAGGATTATATCTGACGATAGTGACCATGGAGAACAGCCGGTTTTATGCGATACATCATATAAAGACGGTGAAGGAGGGAAAAAGATAACTGTGGAGAGAATACACGCCTCATCGAAGACTGGTTTCAGTGTATCATTTGCCAACTTTGGTGCACGAAAATTACACTCAATTCCAAATGTGGACAAAGTAAATAACAATCTAAAAAAATGCAGGGTGAGAAAAGAGAAACAGTAGAATTATTTTCTAGCTAACTCTTCCGTACTACTAAGACCATCTCTCACTTACCCTTTGGGAGAGATGGTCAGTGGTGATTTTACAATTTTATTATTTTCAAGGTCGAACCTATTACAAGTAATCCGATTTTTGTTGATTAACCTGAAGTGTAGCATCCAAAGTTTAAATGAAATAATGATTAGAATCTATATAAATAGTTTTATTTGAAGTGGACCTTGAAACAACTATGACCAACTACCCCGAACTTACCCTATATAAAAAAGAAAATATCTGTGGAAACAGCCCAATATATTCGATTTTGTAATAAAAAATTGTGTGTTTTTGGGCATGGATGAAGAGAAAGTTTCTCGTAAAGCAGAAACGTCAAACATAACAAATGGGGGCGTTTCCCATTTCAATAATAATGTCAATATCATGAATCCTAGCGATTTTGTAATAGTTTATCATTTTGGAACTGACATGTCTGCGCAAGATCGTTGTGAAATTATAAAATTTTCTTCCTGTCAATATAAAAACAGTGGAACTTCAGTCTGCCATTTTGAATACATCGTCGCTTTGGTGTATATAGGGTGTCCCAAGTGTCGACCAAGTGGCAGAATATCAAGATAAGACTTCAGTAAATAACTGTTAATTTTTGAGATATTAGTAGGTACTTTCATGAGTTTCGTGAAAATCGACAATTTAGACAAAATTCCGTATTTTAAAATTGTGATTTTTGGTACGCAATTGATCACAATTCGAATTGAAATTAATGGTGCCATACCATTGAAAAAAAAAATATTTTGTCCGATTCATGGGATACTCTTTTTATTAACTGACGCCACCTGGCCAGTTGTTTTGAAAAATTGCTGACAGGTCTATTCCGTAAAAAGCCATGATTGAACGATCCGTTATCAAACGACTGTCGGTAGCCCGCTCTTAACGATGCGTGTGAACAATATGTCAAAAATACTTGAGTATTCCTTATGAGGTGTCGCTAGAAATGACCTTGGCAATTTCAGTAAAGAGATCCAATGAATGTTTTCAGGATGGTTAATGATAATTTTCTATTCCGGCTGAATGTTGCTAACAACTGTTATTTCATAATCAAATGTCAGTATAGAAGTCTCGTCTATGATCAGGTATTCGAAGATGGGGGTACCCATCAAACATGAATGAGCGGTAAATAGTTGCTGTTAACTGCGGAAAGATGTCGACAGCGGCACACCGATGTCGGTAAATAATTGGAATTATATCAGTTTTGCCGCTTTGGCTGGACATACGCATATTTATTATGGATGTTTTTGATTTAGCCAGAAATTACGCGTTAAAGATAATCGCGCCGATGTCGTTTTGACACAGTATGTGGCATTACGCGCCGCACCGCTGCGACCTCTGTAATGAAACTGCAACATTGGCATTACTGAATATCTCGTTCGCAGTTGGCCCTACTGCTGATTTCGTGTAGGATGCCAAATCGAGTATTTTCTATTTTGTCTGGTCATTGGTCATTGTAATATATGGTCATGAAAAATAATCACAGTGGCGAGGATTTTTTCAGATTTGTGTGTTGTCGAAAAGGGAAACATTCTCAATTGAAAATTGATAGAAATATTTTTCTGTGAATTGAAAAATCCACGATTAAAATGAAGTTATTTTTTGTGAATGTCTAACAGAAAACAACTACTTCCCCGGCTAAAGCCACGCTGGACATTGAACTACATCTGATAGATATTCTGAAAAGACCCTAACTCAAAAGAAAAAATCTGAAATTGAAAATTTGCATTTTCATTCAGATAGTTATTTGATTTTCTATTCCAGTCTTAATTAAGAACTCATAAAGATGAATGAGGTAAAGAAGAATGTTTTCCAAAGAGAGTACTCACCAGAAATCATTCATAACATTGACGCAGGAGAGACATCGCATTCACTAGGTCTTCAATACATTTTTGTCGACGAAAATCTATTTCACGCTTCCACGATCATCAGGAAGACCGGAAGAAATGGGAAACACATTTTCAAGAAGCAATCTCACTTTGCAAAGATGGAAAAAGTTAGAATCATTTCTTTTGGAGAGACACTTTGAAATTAGTGTTTTCTGACATTAAAACCTGTCATGGGGTATGATAGATTGATTTGTTGAAAATATAAACAGGATGTTCATAAAATCAGATGTGGAATCATCTGCGACTAAAAGATAAACCTTAGTCACTATCTTCCATCGTCAAGATAACCTCTTGTGGGGTATTCATGTTGAAAAATGAAACATTCTCAATTGAAAATTGATAGAAAATTTTTCTGTGAATTGAAAAATCCACGATTAAAATGAAGTTATTTTTTGTGAATGTCTAACAGAAAACAACTACTTCCCCACATGAATACCCCACAAGAGGTTATCTTGACGATGGAAGATAGTGACTAAGGTTTATCTTTTAGTCGCAGATGATTCCACATCTGATTTTATGAACATCCTGTTTATATTTTCAACAAATCAATGTGTGTTGTCATTCTATCTATTCGGTGAAATATCAGGCCAGTTTGAAATGTAATATGTGGGAAATATGGATGGTATCTTGGAAAACATTTGAGATACAATAAAAATGGTTGAAATGGAGAAAAAGTTATCTGTTTAGGTAAATAGGAACAATCTGGCTTTACAGTTTCAGAAATCCTCTACAATTAGTGGCTTCAGAGAGTGGAAACAGTGAATTGTATATATCTAGTGCACGAATCAGTCGATTCTGAATGTTTGGTGAATTTATTATGTACAATAATGACCTACCTTCATTGAAGTTTCATTGTTTTCAAAGATATAATTCTAGATTGTTCTTGGGCGCTTATATGGGCCATTTTATTTTCATTGAAACCGTCTTTATGCTCATTGCCTTCCAAGATACCCTATACTTCCATGTGCTCCATTTTGAATTGGACGCCCCTGTATATTTGTATAGATCATTGATGAAATCCCAACAGTGGAATGACGCGGTTGATCAGAAGGATACCCGCAATCGCACCATAATCTATACCATGCAATATCAGTTCATCTTAACTCTGTCTATCCGCTGAAGTCCCGCTATCTATTAAAGCGGGTGGTAGTCTGGAGGCCTACTGATGGCCGTCGCGACACGGGCTAGCCGGGCCGACGACGTATCATGATTATGGCCCGCTTATGTTGCCTGTCGGCCGTTTTTAAAGTGCATCTAGAGGCCCACGCGTAACATGTTTGCTGGGTAGTTTGGATTTTATAAAAAAAATATGGAAAATACCAAAGTTAAGAGAAAACGTTCTTCGAAGACCACCAGAACGCAATTTATGTTGTATTTAGAAACCCTCGAAAATAATGAACACTTTCGAATAAATAATTTTTTTTTATTTTTCTTCAGAATTTATTAAATTGCATATGAAAAATATCAATACAACTCGCCTTCTATACAATTCTCCACCTGAAACGTTTATTAAACCTGCCATATCAAAATATAAATCCACAATTTCCACAAAACTAGTTCAAGTCGTTAACAAACTGCACCCATTCTATTCCCGTTAGCGAACGTTAGACTACCGATATCGTAACGACTTTATATTTTTACGGAATACGATTTGACACAAATATCGTTATTATAACGATAAAGTTAGATAACGACATCGCTATGAGTTACGGAATAGACCTGTTAGTGTAGTTTTTGAAATGGTATTACATTTGCTACGTCGTGTACATCGTGCAACTCAATACAAACTTGGGCTCCACAACTTTCATTTGACAAGTTTTCCCTAAGCTGTAAACAAATAACAGAATATTACTGTTGATGTTTTTCAATCAATTCGTTATTATTGTTTGCCATTTATACCCTTTCCGTATGAGGTTTGTTTGTTCGTAATAAACAGATGATATTTGACAGCTTCATTTTTCTTGGATATACTTAACACATCGGTTTTGCTTTTTCTGCATATTGAATGTTGGAGAAGCCGCGAATCTGCGTCTTAAACTTTCATTGGTATAAGTGATGGCACTAGGTATTTGGATATCTTAGTCCTGAGATAACTAATGGGTTCGAAGATACAACAAAATGAGTCATGATTACTCTCGTTCCGGACGTCCATCGTCTTAATGGATTTAAAAGGTTTTCACGACGTTTCGAATGCTTGTATCTGCAATCGTCTTCAGGTGAATACCGACAAGTTTAGGTGCTACTTACCAATTTATATGACTGCCGGTGCAATGATGCGTGTAATTCCGCCATGTGCAGTGGTGCGTGTAATTTCGCGCGGTGTGGTCGTACGTGAAGTTTCGCGCCTCTGCAGCGCTTGGTTCACTAAAGGCGTTATTGGCTTCGATGTAGGCGGCCTCTTTGAACTTTCGTTTGAAACAATGCTCCTCTCTATGTAGAACACTTGCGTCGTCCCATAGAACTCGATGGTGCTCAGTCCAGGCGTGGTCAGCGATTCTCGATTTTGATGTTTCTCCACGTTGAGTCCATTTCTTGTGCTCATCCAATCTTACCGATAACGGTCTCTCCAATGTAGGAATCTCCGCATTCACATGGAACTTCATAATTGCAATTCTTACTGATTTCATTTTTGTTGTCATGTTTGGTCTTGGTCAGGAAACTCCGTAAAGTACTGCCGGATTGGAAGCAGCTCTTGATGTTGAACTTGTTTCCGATCCTTCTGATCTTCTCAGAGACACCTCTGATGTACGGAAAGCAGATCACTGTGCTTTGTTGTTGCTCTTCAGATGTCTTAGTTCTCCGGAGTTGTTTCAATGCTTCTCCTAGGAGTTTCTTGGGATATCCATTCTGGTGAAGGTCCTCTCTGATGTGGTTTAATTCGGCATCTAGTGACTCCACGTCGTTGCATATGTACGTCGCTCGCTCTACCAATGTTCTCACGATCCCTCTCTTCGTCGAACTCGGATGGTTGGAGCTGTAACTGAGGTACTGTCTTCTTTCTGTTGACGGAGGTGCGGATTTCATTGCCTATTCTCACGTACGACCACACCGCGCGAAACCACACGCACCACTGCACATGGCGGAATTACACGCATCATTGCACCGGCAGTCATATAAATTGGTGAGTAGCATCTAAACTTGTCAGTATTCACCTGAAGGCGATTGCAGATACAAGCATTCGAAGCGTCGTGAAAACCTTTTGAATCCATTAAGACGATGGACGTCCGAAACGAGAGTAATCAAGTTACCACATCGTCTACAACCTTTAAACAAAATAAGTCATTATCAATGAATAGGTAAATTTTGTAAGAAATCGACAAGGAACCAACATCAATACGTTTTTTATCAGAACTCTTATTTTTTTCCAATACCCAATGTAGGCCACACCATATTGGCAAGACTAGATTGTAACAATGTCGATCATCAATACAGGGTGCTAGGATGGTTTTTTCAAGGAGAAATATTTGATGTTGATGCATTTAGTTAGGTTTATCTGTTTTCAGATATACGTTTGTGATTTGGACAAGACACCAGTGTCACAGCGAGATCCATAGTAATTTCAGCTCTTCTTTATGATTCTGAATAGATCCAAAATATTCTAAATCAACAATCGAATTATAAAAATCCGAGACTTCATAAAATTTGATCATATTTGGTCCCATAAAGGATCCAGAACGTGGACCTCCGAATGTTTTTTTCCGATATTGAAGCTGATGCTTAATGCTGAAGCTCCATCAGGTTCTCAGTGGTTTATCTACAGGATGATTTACTTAGGGCGGTACATCACAAAACCTCCAATGCACGGCATATATTGATACTGTTTTTCTCGCCAATAAAATGTGGTACTATTTGGACAGGAGTGTATTTGAAAATGTTGTATACAAATACAAAAATTAATAGCTAGCGTTGCTCCCTTTCATGGAAATACTCATTCTTCTCTCGGCTCCAGAGGCGTGGTAGCTCGGGTCATTTTTATTACTGGGAGGGGGATACCTCCACCTCCAAGGCTTCTGATGGATGTGACCGTCTGTTGAGGCTCTTTCCCGGAAGGGCGGGGTTTCGACCGGACTAGGGCTGGAGGCGGTGCTCTCTTTGCTCCCAGTTTCATCTTCTTCTTCTAGTTCCTCTTCCGTCCATCTTCTACCTGCGGAAAGAAGAGTGATTTAATCCAGAGAATGAAATCTCAAATGTGTATAGTACAAAATGTATGATGGTCGAATAAATTTAAAAAAGAATACTCTTTACACGGCGGCTTAGTGAAAGTAAGTGGTGATAACGCCAAAACAAAAGATTGTTATCCTTGACTGCTTTCGTTGAGGACGAAACGAAATATAACTCTCGAAAAAATCGAAATAAGAAGAAGAATCTGTAAAACATGTCGTTAACATTTCCTTTGATGGATTAAATTTAAAACGCCCCCTTGTTTTTCAATTCCTTTTCTGGTAGCAATTGAAGATACTACAGTAACTGTATTCAAGCAATTCTGGTTTTATGATTTTAAGATCACTGAATTTTCTTTCTACGTACCTATGTAATTGCAAATGGCAACACAAGCAATAAGCAGATGACCATTTTCAAATTTGAGAACATATTTTGTCCCGAGAAGTTTTTATAGCTGAATTTGCGAAAACTGATTGATAAAAAACATATCATGCGTACTTTTAAATATTAATTCAAACTGTAATCAATTTGTCATCAAAAAACTTAGACATACACGAAAAACTTGTGTTGGCAAAGGGACTGAACTTCGCAGTTGCACCCAAAATGGTTCCAACGGTAGAAATGATCACTGCCATCGAGGCAACAGCCCAACGTTTACCACCTGAAGTAGCAGGTGATTACAGATCTGACTGCAAAAACGCACTAACACAACCTTATCATCCTAGAAGTAATTTGAACAAATACGAAAGAGATGCATTGAGGTCTCTTCGATCAGACAATCAGATCAAAATACTTCCAGCTGATAAAGGTAACGCAACAGTCATCATGAACACTACTGATTATGAGAACAAACTAACACAAATGATCTCAAATACCACATATCACACACTCAATCGAAACACTACCATATCAGTAAACAAAGTATACAAAAAACAAAACAAAAATCCAACCCCATCAATAGAAAGCAAAATATACCGAACTTTAGCTAAACACAAAAACATACTCACGAAAGCAGAACGCAGAGTCCTAATATCACACCACAGCAAACCCCCACATTTTTATGGTTTACCAAAAATACACAAACCATCTCATCCTCTACGCCCTATCGTTAGTTCCATTGGATCTCCTTCACAAAAACTCGCTAGATACCTACTCAACATTCTGAAACCACTATCTGGAAATGGAAATAGTTTTATAAAAAATACCCCTCACTTTCTGGAGAAATTGAATGAATTACAAATTCAAGATGGAGATCTTCTAGTTAGTTTTGATGTCGAAAGTTTGTTTACTAATGTCCCTATTGATAAAACTCTAGAAATAGTGAAAGAAAGATTAGAAAATGACACATCACTGAGGACAAGAACAAAACTGGATGTCAGTGCCATCATAGAATTACTCAAACTATGCACAGAAAAAACATATTTCCAATTCAAAAACGAATTTTATCAACAAGAGTTTGGTATGGCGATGGGTTCTCCTTTGTCACCCATTTTAAGTAACATATTCATGGAATATTTTGAAGAATCTTTCTTTGGAACATTCCACAATGGTCCAAAAATATGGTGGAGATACGTGGATGATGTTTTCGCTATCTGGAATCGAAGTGAAGAAGAATTAAACACTTTCTTGGATCATATAAACGGTCAAGAACCGACGATCAAATTCACATTAGAATCAGAACAAAACAACCAACTTCCGTTTTTAGATGTCATGATCCAAAAATCATCATCCCGAATCGAAACATCTGTACACAGAAAGAAGACGCATACCAATCGATATCTACACTATTACTCAAACCATCATGCCAGTGTGAAAAAAGGCATAGTTAAATGTCTCTATAATCGAGCCCTAACGGTTTGCAATTCCAACCAGAATCTACAGGAAGAAATAAACCTCATAAAATCTGTTCTCAAGGAAAATGCATATCCAGATCAGTTTGTGGAAAAAACAATCACTGACATTGAAAACAAAAACCCATCAAACAACCAATTAACACAACCAACAGGAGTACTCCCACCACCTACACATTTCACAACCAACATAATACCTTATGTCCCCGGATTATCTGAAAAGATCAAACGAATTGGACATAGGTATGATGTGAGAACATCATTTAGAACAACAAACACACTGAGATCTATACTAACACAAACAAAACCAAAAAACGCAGAAGAAAGTACCAAAAATTGTGTTTACAACATACCTTGTTCTTGTGGTGTAAGTTATATAGGTGAAACGTCAAGACCATTGGAAGTGCGCCAAAGTGAACACCAGAAATCGACAAATAACTGGATCAAAAATTGCAGAACATATCCTCACATCCAATGGTGATCATACGATTGAATGGAATAGGACAAAATTTCGATGAAAGAACCACATCAAGAGAAGAGAAAATTGAAAGAAACGGCCTGTATTCTTCTTTCCAATAACAACTGCTTTCCAACAAATTCTGTTGAAATGGATCATACATGGTTACCTCTACTCAGAGAGGAAGTGAGATATGGTAGAATGCTAATAAACTGATCCGAACAACACCCCATATATCAAATGAGCAATACGTCAATCTCAAACTTTTTTGGCAGATCTCAATTGACATCCGTCAGTTGAAAAAGCAAAAAAGACTCTGCGAGCAAAAATCCAAATTATAAAACAATTAAAGGAGATTTAGAAGATTTTGAGAACGGGGGCAGATATAGTCCCCGAAACGTCAAGCAAAAACTATATAGAGAAGTATCTTTTGAATTTTTAAAAAAAATTTTAATAGGCAAATTGATTTGTTGAAAATATAAACAGGATGTTCATAAAATCAGATGTGGAATCATCTGCGACTGAAAGATAAACTTTAGTCACTATCTTCCATCGTCAAGATAACCTCTTGTGGGGTATTCATGTTGAAAAGGGAAACATTCTCAATTGAATATTGATAGAAAGATTTTTCTGTGAATTTTAATCGTGGATTTTTCAATTCACAGAAAAATCTTTCTATCAATATTCAATTGAGAATGTTTCCCTTTTCAACTTTAATAGGCAAATTCAGAAAACGGCAAGTTATTGACAAATTGAATCATTTTTCCATAGGAAATATAATTTGGTGAACGCAATAACTTATCGGGGTGAACTAATCAGTTTGCCCTTTCTACACTTGTATAGATTTTCCTGATTATATTTTCATTTTCAGACTGTGGAAGGTTACCCAAAAAACATGTCAAGAAACGTTGTTCCTCCACAAAAAACCACATTCATTCAATAATTCAATTGCATATATAATCTATTCAATAATATTATTTTCAAAACCTAACCTTCAAAAACAATATCGTATTCTGATATCGGTATGTGTACGGCTGCATTATCCTATTCCAAGGCTCAGAAACTGAACTAGAAGCATTTTCAATTTTTTTGAACAGTTTACATAATTTCATAGAGTTTACTTATGAGAGAGAAGAAAATAATTCATTGCCCTTTCTAGACCTACTACTCACCCTAACAACACAGGGATGTCCTAGGTATGTCCTTTTTATGTACCGCGGTACAAGGACATGATTGGGACATCCAGGGGATATCCCGCAGAGGATGTCCAGAGGACATCTCATCTGGTATATCCATAGGTTGTCCCATTTATGTCCCTGGTGTTTCTGATATCTTTTCTCATATATAAGAATCGTCGAAACTCAACAAAATGTTCATTGAAAATTCAAAGTTGATATTTTGTTTTAAAAATGTTTGTTTTTCTTCTGGAAAATAACTATGAAGAAAATGGAAATATATCTCAGAAATGTCTGGAAAGTTACCATTTCGCAAGCAAAAAATTATTAAAGCATAATATACCCTTAATATAAATTCTCAAGAATGATACGAATTATACACAAATCCCAAACACAATTACATTTCGGTTTCTGTGGTTTTGTCCTGTTTGGCTTTGGCAACATTGTTTGAATTATTTGGTGACCTGTCAACAATGGTTAACCTCAGTTTGCATAATGTGCAAGTTTCAAATTTGTCTTTGTTCGATGTAAAAAGATTAGCGGCATCCTTATTGTGTTTGACAATTTTTGTGAACATTTGAAGTATTTTATCAGTTATAGTGTTGTATACAGTGCTTCTCAAAAGTCCCCTCCCCCCTTCTTATTTTTGGAACGATTAAACATAAACAAGTGAAATTTGGAAACTGAATATGAAAGGTTGTAAACTTCCCTACTAGTGATGATAGATGACGAAATCGTCGAAGATGACGTCACAAGGCCATTGTGACCAATAATTTTGAATGGAATCCTACGGCAAGCGACACCTCTTTTAAAAGGTATCGAAAAAACCTATCCAATGATACTAATTTTGTTTGTGTTTATGGCAGTTTCAATGGCTCATTAGTAAACATTAAAATTTAAATTCCATTCAGTATGATATTAATTACAGATTTAAGAATCAGTATCTACTCAAAGAAATTGCTCGAAGTGACCTCCACTTACTTCCTGACAGTATTTTTAAACTCTTCTCGTACTTTTGCAAATGTGTCTGCGGAAACAGCCTCACATTCTGCAACAATACGTTGTTTTAAAACGTCAATATTATCAGGTTCAGTGGCGTAAACCTTCGATTTAAAGTACCCCTGCAGAAAAAAATCCAAAGGTGTGAGGTCCGGTGATTGAGATGGCCATTCCGTTGAACCTCGTCGTCCAATCCATCTACCACGATACTCCTCATCCAAATACCGTCTTACTGCACCGTAATAGTGTGGAGGAGCACCATCCTGTTGGAATGTTATTTCCAAATTGCCGAATTCATCTGGAATATCTTCCAAAATTTCAAGGATTAACGGTTCTATTGCGTTTTGCAACAGCTCCAGATAAACCTCACCAGTTAAATTAGTATTTAAAAAAAGAGGCCCAACGATGTAGTTTCCCAGGATACCTTCCCAAACATTCACCTTCTGGGGAAATTGGGTGTGTGTTTCACGAAACAGGTGAGGATTTGCGTCACTCCAATACCTCACATTCTGTGTATTTACATTTCCATTTAGATAGAAAGTACTTTCGTCACTAAAACAAATTGTTTTGACATAGTCTGGCTGTTGGTTAATTTTAGTTTCCATATTTTCACAAAATTCTAGTCTTCAGTCTGGGTCGTCGTCTGAGAGTTGATGAACCATTTTTAATTTGCATGGATGAAATTTGTTTTTTTTTTTCAACTACCTGTGTACTGTACTTCGATTGACTCCACAGGTAGATGCAACGTGAGTTGTTGAAGAAGTAGGATTAACTATTACTTCTGCCAGTATATCAATTTTTTTTTCATCAGAAATTTGTGGTCTGCCAGATCGTATCGCATCATTAATACTACCCGTTATTTCAAACTTACGAAGAAGCTCCCTTAAATAAGTCCTCGAAACGGGGCGATCGGGAAACCTCTCATTAAAAATGCGTTCTGCTGCATGAATATTTTGTCCAGTTTCACCAAGAATTAGGATCGCTGCTACTTTATCACCTGAAGCACGTATCATTTCGCTTCTTGAAGCACTTAAACGTTCAGCTCACAACAGTTTAACAAATGATTAAAATGTACAAAAATATCAAAAGTACCAAAAGCTGCTGAAACAGTTAAACGTTCGATCAACAATACACAAATTATTAAATGTACAAAAACTTGGACAATTACAGAAACGTCGAATTAGGGAGACTAACAAAAACGTCAGCTTATTTGACAACTATCCAGAGGCGGAGCTTGAATTTGGAATTTTAGTATTAACTGATTTAATTCATCACAGCTTTGCGTGTTTTAAAAGCGAGTTGCCAAAACTGCCATGAACACAAACAAAATTAGTATCATTGAATAGGTTTTTTCGATACCTCTTAAAAGAGGTGTCGCTTGCCGTAGGGTTCCATTCAAAATTATTGGTCACAATGGCCTTGTGACGTCATCTTTGACGATTTCGTCATCTATCATCACTAGTAGGGAAGTTTACAACCTTCAAATTCAGAAAACGGCAAGTTATTGACAAATTGAATCATTTTTCCATAGGAAATATAATTTGGTGAACGCAATAACTTATCGGGGTGAACTAATCAGTTTGCCCTTTCTACACTTGTATAGATTTTCCTGATTATATTTCCATTTTCAGACTGTGGAAGGTTACCCAAAAAACATTTACAACCTTTAATATTCAGTTTCCAAATTTCACTTGTTTATGTATAATCGTTCCAAAAATAAGAGGGGGGGAGGGGACTTTTGAGAAGCCTGTATATCATAGTCGAAAAATTTAAATAATGAGTTGAGTTTAAGGTTGGTAAAACAAATATCAACATATTGAATGTAATCTTGTGGATCGAAGACTTGATTGTTCCAATAATATGGTTTATTCGATTCTGAATATTATGTTTATAGTGGTATATTCATTAATCTATTATAGGTATATATTAATATAATGGATCGTAGGAGGGGAAGTATCTCCTCAAGGCTTGAGAGAAAAAATACACTGAGTAAGCACTATATAAAAGGACAAGAAAACTTGGAAGACAAAATGAAGAATCTTGAGAGGCTTGTAGTGGGCCATCTACTGGTCGATTAATGGCTGTAAATGATGATATTCATATAACATTACCTTCTACAAGTTCAGATAAAATATTCCTGAAGTTGATCAATGTGAATAAAGTTCTGAACATTTGTCTGATGGTTCTTCCCTTGGAGAATTGAGCCCTACATCAAGAGAAGACCTAGTTCAAAATTATCCTGTTGAGAACTTCCATGAAAACATTGAAAATTCAAATGATAACAAAAATTCAAAGTTAACTGAATGGGCCTTGAAACACAACATAACAAATGCAGCAATAATACTTGGTGTGTATTTTTATCTATTATTGTAAATCCGAAAAGAGCTATCAATCAATCAATATACTTTATTGTCATGAAGAATGTACATTCTTGCGGACAAAGCACTAACTTATGTTATTAAAAATGTAATGAGCTACAACTAAGTCAATTACATATAGGAGATAAATAAACAAATACAATAGCAAAACATGTAAAATATGTAAAATAAAATAATAGGGTTTTTTGTCATATATGCTAATTGATGTTATAATCCATAGCAGTACAAATATAGTAAATTAAAATGAATTAAAAGGAATCAGCATAAAATTCTTCCAAGGTATAGTAGGGACGGCTACATAGCAAGAAGTGAACAGCCTTTTTAAATTTATCCACGGTGTTAATCTCTCTAACGTAATCAGGTAAGTGATTGTACATCTTGCAGCCATTGTAAATAATGGAGTCCTTTACTAAAGTTGAGTTTGGTCTGTGTAAGTTGATACTGTTTTCCTTGCGTGTAGGATAACGGTTAACCGTACTGAATTTATTTATGTGTTTTTTGATTAGACAAACTGTCTCCGCAATGAAAATTGCAATAACAGTATGCAACTTATGTAGGACGGAAAGTCGTTTGCGAGGATCCCGTGCCTTTGCTTTAGAAATATATCTAATTGCTCTTTTTTGTGAAGTCAAGATGTTTTGCATGATATTAGTATTGCAAACACCCCAAAACGGTGTGCCGTATCTTAGATGGGACTCAATCAATGCGTGGTATACTGTTTTTGCTGCTGAAGACCCCAGTTCATATGACACCCTTCTTACAGCAAAACAACCAGAGGCCAGTTTTTTGTTTAGGTTGATTGCATGCTCCTCAAATTTTAGATTATTGTTAATGATCACTCCTAGAAACTTTGTGTTGTTACGACTCTCTATGTAACCATTTTCTAGTTCGACATTACCAAGATCGCACTTAAAGTATAGCATGTTGGTTTTTTTTACGTTAAGCGCAAGAAGGTTAGAGTCACACCAACTTTTTACTTTGCTCATGTCGCAGTTGATTTTCCTTTCCAGGCCAATTTTATTTTTGTCATGCCATAATATTGTGGTGTCATCAGCGAAAACTGTAAATTTGCCCGAGATATCTATTCTCATCAGATCGTTGATGTACAGCAAAAAACGGGTAGGGCCAAGTATGGAGCCCTGAGGTACACCACAATTAACCGGTCCTTCATCAGAAATGGTTGAGGTTTGAACCATTTGTGTGTGGTTTGTTAGGTATGATTCCATCCATTTATTAACTACTCCTCTGAAGCCATAGCGGTGAAGCTTAGCCAATAGTATTCGATGGTCAACGCAGTCAAACGCCTTGGAGAAATCGCAGAACACGGCTGCCGCAGCCTCTCCGGAGTTGACATTTGTGTATAATTCCTGGAGAAATGAGAAGATAGCATCACATGAGTTTTTGTTTCCCTGGAATCCATACTGAGTTTGAGATATTATATTATGCTTTATTAAGAATTTAGTTATTCTGATTCATACGATTTTTTCAATTACTTTTGCCAGAGCGGGTATTAGAGAAATCGACCGGAAATTTGCTGGCGTATCTTGCGCGCCACCTTCATGTAAGGGAATTACAATAGCTGCCTTTAGGAAGTCTGGGAATACACCTCTCTGAAATGACATATTAATTAGGGTGGCTTATGTATGAAGAGCGTCTTCTGGCAGGTTCTCAAGCACTCTTATAGGAATCTCATCAATTCCATGCGTATTTTTATTTTTAATTGACAACAGTACTTATTTTAGCTCAACAATATCCGTATCATATAATAAGATTGACTGAGAAATGGTGAAATTGCCAAAATGTTCCAAGGGATCAATATTTTTTTATAAGTCCTGTGTTATTATACTAGCAGCAGTGCGAAAGTAATTATTTAGTTCATTTGGTGTTATAGTGGTCTCTAGTTTATTTATGTGGTTCTATAACATGATATCTGTATTAGTTTTTTTTTTCATTGTCAATTCAATTCCACCTGCAATAATATCTTTGTTACAGGATCTTCTGAAGCCATTAGCAACAAAAAACAGATTGAGGAGGCTTTGCAGAAGTTTTTCAGGAGGACCAAGGAGAGAAGCCACAGAGAAAAAGATAATGCAATGCCTGCACTAAATGCAACACCCTAATGTATGTACAATTTTCAACTGATTCATCTTGGTTTTTTTTGGTCATTTGTCATATGAATTTATATATAGGATGAGTTTTTGTTTGTAATTTTCATCATGTTCAAACACATTATGACATATTAATTTCTGAATTAAACCCGTTTTGTGTTGAGAATCTTTATATTTCATTTTTTCCATATTTTCCATGAAATTTTCCAAATAAAATGAATGAAAGAAAAGGACATTCGGGGACGTCCAGGGGATGTACCATATATATCCCAGATATGTCCCTGGGACATCCCTAGGGTGTCCCTTTGATGTCAATTGTCGGGACTTGGCACATCCCTGGAAAGTACCAAAAGGACACCCCTTGGATGTTCCTTTTTGGTGGAAAGTAGATGTCCCTGGGACGCCCCTAGTATGTACCATGTCTCGACAAGGGATATCCCAGAGATGTCCTAGTAGCAAATGAAGGACGTCCCTGGGATGTACAGGGGATCTACTTGTGTTGTTAGGGAACGAAAAACAAAGACAACAGAGTCATCCAACCATCCACACTGCCAAAAACTAGCCTCCTTCCATAACCTTTTCCACAGACTCTTTACCATCCCTCTTTCCGAAGAAAGTTTCCAAGAAGAACTCAACATAATCAAGCAAATCACTTATAATGGATACCTTCATCAGTCGTTGAAAAAATTTACAACAAACATTATACCATATTAATATATCGCCTACGGGTGTCCCTGGGATATCCCTAGGGGGTCCCTTTGATGTCCATTGTCGGGACTTGACACATCGCTGGAAAGTACCAAAAGGACATGCCTTGGATGTCCTTTTTAGGTGTCCCTGGGACGTCCCCAGTATGTACCATGTCCCGACAAGGGATATCCCAGGGACGTCCTAGTAGCAAATGAAGGACGTCCCTGGGATGTACAGGGGATCTACTTGTGTTGTTAGGGAACGAAAAACAAAGACAACAGAGTCATCCAACCATCCACACTGCCAAAAACTAGCCTCCTTCCATAACCTTTTCCACAGACTCTTTACCATCCCTCTTTCCGAGGAAAGTTTCCAAGAAGAACTCAACATAATCAAGCAAATGGCTTATAATGGATACCTTCATGAGTTGGTGAAAAAATTTACAACAAACATTATACCATATTAATATATCGCCTACGGGTGTCCCTGGGATATCCCTAGGGGGTCCCTTTGATGTCCATTGTCGGGACTTGACACATCGCTGGAAAGTACCAAAAGGACATCCCTTGGATGTCCTTTTTAGGTGTCCCTGGGACGTCCCCAGTATGTACCATGTCTCGACAAGGGATATCCCAGGGACGTCCCAGTAGCAAATGAAGGACGTCCCTGGGATGTACAGGGGATCTACTTGTGTTGTTGGGGAACGAAAAACAAAGACAACAGAGTCAGCCAACCATCCCCACTGCCAAAAACTAGCCTCCTTCCATAACCTTTTCCACAGACTCTTTACCATCCCTCTTTCCGAGGAAAGTTTCCAAGAAGAACTCAACATAATCAAGCAAATCGCTTATAATGGATACCCTTCATCAGTCGTTATTATTATACCATATTAATATATCGCCTACGGCTCGTCATGAAAACTTATCGTGCGTGCAAAAAAGAGTCGTTTTATATTCTTGTTGTATTTATATCCTTATAGTTATTTATGCAATAAGTGCAAAAAGTAAGTGTTTATTGCACTCGACGCGAAATTGTCCGACAAGTCCGTCAGGCTGAGTTGGACAACACGTCGAGTGCAATAAACACTTTTTCTACGGCTATAATACAAAACTGCATTTTTCAAACTGTTTTTGATTCAATAATTTCCAATTTCATTTCCTTCCATTAAATCACGTCTCCCATGGAAAGCAAGGAAAACTGAAGACATCTGTCAATTCAGTTTCATCAAAACTTGTCAAAGTTTAAAGGTATGATGAGCAGTGACATTGACGAACCAGCTCCTCCAGACATAATTGCAGCCACAAATCAGGCTATATAAACTTGATTCCGGAAGTATCGAAAGGGAAATATGAAAAAGCCTACAAATCCTTCACATATTGGCAAAAGGAAAAGGTCACCGCGTCAACTTCAGTAAATGTATTACTTTGATGAATTGTCTCAGAAATTTGAATCCTCAACTTTACGGGCGCAATATTCCATGTTAAGGAAATAAATATCAATAGAACTGTAGACATTGGCAACTATTCAAAACTTATGGCATTCCTAAAAAGAAAATCAAACGGATACAGGCCGAAAAAATCCAAAATTTTCTCCAGTGATGAAATCGATAAGGTAAATAGGAAAAGGTAAAGAATATGAGATCACCCAGTATCTTCACGAAATTTTTATAGGTGCTTCAAAACATGGTAAAAACAGTATAGAAATCGAAAATTTTACGCGGAAAAAATAATATTAGGAGATATGGGCCCCCGAAGGTCCATAAAGAGAGGTTATAGGATATCACTTTTGGAAATTATAAACTGATATAAACAATTTCTATTTACACTAAAATAGTAACTGCACACACGTTTCACCTTTTAGTAATATTAAAATCACATAATTTTCGATGAAGACACGAAAAAACTCCGATTACTTTTCATATAATTTTACAGAAGAAATGTCAAAAATCAAATGTTATGATTATTCGAAACTTGTAGTTTATTGATATGCGACGTTGCCTATGTCTCCAAAAGGGGAAAAGGAAATACTGAAATTCAATGCGTCATACATATTGAGCATATAAATGATAAGTATTACATTACAGCATTAAATAACGATCTGATATCTGTGTTTAAAATGCAAAGTATATTTCACCACACTTCTTGATAGTGATTATAATTTGGAAAATTGAGCATGATGTGCCGCATTTAGAAAGTTACCAAACATATAAAATAATATAACTTCAGATTATTCTGTTATAAGTAATTTTGAACTGGACCAAGAAACGCATTTGGATTGGATGTTTTCTTGTATGCCTGGCCAAGACACGCCTTCGGTGTGTCTCGGCACATCCAATTAATTACTTACGTAAAAAGAAGGAACATAACCTAACCTAATTTGGCTAACCTTGTTACCCAAGTTGAATGCAATCTAATCAACCTTACAAGGCGACGCTTCGCTCCGCTCGCGAATATTTCGATCAAATCGATTTCTAACGTCTAACGTAAAAAGAAGGAACACAACCTAACCTAACTTGGCTAACCTTGCTATCCAAGTTGAATGCAAGCTAATCAACCTTATGAAGCGACGCTTCGCTCCGCTTCGCTCCGAAAATTTCGATCCAATTAATTGCGAAAATCCGGATTGGCCAAATTCCTACTTGAATAGTTGGCAACGTGGCATGTCCATAAAACGCCAAGATCAATGCAACCACAACCACCAATATTTGATTTTTGACAGTTCATGTAAAAAATTTAATGAAACATAATCGGAGTTTTTTCATGTCTTTATTGATCATTAAGTGATTTTAATATTACTTAAACGTTAAATGAGTGTACAGTTATTAGTTTAGTGCAAAAAGCCATTCTTTATATCAGTTTGCAGTTTCCAAAAGTGATATTCCATAACCTCTATTTATGGACCTTCTGGGGCCCACATCTCCTAAAATTATCTTTTCCGCGCTAAATTTTCGATTGCTATACTGTTTTTATCGCCTTCTTAAGCTCCTGTGAAAATTTCGTGAGGATACTGGGTGATCTCATATTCTTAACCTTTACCGGTAAATATCTAGTTACATCACACATGCACTCTGAATATGGGGAAAATACTTTTCTCACGTGTTTTTGCCTCCTGAGCACGAATCCGGAAAAATGCGGCGGTCTCAAACCGTTCCCGAGTTACAGCACTTTTTTAAAATGAAACTAACCTCATTTTCAAGCACCGTTTTCTCGCACAAAAATCACTCAAAATGCCTCCTTCTTTTTACCAGCATAAACAATACACCCTAAATCACTTATTTTCGGCAAACTTTGCACAAAATATCGTCGTTTTTATCGAAAAAATCCTCCTTCTTACACAGTTGCAAATGAACAATTTTCGTTCCTTTGACAGAAGTCATTCAAAGTATCTTCTTTCAAAGGAACGAAAATTGTTCATTTGCAACTGTGTAAGAAGGAGAATATTTTCGATAAAAACGACGATTGTTTGTGCAAAGTTGTGCCGAAAATAAGTGATTTAGGGTGTATTGTTTATGCTGGTAACAAGAAGGAGGCATTTTGAGTGATTTTGTGCGAGAAAACGGTGCTTGAAAATGAGGTTAGTTTTTAATGTGCTGTAATTCGGAAACGGTATGAGACCACCGCATTTTTCTTCCGGATTCGTGTTCAGGAGGCAAAAACACGTGAGAAAAGTATTTTCCCCATATTCAGAGTGCATGTGTGATGTAACTAGATATTTACCATCGATAACTTTATAAAAAACGCTCCTGATGACATTCATTTACTTGATAAGGTAAGTTATTATCTTTCGAGTGAATTTGCTCAGCTTGAAAAAAATCACAAATTCATCTTCTTTACTTATATCATGTCTGCACCATCGATGACATTAAGCAAAGTAGCTCAGCGGTACAATATTAGCGCATTTTTCCCTTTGACTCAAAGTTGAAGGTTCGAGCCCACGCAGTGATCAATTTTTTTTATTCAATAGGTTATTATTTAAAAAAAAAACAGGTTCTTTTACTCATGGGGATTATGGGTGCTTCTAGAAGGGATGAACTTAACAAAATGAAAACAACAGATTGTAGAGATTTGGGTTCCACAGCAATACAAATACAAATACAAAAACCAAAGTTCCAAAAAAATTCACAATAACTGGTGTTTTTTATGATATTTATAAGAAGTACAGGGAGCTTCGTTCTGGACACGTTGGACAAGATTACCATTTTCTAAATTATCAAAAAGGAAAATGCTCAGTACACACAGTTGGTATTAATAAAATTGGTTACACGGGAAAACGAATAGCTGAATACTTGAAACTTCCAAATCCTGAACCATACACTGGTCATTGCTTCAGAAGATCATCAGCAACAATCCTAATAGACGCTGGCGAAGATAACATCTCACTTAAGCGACATGGAGGTTGGAAATCAACCACAGTTATATTGACGAGTCATGAAAAATAGATATGACATCGCCAATAAAACTCTGAGTTCGATTAATAAATCTGAGAACCTGCCATCTACTTCAATGCCATATAATTTTTAAAATGAAGAAATATCAAATGTGCCATTGCAATGCCCAAATACTTCACAGATCATATTTAATAATTGTAACAATATAACTATAAATATTGCGAATAAGTAAATTAAAAAAAAAATTAGGCAGAATATTGTTCAGTTATTGAATATGTTACCAATTTGTCAATTGTAAATGTAAATGTTCTATACAGTTAAATTTGAAGTTCAAGTTTCTGTTGTAAATTAATTTCGATATTTTATGTTTAAGCCGTAGAAAAAGTATAGTGTATAACTCACACGGAATGTTCATTTCCCACTCGTATGATTTGCAGCACTCGCCTACGTCTCATGCTGCAAACATCATACTCGTGGAAAATGAGTATCATTCCGTGCTTGTTAAACAATATACTATTTTGCACGAGTTGCATACAATGTTTTTCCTACGTTCATGCAAAAATAAAAACATGTTTTATTTAGGTGGCACTAAGTGTGGGAAAATAAAAAGCGTAATTTAATAACAAAATATTTAATAATTAACACTATCGATTTGCATTGAGAAAGTTAGGAACTAATACCAATGTTAGGGACAATTTAACTCAAACTTTATTTTTTATAAATTGCATTTTATAGTAATTTTGTAATCCATTATGCAGTAAATATGATTGAAAATAATATAAACTATGCAATTTTCAAAATGTAATACAATATCACAGAAAATGGACTAAAAAGTAGAATGATAGATGAGTGCAATAAACATTTTATTGCACTAGTGCAACAAAGAACCAGTTTTTTCACTAAATGTAGTTCAATGAAGTTTTGTTTTTTGCATGAACGTAGAAAAATAACTATTATCACGTCTCCTTTTATTGTAATTTTCTAACTTTAACACTCTTGTAGACTCTTTGTATTCGTGCTAATGATGGAAGTATAAATATCCGAAATGCATACATTTTAGAAATAAAGAAAACTACATCATTCTTTTCGTGGAGATTGACTTGGAGCACCCCCCCCCCTCCATAGTTTCTTTTCAATACTATTAAGGGATTTTCGTTACTGGGAACCTCTCTTTAACGTAGAAAAGAAATAAAATCACCCAGAATTAATCAAGTGCAAATATTGAAACATATTGAATAATACTTTACTATGAGCTAAAAACCAAAAGGTTCATTATTCAACAGTTATATTGAAAATATTGATTTGCTGATAAAATACCCGTAACAGCAAGAGCTTTCTTATTTTCTGCTTGAACGCTTTTTCCTATTCATCATTTTCCGGGTGAATTTTACATCCTACGTACACAACTAGGGCTGCCCACAGTTCTCATAAAATATGTGCTTTGTGTAGTTGCTTGCCTTGAACGCTTACAAAAGCAATGCCACGTCTTTGATCATACTATGGAATTTTTATTAAAGTTTTCATAATAATTTCCGCTGTATAAGAAGGATTATCAGAAGGTTGCAGTTGGTTTCTCCAACGAGTATTGTTCTTTGATAATAAATTCAATTATTCAAACATTGTATACAATGGTACAAATCATGTGATCTTATTGCGACATTTGTTACTGAGAAGTATATATCTGTTGAATTACAATTAATAATTATTATTTATTTTGTGCTTGATGCGTAAACAAAATGAAGGGGGTAGAATTACGGTATACGGTACACTTTCTCTATTCCAGTCATACCTCAACAATCGAAAGCATTGTGTAGTCCTTAATAATAAAGAACAATCAGCATTTGAAAAAGTGAAAACAGGAGTACCCCAGGGTTCTGTTCTGGGACCTCTTCTTTTCATCATTTATATTAATGTGTCATTTTTGCTGATGATAGCAGACTTGTCTGTGCTGAGAGAAATTGTCAAAACTTAGTTTCTGGAAATCTTTTGAAGTCAAACGGAGACCAAACCCAAAATCCGATTTTTTTGTCTGCTAATCTTGATCAATGTACTTATATACTTGTATACTATTTCAACGTTATTACTTTCTTATACTATATTTTTCTTATGGGTATTTTTATTCTTAAGGTAGTTGTCGTGCTACAAACAGTGTCAAAAATTAGGCTCGATTGTAGGGCGACGCGATACATGTTCAAACGCTGAATTAGTGGGATCTTTTTTAAGGGAACTGTACCCTCAGAAACGCAACTAGCATGCGTGACACAGCAAATAAGCGATGATTGGACTGTTGGCAACGTCTCAATCCAACGATCGCTCGCATTTAGTTGTTCGACACAGTGCAGTTTGCTCTAAAAACATTGGCGAGATATCGTTATTGAATATAAAAAAAAAATTGATTTGGAACGTAGTCATACCTATGCTCAAAGATACGATTCTGATAAGAAAAAAAGAAGACTGTTGCTAACATCAAGAGAAAAAAAATTGCACAGAGTTGATTTGACCATAAAAAAGGAAATGTTAAGAAAATCGAAGTAAAAGTCAGAAGGTGTAACATATCAACATATCATCACTATTATTAAAAAACATCGAATCATCAAAAAAATTATTCCATAGTTTATTTTGATTTAGAAAAATCTGGATTGTGCATGACTGATGACATTTTACAAATGTGAAAATAGAGAATTTTATATATATGTTAGCCCTACGGAGCATCAATCCTGTGGCGACAAAAATTACGGGATGTACTACAATTTCTGGTCAATTATATTTGTATGATGTACAAGTCGATTCACTAAATTTAGTAGATTGTTTGGTAGCATTTGAAGAATTTTTAATTTATCTACAACTCCAAATTTACTCGTTGTGCATAATGCGAGATTCAATGAGATTACTAAGAGCAATCATTAATAATAATTTAATAGAATATTTTACCATGATAGCAGGATTTGTGGGTAGCTTAATTATTTTTAGAAAAACGTACCCATATTGAAAAGGGCAAGGAATGTTCGAGCTATCAAAATTAGCCAAAGATTCAATACCATACGGAACATCAGATAATTTCCACGAAGCGATGTATGTTGCAAAAATTTGTCCGCTTCATTGGTAAAGAGTCAGAATGATCATATAAAGAATGTATTTCAGAGCGACCTGAGAACGAAAGAATATTTTGTAATTTACCTAATTTAAGTGCCTTGAAAAATGTTATATTACGGGAATTATTGAAAAAATTGCGCAACAAAATATAACGTACCATTTTCTGAAACAAATTTATCATGATGAAGGAGAAGAAACTGTGATTAATCTCCTAACTGAAAAATTAGAGAATAGAAAACATAGAGTTACTAAAAATAGGAAAGCGTTTATTAAAATCATTAATAATTCAAAAATAAATGTTTAGTGAATCGAGTGATTATTTAATATAATAGTTAGGAAAATAAATAATATTACATTCATTGTTGTTTACATTTTTTGTAGATTTATACGTTATATTTTATTAGCCTGTTAGAAATCTTTTAAAAAAATTTTTTTACATGTGTTTTAAAATGTATAAATAAAATGAAGTTAATGTTCTGTTGTTTGCCGTAACTCGCTAATACTACATTTTATTTCATATCTATTCCTATTGTAATATGTTTAAAATGCATCAGTATATATTAACGCAATTATTCACAATTATTATTCATAAATATGTGCATTCCAAAACACAGTTCAATTCAAACCCCCAATACCCTCGCGCTCTCGCTTATTTGAATCACGAGCGCTCGCTTGAGGCGTTGCCACGATTCTCAGCCTTCCCTCTCTTGCCCTTCTCATTCGCAATAATTTAGAAACTTCTTATGGCAATAACTAAATAACTGTATGGCTACGCGTGTTTAATTTTTTCTATAAAATTTGTTAGTCACCTTCTAATAATATACTAGTTTTTCAAAAAGATCTGAATTGAGGGTTTTTAGTTATGCCTTAAAATGTTTTGTCCGCGGTAGCTCACTATAGGGATAACGTGTTGAATGTTGCAAATTTGAAGCCTTATCTCTCGCTTTCGATGTGGTAAATCATTCAAAAAATTTATTATGATACAGGTAATAATGTCAACTAAAAGTGGTATGGATATAAACGAAATCTGATTGGAAATGGATTTCACGACAACTACCTTAAGTGGTTTCCTGCTTCTAGCATCAGGCTTTACTTGTATCTCTTGAGTTGGTACGAATGTATATATTTACATAACGTAGTCAAATAAACAAATATTTATCTTAGGCTGAGAATGAGAATTGCTACCTTTTTATTATAACATATGATAAGGAAAATTGAGAAATATTTCGAAACTATCCCTGACGAGGAGATAAATGATCTCAAGAAAGTGCTTGTTGGAAACAAAACAAAAAAAATGCAATAGAAAGCGAATTTTTTTTTCCTATTCTACTGGATTTTCGGACCGAGAATCCCCCTACGACGATGATATTCCATCTTACTTTGAATCACTTACCTAAATTGCAAGAAGGCCTACAACTATATGGAATTAAACTACTTGGGGAGACAGCTGCGGAGCATAGTAACCTCACGGTATCCGGGGAGATAGGTTCTTTTTCGCTACCACTTCGGCGGAGTTTGGAGGGATTTTTACTGTGAACTCGCCAGAACCTGCACACATCACGAAAAACGTTCCACACCTGAAAAAAAAAAAAAAATCGGAGCTCAACATGGGGCAATATCAAAGGAGTTAATTGGAAATGTTACGGGTGTTACCTGATGGCTACTCTTCGTGCTCTGACTACAGAAAAATCTTATGAATATTTAACTGAAGGCTAGTTTTCATGGTCATGCTTTCTCCTAATCCAATATCTAATCATCCTTCAGAACTGTACAAGTTAGAAGTGGAAGCAGAATTGAAAGATGAAGAAGGAAGATCTTCACTGGTGGGATAATGTTCTATAGTATTATGATTAGGATTTCATTAATTTGTATAAAATTATTACGGTTTTAATATAATGACATCGATTTTCACTGTAATTTTGAGAGAGTCATCAATTATACGTTCTTGTTTTGAGTATTGATTGAATATTGCAGTAAAACTAACATTTTGAACACACAGTTGGGTTCAGTATGAAAGCCACACTCAGTACAGAAAAATTTTCAAACATAAGAAAAAACAAGTTATTGATAAATACGAACTCTATGGCCAGAAAACATAATTCACTGGAATGAAAATGAATATTGAAACAAAATACTCGACCCAACTGATAAACAAGGGCACGTTAAAAATAGATAGACACCTGCTCGCCCGGAATGCATATAAAAAACAGGCACCTTTTCACAAAGGAGCTATTAACAAATCGTCACCCTCCTAATTACGCACCTCTAAGAAATTTCATAGTAAATAAAGAAACTATAAATTATAGGTTTTGACAGCTCATCAAGTGCAATACGACCACGAAATAGATAAATCATTCATTTTTTATACATTCTTCCGGCTACCGTAACGAGCCATTAATTACTAAGAAGGTGATTTATGATGACAAGAAGAAGATGACTAACGTTAGAAATGTGCCCCCGCAAGCCAACAAAGAACAATACACGGAAGGGGAGATTCTATAAAAGCGCGAAACCGCGAGCAAAAATGATGATTCGGTCAACAGAAGTCGTTCAAGTAACATGTCAACTCAGTTCATAGTTCAATAGAGAAAAGTCCATATAACATGGCTATTCAGACGGTCATGATATTTACACATATATATATATATATATATATTTATATATATATATATATTTAAAGAAATCAAGTGATAAGTCAACTCGAGAACAAAAACAGCAATTACCAAATTCACCAAGTTGATAGTCAGTTTCGCAATACCAAATCATAATCAATTTAAATGCATCAAAACGAACAACCATCCTGAGGTTGTCAAAACAAGAGATCATCCGGCATAAGATTATACCCAGAGATATTTTCTTGAATATACATTGCGAGATAATAATTTAAACACGTAATTTCGGAAAATACGGTGATAAGCATTCCATTGAAGTTTTATCGTGTAAAATAAAAATACCGAGTGAATACAGTCTGAAGTAAGTTATCTGTTTTTCTGAACTTATGTTCTGGTCAAATGATTTGAATTCACTGTTATTTTGGAAATTTGGCATATATATATATATATATATATATGTATCTCTCCACAGTTCATGCTCATATAAGAAATCACTGATATTATTCCCCAGTATTTTTCTATCGCCAATTTTGTTTATAATTATTCATTTTCCGATTTGTATTATGTCAAAAACTACACAGAAAGAAATGTTTCCATTTTCTTTATAGTTTGCTGATTCTGTTCCATAATTTTGTTTTCTCTCAACTTGAGCCATGATTTTCAGGATATGTACCTATATTTACTCATTTTATATAAATATATTTCTTATGATTCCGAGTGCATTATTGGTATGGATTTCTGAGATCGGTAATACTCCTAGATGAACGCCCAACACTCCCAAGTATAGAGAGGAAGGGATATTTCCTGAAGCCGCTCTCGAGAAATAATCTCGGTTCAATCATTCCCAAGTAATTGATGCTCCCTATATGTCAGAGTAGTTACTTTGACGAGCAATTCTACAAAAAACGATTAATCAAATATAGGGTCACTATATTTGACATTTTCTCAGCGTTATTGGTTTATTAGTGTTGAATATTTCTTCTGATAACCAGCCAGTGGCGTAGCTAGAGTAATCAGAGTGGTATTTATTTTAATAAACACTTTTTACTACTGTAGCTTACAACGGGAAGGTAAGTGAGGGATTTAACCATCTTATTATATAATTCCATAATAGGCCAGTGGCGTAACAACACACTATTGGTTATCGAGTTTTTATAGTTTGTTGTAGCGAATTTGTCAATCAACTGGCTTTTTGCTATTAATTTTTGCAACACATTTTGAAACCATATTATTTTTAATCAATAAAAATATTTGTGTATTATGTGGAAATATTCTATTTTTTGCTGAGCGCTTTCGGCCTAGAAGGTCATTTTCAGTGTTTGCCTGAAAAGTAAGTGGGCAAGTGAAATTTGGTAGTCGCAAGGGAAGAAAATCCAAGTCGTCTCAACAGTTTATTTCCACAGAGGGATTAGTTACAATTAAAACATGTTTCAGGCGTATATGCGCCCATCTTCAGTTAGAAATACAAGAAAATACTGAAAATAAAAGATTTTCAAAGCCTATTGCAAGATGGTAAATGACGTGTTACTTACAAAAACAACCTTTTGAGAGAATGGAAGAATTGTTTGGTTAAATTTCCATTACATTGTTATGTGGTATGGTGATAGGTTCGAAAATGTGGGGCGGGAATCCCAAAATTGCAGCAAAGACAATAACATTTTCAATATTTTTAACAAATTGTTACAATGCAATGGCGCCTATTTGGTACAGTGATGAACACGAACAATGGAAATCAACACGGATCCATAATGTTGGAAAATGGGGTCGGGTGGCCGAGAATCATGGAAGACAGATTGGCAACAACAATGGGTCTCCTGATTTCACCCTCTATACCGTTAAAATATTGTTGTATTTCTTTCTTGGCAAAATTTCCTACGAAATTAAGAACATTTTTAATAGATTTGACAACAATTTATACATATCATTCAACACCAACAGTTTAAAAAAAAAACATTTAACTAACACTAAAGATGAAATTCCCATGGCTGAAAAGTCCGGTGTATATACCGGGTGACATTGGGACTAGCGCCATGCCTATATCTCCTTCACTTATCAAGCGATTTGAATGAAATTTTGTACATAGATATGAGACACAATTCCGGAGTGACAGACATATGAAACCAAAATGACCTTCTGTTTCACCAGAATAGCCACCAACTTCGATTTTTCAAATGGAACACCCTGTAGTTTGATGTTTTTCGGATTCTACGGCTCAAATTACATATGATAGTTTTTCCAAATTTTTATTTTATTCAGATAGTTATTTAATTTTCTATTCCAGTCTTAATTGAGAACTCATAAAGATGAATGAGGCAAAGAAGAATGTTTTCCAAAAGAGAGTACTTTTGAGTTAGGGCCTTTTCAGAATATCTATCAGTTGTAGTTCAATGTCCAGCGTGGCTTTAGCCGGGGAAGTAGTTGTTTTCTGTTAGACATTCACAAAAAATAACTTCATTTTAATCGTGGATTTTATAATTCACAGAAAAATCTTTCTATCAATATTCAATTGAGTATGTTTCCCTTTTCAACATGAATACCCCACAAGAGGTTATCTTGACGATGGAAGATAGTGACTAAAGTTTATCTTTCAGTCGCAGATGATTCCACATCTGATTTTATCAACATCCTGTTTATATTTTCAACAAATCAATTTTATTTTACAATTGAAGGAAAATAATTTCTCAATTTTTGTTTGGCCCAGGAGGCCTTGATCAGGTTAAAATCTATACTAATTTACATCAGTAACTCATAGTAGAAGTCATTTCATCGATAAGATCAGTAATAAATCCTACAGCAGGAATTGACATTTTCTGAACGCATTTTTAACGAAAAAATTGTTTTTTTAAAAAGGTATATTTACCGAGGGCCATCTTGCCATTCGATAAAGAATTTAATTACCAATTCAACAATATACATTATGTACCACTTTCTTTTTGTTCAAAACGTAGAGAGCCATCTACCAAAATGAAATCAATCTTTTTTTTTTTTTATATGTTCTGGTTCCCACGAAAAGGGATATCCTGTAATGTTCAGAGAACATCGTGGGAACCAAGGGAAAGGAGGTAGGAGTTGGTGTTCTTCTTAAATTTCTGGAGGTTGTATGCCTCGGGGAACACCTCCCTAGGCAATGAGTTCCAAAGCCTCGCAGTTCGTTGGATGAATGAGTCTTTGGAAAGTGATGTTCTGCAGGTCTCCAAAGTGACCACGAAGGGGTGTGAAGACTGAACTTGACGGGTTAATCTCGAAGAGACTGCCAAAGGAGGAACGATTGTTGATATTTCAGAAGAGCATCGCCCATGAAAATATCTATAAAATAGAGACAAATCGCCAACTTTTCTACGGTGTTCCAGACAAGTGAGCGAGTTTGTAAGCGAGGCATCACCGACGAGACGAATTGCCCTTTTTTGGACAGAATCCAATAGCTTCAGGATATGTTTAGGTGCCGCACTCCAAATATGGGAACAGTATTCCAGGACAGGTCGGATCTGTGCCTTATAGATCATAAGCAGCTGACTGGAGGTGAAATAGCTCTTGGCACGAAACAAAAAACCAAGTTTTTGGGATGCACTTTTGGCAATGGACCTCACGTAATTTTCCCAGGAAAGGTTATTGCTGATAGTAATACCAAGCATCGATATGGATGACTTCAGTGGTATGGTTACTCCTGACAAAGTTATGTTAGGCACAGTGAGATCGGCTTTTCTAGAGAAAAGACATGCTTGTGTTTTGTTTGCATTGAATTCTACCAAGTTATTGGATCCCCATTCGAGAATTGTTGCTAAGTCCATATTTATATTGTTAACATTTCTTCCTCGTTCATTTCTGGTTTCACGGGCTGATATAGGGGCCCTGGAAGAGAAAGCGGTATGGAGGGTACTATCATCGGCAAAGCTGTGTACGGGACATGAAGTTGCTTTCAACAGGTCGTTGATGTGAAGTAAAAATAGTGTTGGTGCTAGAATGGATCCTTGCGGAACACCAGCATTTATGAGTAGAGTGTCAGATGAAACTCCATCGACCACTACATGGAGAGACCTGTTTGAGAGAAAACTAGCAAGCAGAGAACACAGCTGAGGGGGCAAGCCATAAGATGGAAGCTTGGCGAGGAGTCCCTGGTGCCAAACTCGATCGAACGCCTTCGAAAGGTGATCTCGGGCATGTGACTGTCAATAGGTGTAATGTTCGGGGGTTGTTTTCCCGAAGAATCCAGAGTGGAATTTCCAGCAAATAGGTGCGCAAAGATATTGGCTTTTTCCTGGGCAGTCGTTGCTAGTGTTCCATCCAAAAGCTGGAAGTGAAGTTTCTTCCCACAGCTTTGGCGAAAGACCAAAATGAACGGGATCCGTTGGGACATTCAACAAGTTTTGATCTTATTTTGGCATTATGAGCATCTTTTGAACATTCTATTGTCTCTTTGCATATGCCTCTAGCCTCAACGTATGCTGCTCTGGTCTCAGGTCCCGGATTTTTTTGCCATCGATGGTATGCTGCCTGTTTGGAAGCCACAGCTCTAGAGCAGTTTCTGTTAAACCAGGTCTTATCGGATGATGTTCTTCTTTCGGTATTCGGTATGTAAGTTTGCATCCCCAACATGATGATTTCAGAAATTGTCTCAGCACATCGTGTTGGATCTACTGAAGAGAAACAAACTCTCTTCCATGGAAACACTGAGAAAAACATACGAAGACCTTCCCAGTCGGCCGAATTGTAATGCCACATGAGACGGGGTGGTATTGTGCTGCTCGATGGTAAATGGAAAGAGCATGTTGTGGAGATGAGGGTGTGATCAGAGTTTCCAAGTGGGGCACAAACTTCTATTCTATACGGGTCAGGATTGGTGGTGAGGAAAAGATCTAGTGTATTGGCAGACTGGTTGTTGACATGGTTGGTAGCTCGACCAGTTGTTCTAGACCATGAGTGATGGCGAAGGCCTCAGCTTGACGACCTGCATGATCTGTTTTGTTAGAGAATTTGAGCCAGGCAGTATTATGTACATTAAAGTCCCCCATGATTATGGTTTCAGCTGTTGGATGGTTTTCCTGAATGTAGTCCAGTTTGAGTGATCTGAAAAAATTGGTAGGAAACATGACATCTATTCATTCTTTCAAACTCTACTTCAGAATGGTAACAATGAATTACCAAACATAATCAACTTGACAATATGTAATGATCATTAATCCATTACAGAAAAGATAACTTTAATATAATCAAACTGTTTGAATAACTCTAACGACTGAAACAGTGAAACATTCAACGTACAAATTATTACTCACAATACCATTATCCTGTTTTCAATAGAAGAGTTTCACAACCATCGAAAAGTCATTTTATGTATTAATGACCAATGATATGTTCGAAGTGTTGACCGTTTTCCCAACATATAGACTAGTTTTATTCATTGTACACCATCAGTTCGTGAGCAGGAATTTCTTGAAATGCGCATTCAACTCTATCTCTCAAGTCCTCCAAAAAAGTTGGTTTCCTCGAGTATACTTTGGATTTTATGTGACCCCATGAATAAAAATCAAAAGGGGTTGAATCGGGCGATCTGGCTGGCCATCTGAGTGGATCATTTGTTCCAATCCATATCTGCCCATGGGTATCACTAAGATATTGCCGAACAATATAAGCATCATCTTGCTGAAAAAACATATTTCCCTGATGTTCTTAGGTAAATCGTTGATATTATTTTAAAGGCCCGTCGAAAAGAATTGGTCCAATGATTCTTGTCCCTATGATTCCTACCCAGACGTTGCATACAAATCTTTCTTGAAAATCACCTTCTCTCAGCAACCTAGGATTTTCTTGAGCCCAATACCTTGTATTATTCCTATTGAAGATACCATTATTCGTAAACCTAGACTCATCTGTAAACAGTATCTTCGAGACAAAACCATTATTCAAATCATGATGACGCAAAAGCCAATTACAATAAGTTAGTCTCCGTTCTGGGTCATTTTCAGATGCTGGTGCAAACTGTATTTATAGGAGCGAAATTTTTCGGCACTTTCCCTGCTGATCCCACATTCAATTTCCAATTCTTGCACTAAGACAGATGGAGAAAAATGAACATATGCTAAAACATTAGTTTTTCGCTTCTTCACTGACGATGAAGTGGATGTGGTTTTGATCAGCTGCTTCTTTCCTTAGCATTATTCCCAATTTCCTGAAATAGGTCCTCGATGGGCGCCGTCTTAATGGTTAACGAATAGCGTATAGCATACTAGCATTGACAGCGTTTTTCTGACTTTTTCCGTATATCAATATCTTATCGATTTGTTCGTTTCGAGAATAACGAATATTATTTTTCATTTCAAAAATGTATTTACAAACGAAAGGAGACGACAAGTAAAATTGGCATTCCACTTTTGACATGACATTAATCCACTACTGTTTTCCATGATTCCACGGCTACCTTTCATTTCATCCAACCTCAACGGACAACTCATTGGAATTTGTAGGCATCGTATAAAATATTGTACAAATTCAATAATTGATCGTTTTTAGTTTTGAACAAAAATAAAGTGGTACATAATGTATATCGTTGAATTGGTAATTAAATTCCCTATCGAATGGCATGATGGCCCTCGGTAGGTACCAATTGAAAAAAAAAGATTTTTTCGTCAAACATTAGTTCAGAAAATTTCAATTCTTGCTGTAGCATTTGTTATTGATTTTATCGATGGAATGACTATTACTATGAGTTACTAATGTAAATTAGTATATATTTTAACCTGATGAAGGCCTCCTGGGTTAAAGAAAATTGTTTTGTTTTTTCAATTGTAAAATAAAAATTTGGCAACACTGTCGTATGTAATTTGAGCCGTAGAATCCGAAAAACATCCAACATACAGGGTGTTCTATTTGAAAAATGGTGGCTATTCTGGTGAAACCGGAAGTCGGCCATTTTGTTTCCATATGCCTGTCACTCCGAAATTGTGTCTCATATCTATGTACAAAATTTCATTCAAATCGGTCGATAAGTGAAGGAGATATAGGCATTGCCCTAGTTCCATTGTCAACCGGTAGACTCTCTTGCACTACATCCTCCTGTACACTAGTTTATGTGGGACAAACAGGTAGATCTTTCTGAATTAGAATCAAGGAACACGAAAAAATCATAGACAAATATAAAGATCACGACCATACTTTTGAAAGTCGCTCGAACAGCTCCTTTGCCAATCATTAACCAAAACCACACTTTCGATCCTGGATCAAATGTGGAATTTCTACATATTTGTAACAAAGGTATGAACATGAACCTTAGCGAAATTTTTCACATGAACAAATCTTAAAAAATCCTGACCTAGTATCTCTCAATGACCAAATTCACTTTGATTGCCTTCCCTTTTTCAGATCCATAAATATTTAATTTTTGTCCACTTTTGGCTTTCCCTGTATTTGCACATGCAGTCAGCGCTAATATTTCATGAACACCTTATTACCTTTGCAGTTTTCTCCACTTTAACACATCTACTCATAGTCTTTTCAGAAAGGTTTCTTCCATGTTTCTTGGCCACCCGCCGTAAGAGGGCGCTAGGGTTCCTTCTCCAACATATTCGATCCGTGTTGATTTTCATTATTCGTGTTTATCACTGTACCAAATAGACGCCATTGTATGGTATCAATTTGTTGAAAATATTGATAATGTTATTGTCTTTGCTGCAATTTTGGGGTTCTTGCCCCAAATTTTGGAACCTATCACCATTCCAGTCCAAGGACAAATTAAACCTTCAGTCAGATGGTTTAATGACTATCTGCGTGAAATCAGAGAAAACCTCTCCAGTCTAAAAACTATTTGCGACTGTACAAGAACTGCAGAAAGTTATGCTGCCTACAGAGCTTATCGGAAACACTACAGAATTCAGTTAAATTAAGTAAAAAAAACAGCTTATAATAATTACATTTCAGAATCAGAAAACCAGCCAAAAACTAGCTGGCAAATAATAAATCACGAACTCAACAAAAATATAAAAAAACAAGATATATCAGATGTACCGATTGAAAATTTCAGCAATTTTTTTGCCGATGTTGCAGAAAGTGTAATATTGGGCTTACCTCAAGCGACTGAGACTTCGGTTGACCTACTCAGTACTAGTTCTTCGACTTGTGACTATTTTTTCCTTGCACCCATATTGCCCAAATAATCGAGGCAGTAAGGTCATTGAAAAAATCGAAATGTTCAGATTGCTATGACTTATTAAGTGAAATAATGAAAGGGACCATTGATGCAATTATCAGACTACTCACATTCCCTTTCAACTCATGCATATCTACAGGTTGTTTTCCTAGCTGTTTTGAATTTGCGAAAGGTTCACCATTATGGAAAAAGGTGATAGTCTCTAGTAGACAATTATCGTCCTATTTCAATAATTCCGGTTCTGGGTAAGATTCTGGAAAGCATCCTGAAGCACATGTTGGTCCGTTATTTTGTGATAAATAACTTTTTTAGCGATCATCAGTATGGGTTTAGAGCAGGGAAGTCGTGAGTGGCATTGTTGATGCCCTTGAGAGAGGGGATCTCGTGTCAATCACACTGTGTGACCTTTCCAAGGCTTTCGATTGTGTATCTCATGTCTCTCTCTCTCCTTGATAAGCTGAATTACTATGGAATGAGGGGACTTCCCCTGGAATTATTAAAATCATATTTGACAGATAGAACCCAGTCGGTTTATGTGAAAGATGCATTTTCTGGCGTTAGAAATGTTTTACATGGTGTTTCTCAAGGATCTGTTCTGGGGCCATTGTAATTTTTAATGTATGTAAATGACTTCAGCAATTTTATGTTACCAATTAAAAGTGTCCTTTTCGCAGATGATACTTCCTTAATGTCAACTGGCACAAATTTGAAAAGGTTAGGGGAAAACAAAGATAAAACACTCAAACTGGCTTCTCGTTGGTTTACAGTAAATAAGTTGAAATTAAATGAACAGAAGACCAAGGAAATTGTATTCTCTACAGTCAACACTAACATCGAACACAATAATGGAAAGTTACTTGGCGTAATTCTTGATGCGAACTTATCCTGGTGAACTCATATTGATGTTTTGAATAGGAAACTCTCTAAGAGCATTTTCGCTATAAGACAATAAAAAAAAAATCAGTGGACCTCGATGGCTTGAAAAGTGCATATTTCGCCATGTTCCACTCTCTTATAAATTACGGAATAATTCCATCAAAATATTTAGGCAACAGAAAAAGGCTCTGAGAATAATGGGGAACGATGAGTACAGAGCACACTGTAAACCACTTTACCTTCTCTTATCATCTATCACACTCTTCTTGAAATCCATAAAAACATATTACATTTTTCTAAACATCTGGATGGATTAGAGATAAGTGCCATGTGAAGTGGAATGAATAGTGTCGATAACGGTTTTCACATAAAGGATTCAATAATGAACAGATAGATTCAGGTGAAAACTTTCACAGCAGAACGATGATCACTGAAACATCATACATATATCATGCATTGAATGCAAATGTTCTTTTCGATAAGCCGATTGTTTATTACGTGTTCCTACTTTTCCTGTCATAGCGAGATTAAAGTCCAAAGATTGTGAAGTGACAAACGTCAAATCATCATCGATCTTGTAACCTGGATACTGCCGGAAAAACTTAACCGGCGGTACCTAGCATTCGAAAGAAATCATCTTCGATAGGTTATCAAGACCTTCTAGGAGTGAAGCTCGTTCAGCATAAGTATGCAGGAAGGAATGAATAGAAATCGACTAAACGGTTTTCGATAGGACAATATGTAGAACCGGAAAGCGTAGATCTGTGAACAATGCTTTCCGGAATAGCAGAACGTTGACATTCACCTCGAAAATACGATCCATAGTAATGACATGACGAAAGTCTTTTCGAATTAGTTTGAATTATGTGTTCATACGCATAGTTTCAGCTTCTCGGTCATCAGACGGACAACAGCCAAAGTCAAAGAACTCTGGTGAAGTGAGACAAACGTAAACAAACCATCATCGATTTAACACTATACGCCGGAAAGTAAACTTTAACCGGCAGTGTTACAAGAAAGAACACTCCGAAATTCCTGATAGGTTTTCATAAAGATCTTCGTGAGAGTCGTTCAGCAGTTAAGTGCTATGATGAATGAATAAAACGTTAACGGTTTTCAAAGCTTCAATATGTGTCGAACAGAGACGTGATCTAGGTGAAAATCACGAGAATGCGAACTGATATTCACTCGAAAATTCATGTATAGTTCCATATATATGATCAGATACAGCTTTCGAAAGCTGATTATGTTATCTTATGTTGTCGTATCATCTAATCAGCATAGCCGAGTTCAGGTTTGGCCCTCATCAGTACGTTGTGTCTCACTTCAGCCAGAGTTCTTTGACTTTTGGCTGGTGACTACCCGTACCGATGAGGCCAAGAAGCCTGAAACCGGTATGCGGATTGTTAGGTGAACACGACATAAATTAAACATAATCGAGCTTATCAGAAAGAAACATTTGCATTCAATGTCCATTGATATTATATGGAAGTATGCATGGATTTTCAGGTGAATATCATTCAACGTTCTGCTGGTATTTGCCAGGAAAGTAGTTGTTTTTCACCTGAGATCTACCTTCTCTGGTTCAATTTTATATTGAATCCTTTATGTGAAGAAAACCGTTTAAATTCGATTTTTCTATTCATTCCACTTCACATGGCACTTATCTCTAACTTTATGCTAGACGGGCTTGCCAATTCTACTGAGAAGGAATCTTTTATTAAGAAACCTATCGAGGTGGGAGATTTTCGAGTGTTTCTTTTCTGTCACTAGGTACCGCCAGTTAAAGTTTATCTTTCCGGCGTACCTATAGGTGTTACAAGATCGATGATGGTTTGTTTACGTTGTGTCTCACTTCAGCCAGAGTTCTTGGACTTTGGCTGGTTGACTACTCCGTACTGATGAGGGCCAAGAAGCCTGAAACCGGTATGCGGATTGTTAGGTGAACACGACATAAATTAAAACATAATCGAGCTTATCAGAAAGAAACATTTGCATTCAATGTCCATTGATATTATATGGAAGTATGCATGGATTTTCAGGTGAATATCATTCAACGTTCTGCGTGGTATTTGCCAGGAAAGTAGTTGTTTTTCACCTGAGATCTACCTTCTCTGGTTCAATTTTATATTGAATCCTTTATGTGAAGAAACCGTTTAAATTCGATTTTTCTATTCATTCCACTTCACATGGCACTTATCTCTAACTTTATGCTAGACGGGCTTGCACCCTACTGAGAAGGAATCTTTATTAAGAAACCTATCGAGGTGGGAGATTTCGGAGTGTTTCTTTTCTGTCACTAGGTACCGCCAGTTAAAGTTTATCTTTTCCGGCGTACCTATAGGTGTTAGCAAGATCGATGATGGTTTGTTTACGTTGTGTCTCACTTCAGCCAGAGTTCTTGGACTTTGGCTGGTTGACTACTCCGTACTGATGAGGGCCAAGAAGCCTGAAACCGGTATGCGGATTGTTAGGTGAACACGACATAAATTAAACATAATCGAGCTTATCAGAAAGAAACATTTGCATTCAATGTCCATTGATATTATATGGAAGTATGCATGGATTTTCAGGTGAATATCATTCAACGTTCTGCGTGGTATTTGCCAGGAAAGTAGTTGTTTTTCACCTGAGATCTACCTTTCTCTGGTTCAATTTTATATTGAATCCTTTATGTGAAGAAAACCGTTTAAATTCGATTTTTCTATCTGGATGGATGTTCACCATCATCATACAAGAAATGCTGAGCTGCTCATTCAACCTCCTTACAGATTGTCAAAGTCTCAGAAAAACTCCATGAATATAAATCTTCACAATCATATACCTGAAGTTATTATATGACTCGACCACGAATCGTTTGAACTCAAAATAAAATCATTTTTGTTGAAAAACTGTTTTTATAACGTGACTTGCAGCAAACATGTGAATGTAAAGTGTCCAATAAATCTATCTACCTATCTACCACATAACAATGCAATGGAAATTTAACCATACAATTCTTTCATTCTCTCCAAAGATTTTTTTTTTGTAAGTAACACGCCATTTATTTTCAGTTATTCCTTGTATTTCTAACTGACGATGAGCGCATGTACGGCCGAAACATGTTAAAATTGTAACTAATCCCTGTGTGGAAATAAACTGTGGAGACGACTTGGATTTTCTTCCCTTACAAATCACTAACTCCACTTCGAATATAGACCAGCTACTTCGTATGAAATTTGGTAATTTTTTGTGAACTTTTTGGTGTTCGAAATCTTCAGGTAATACTTACTCGTCAAGTTAGTACAGCATATGTCGAGGCTAGAGGCATATGCAAAGAGACAATAGAATGCTCAAAAGATGCCCACAATGCCAAAATAAGATCAAAACTTGCTGAATGTCCTAACGGATCCCGTTCATTTTGGTCTTTCGCCAAAGCTGTGGGAAGAAACTTCACTTCCAGCTCATTTCCTCCTCTAACCAAAGAAGATGGAACACTAGCAACGACTGCCCAGGAAAAAGCCAATATCTTTGCGCACCTATTTGCTGGAAATTCCACTCTGGATTCATCGGGAAAACAACCCCCGAACATTACACCTATTGACAGTCACATGCCCGAGATCACCTTTCGCCAACGTACTATCAGAAAGATTTTGCTGGGTCTCAATACCAACAAAGCCTGTGGATCTGACGGAATCCCGCCGATTGTTCTCAAGAAATGTGCCCCCGAACTAACACCTGTTCTTTGCAAGTTGTTCAACCACTCTTACAATTTGGGGGTATTTCCGTCCAATTGGAAAATTGCAAGAGTACAGCCAGTCCCTAAAAAAGGCAAAAAGACCCTACCTAGCAACTACAGACCTATCGCACTACTATCTATTATTTCAAAGGTCATGGAAAAAGCCATCAAGCGATCAAGCCATCGAGCTCATGAAATATCTGGAAGACTCAGGAATTGTCAACGATAGGCAATATGGCTTCCGCCATCAGAGATCAACTGATGACCTGCTCGCTTTCGTCTCAATTATATGGCAGCTATCTATTGAAAAGTATGGAGAAACTTTAGCTGTGGCATTAGATATCTCCAAGGCGTTAGATCGAGTTTGGCACCAGGGACTCCTCGCCAAGCTTCCGTCTTATGGCTTGCCCCCTCAGCTGTGTTCTCTGCTTGCTAGTTTTCTCTCAAACAGGTCTCTCCATGTAGTGGTCGATGGAGTTTCATCTGACACTCTACTCATAAATGCTGGTGTTCCGCAAGGATCTATTCTCGCACCAACACTATTTCTACTTCACATCAACGACCTGTTGAAAGCAACTTCATGTCCAGTACACAGCTCTGCCGATGATAGTACCCTCCATACCGCTTCCTCTTCCAGGGCCCCTATATCAGCCCGTGAAACCAGAAATGAACGAGGAAGAAATGTTAATAATATAAATATGGACTTAGCAACAATTCTCGAGTGGGGATCTAATAACTTGGTAGAATTCAATGCAAACAAAACACTAGCATGTCTTTTCTCTAGAAAAGTCGATCTCACTGTGCCTAACATAACTTTGTCAGGAGTAACCATACCACTGAAGTCATCCATATCGATGCTTGGTATTACTATCAGCAATAAGCTTCCCTGGGAAAAATCACGTGAGGTCCATTGCCAAAAGTGCATCCCAAAAACTTGGTTTTTTGTTTCGTGCCAAGAGCTATTTCACCCCCACCCAGCTGCTTATGATCTATAAGGCACAGATCCGACCTGTCCTGGAATACTGTTCCCATATTTGGAGCGCGGCACCTAAACATATCCTGAGGCTATTGGATTCTGTCCAAAAAAGGGCAATTCGTCTCGTCGGTGATGCCTCGCTTACAAACTCGCTCACTTGTCTGGAACACCGTAGAAAAGTTGGCGATTTGTCTCTATTTTATAGATATTTTCATGGGCGATGCTCTTCTGAAATATCAACAATCGTTCCTGCTTTGGCAGTCTCTTCGAGACTTACCCGTCAAGTTCAGTAATCACATCCCTTCGTGGTCACTTTGGAGACCTGCAGAACATCACTTTCCAAAGACTCGTTCATCCAACGAACAGCGAGGCTTTGGAACTCATTGCCTAGGGAGGTGTTCCCCGAGGCATACAACCTCCAGAAATTTAAGAAGAACACCAACTCCTACCTTCTTTCCCTTGGTCCCGATTCTGAAATTAAGGATATCCCTTTTCGGGGAACCAAAAAAAAAAAAAAAAAAAAAGAATCCATAAAAAAAATAACGACATTCACAATTTAAAACAGATTAAAATTGTATATAAGTAAAACATATTCAAATTGAAGATATATCCACGTTAAAAGAGATAAAATTTGAAATAAAACAAAGTCTTAGCGTAGCGCCAGGTTGTACTCGAACAAGCAGAAGAAATGCAGAAGAAGAATCGTCAATCTGTTTTGTTCTGTGTTTCTGTGTTTCTGTGGGGAAAGTCGAACAGAGCAGACTGACAGTTTCAGATGTTAATTTTCTAACCTGACTTTTCAAACGTCTTTGTAGGGGAATGAAAGATCTGTTCAAGTTTTCTTCATTATTTAAACAAATATTATTGTTGGATAGTTCTTCCTCAATATGTAAGTCTTCCAGCCTGTTTTAATTCTTTGAACTGACTTCATGCAGAATGTGTGTATTCATATTGGGGCTGAAGTTGTTTATTCACTTTCAGATGGTGACCAAAAGAGGAATGTTCATGTTTGTTGAGGTGTTCATTTATGCGGACATTCAAAGGTCTACAGGTTCTGCCGATGTAGGATGCATCACAATAATTGCAATTCAATTTATGAATACCACTTTTTGATAGTTTGTTACGTTTGTCTTTTGTGTTGACCAAATATCCACTCAGGTTATTATTGGTCTTATAGGAAATTTTAATCTTGTCCACCTCACTTTTTATATATTTGGACATTTTTAGGAATATTTGTTATTCAAGAAGGGAATTGAAATATATTTATCTATCGTATTGATGATTGGAAAGGCCCGTTTTTTCTCCAAGTTATTTCTGAATTTTTGACTAGAAAATGAAAAGACCTCCCAAATGAGGTATCACAAGCCCATACTCAATTAAAAAATGTGGTGGCAATTGTCACTTGAATGGGGTTGGATTTCCTTTCAGAATCTAAAATAGACGTATCTTCGGATTTTGTTTTCATATGCGCACCAATTGACATACAGAATTCATTCCATTCGACTGTGCCTCACTTTATAGCATCGCAATGTACATAGGCGGCTTATTTTTTTATTTCTTTTACATCCGGAATCCGACTGACACCCTGAATGGGACCCTCTTCTATCCGCAAGGCAATATCTGCGAGATTGGAATTTCATGAGTTCCATTTCTGGTTGTTGGATGGATGTAAAGATTTTTCTGGGATTTAATGGAAATTCCAATCTATAAATTATTCACTATAGGAATCCACCCATTCCTACAATGCTGTTTTCAATAGGCGTGCATTTGGAAAGAAATACACTTTTTCTTGGTGTGAAATAATATTTATTACTATATATCAAATTTAAACTTCACCCAGAGTGTATTTTATCGTTATGTTATACACGTACATAGGATGAACAGAATACTACAGAATTTAGTGAAATATTCATATGAAGTTATTAAAAACGCTAGAGTCTAACCTGAGATGCCTGAAAACCCTGGTGTATTCACTAATTCGATTTTTTTCAGAATTTTTGGGGAGCAACAAATGAATGGCATTGAATTCTGCTTAGAATTTCATTAGTGGAGGGCGCGGTTGAGGAATGTTTATATCACGCTAACTGTCAAACTTCAAACCTATGGAATTTTTTTTCTGTCAACATTACATTATTGCTTATTGCATATTTTTATGCAAAAAATTGTGAATTGATTATAGTTCTACGAACAAGATCCCGCACAGAACAGTTGGCGCGAAAACGAGATGAAATCCTTGAAATCTACATCTGTCAGATGACTCCTCGAAGTCTACCTGGCGATTTTTCCAAAGTAATTTCTTCCCAAACGGTCTTTTCGGGATCATGGGAACTTCCACGGAGGAAGGACGAAAGGTAGGAGAGTGGACTGATGTCTCTAGACGATGAATGGGCTTGAAAATTAAGAGGACATTGTTCCATTAAACTTTCCGATACAAACTATTACCAAGCCATTCATTGCCCATGTCTGCCGGACTATTATCTCTCTAACAACCTTCTGACCTGAACAAAATCAGAGAGTTCATTGTAGATATCATAAAATCGGTTGATGAAGTTGAGAAATCGATGAATCCTGGTGTGCGACAGTCTAGGCTGCTTCCAGCTATCTTAGAATGACTTCTCTGGAAAAGGTGAGCCCTACTAACAAAGGTGGGGAGAGAAAAAAAATGATCTAAATCAGCCTCTCTTTTATTTTTCAGTGAGTAACACCCAGCATGAGATAATCGGAGAAGGAGAGCAATCTTAACCAAGCAGTTGTTCGGAAGAACATTTTACCGAACATGACGTATACCTATCTCTACCGTTTATTGAATATTGATTATTTTGTTATTGGTTTGCTACCAAAATGGGACCAACTTGAATTAAAATTCCTCCTTATCTGTATCCACACAGGACTCAAATTCAACTTTCACCCAGAAAATATTGAATAATTTCAGTAACATCGAATGATTTGACCATATTTTATACAGGGTGTCTGATAAACATATTCTTGTAGGTAATATTTGCCAAAACTGAATTGGATCATCTGAGAGTTGAAAATAAACTCAAGTTTCAGCTGTATCTCCAAAAGTATGAACATTGTGAAGCGAATCATTCCAGATGGATTTGATTTTTCAATCAGATCATTTCAATTGGGTAATATTACCTATTTCGATCTGTTATATTGGCCGCTGGCCACATTCGGGCGAAGAACTTGACACCCTGATCAGTTTCATCCATTTACTGTCAAGATTGACACGGCAAGGACCACTCTCCATCAATAATCATTCTTTCACAGGGCTTGTACGGATTGGAACAAGCTTCCGAAACCAATTTTCCCAGAGAAAACCTACAGCTTTTCTAAAGAGGGTCCACAATCATCTCCTTTCTTTATTCCCGTCTCCTTCCAATGGTCGCAGTACGGGTTTACCCTTTTGCGTCCATTTCCACTACAAAAATTATGTTATTCCAATTTTCGGAATTTGAGAAAATTGGAAAGCTACATCTAGCTGATGTTTCAGAACTCATGAATTTTGAGATTGATCCGCATGTTGGTTTTTAAACATCTTGTACTGAAATGTGTTATTGAATTCAATTATGTCTCTTTCCCAAACACCTCTTGAATCTTTTTTTGGAGTTAAGAACTGTTTTCTCCTCTAGAAATTAAGGGCGCCATTTTTTAGTTGCAGATTGATCAAAATGCTCCTCCTCCTCCTAATAGACATATAGATCAATTGAGCTCACTGTCATAAGTATACCATATGTATTTGCCCCCATCGATTGAGTGATTAAAATTCATCAAACTTTCCATGCATTTTCACAGAGTGCACTCCCAACTATAACGATATGTATAACATAATAAAAACACCGAATCTCTATTCCATACATTAACTTGATGTGCTGAATGATATAATTCGATCCACGTCTCAAAACTCGATGTATAAACAAAACTGAATTAAAGTTCAATGTAATGGAAAACGTGTCTCAAGTTTGGCAAGCGAATTACTCGAAAATATTCCAATGATACGAAATATATAGAGATATAAAAACTCCAGGGGTGCTTCAAGGCACAGTATTAGACCTGTTGCACTTTATTCTATATATCGATGAATTCGATGATTCGTTGAGAATGAACTGTTCAGATATAGGCTAAGAGCGGGCTGCTAAAAACCTGGCCAGTCGAGTAACAGAATGAAATGTTTTTAAAATGTTAGTAATCACAACAAACATAAGAAAAATCATTGGGTGCCCGGCCAAAAATTGTGCATAAGTTTTGTATGGCCTTTTTTCGGAAAAACCAACCATACCAATGTAGCAACAGATTGGTAATACTTTCAACATAAAGTATCTTCCGAGTGGTCAAGCGGTCTAAGGCGCCAGATTTGAACTAGTTCACGAAAGGGAGCGTGGGTTCAAACCTCAGCTCTGGCAGCTTTTTTTTTTGAAATCGAAAAATGATTTGTTTGGGGTGAATGTTCGTCCCAAAACAAATAATTTAAAATAATAAAGAGCCTGGCTGCAGAAAACCTGGACGATCGAGTAACAGAATGAAATGTTTTTACAAGCTTTCATTTAATTTCACATTCTGGGTGTCAACGAATCTATTAGACAAGTCATAACTTCTAGAATATTAGTTGTATCAAAATGAGATTCCGTATAGGTGAATGGTATGTGAAATGGAGAGTTTTTGTATATTTTTCATATTTCGGTTTTGAATTTTTAAATGGAACACCCTGTATATTGTAACATTTTTGGATTTCTGAGACAATTCTGAACCAGAATGTGACTGATTTGTTGAAAATATAAACAGGATGTTCATAAAATCAGTTTTTTTCTTTTGAGTTAGGGCCTTTTCAGAATATCTATCAGATGTAGTTCAATGTCCAGCGTGGCTTTAGCCGGGGAAGTAGTTGTTTTCTGTTAGACATTAACAAAAAATGATTTCATTTTAATCGTGGATTTTTCAATTCACAGAAAAATCTTTCTATCAATATTCAATTGAGAATGTTTCCCTTTTCAACAGAATGTGACATTTTGAAAAAAAATTACGTTTACTTATTTTTTTTAGAGTCGGTTTTAATATTGCATCTAGGTGGCCATGCTCGGTCGTAAACTAATCTGAGGACCTCAGGTGATGTCAGAAAATTACAATCGCAAAGTTTTAGTGACTAGTATGATAGATAGGAATAAGACAAGTTAGCAAAATTACATTTTCGTGTCTAACTATTATTTTTCAAATGGCGACCATTTTTTTACAAGCACTTTCCGAAAAATTAATTATAATTATTAATAATTATTATTATGTTGAAATTATGGATATGGGTCTAAAATTACTCATTTCATTTTTTTTCTCTTTTTTAAATATAGGTATTACAATAGTCCGTTGGGAAATATTCCGGTTTCATACATTTTATTAATCAAAACAGTTAGAGGTTCTACTATTTCTTTCGCTTTTTCTTCGAGTGTTTCAGTTTTTATTCCATCTATACCTGGCATCTTTTTCGATTTTAGTGATTGAATTATATTCAGTGTTTCATTTTTATTGATATTGGTTAAAAAAAGGAATTTGGTGTTGGTGTTCTTTTGGGTGGCTAGGTTATTGGTTTAATTCGCCAACACTTATGAAATAATCATTGAAGGCATTTGCTTTTAGCCGGTCATCAACAATTTCGTTTCCATCTTCATTGACTATTTCCTGAATTGTTTCAATTTTTTCAGGGAAATCTATTTGTTTTATAATATTCCATAGTTGTTTATTGTTATTTTTATTTGTATCTATCTGGATTGTGTAATAATTATACTTTGCCTTTCTTATTAATATTTAAAAAGTTTCTGTATTTTGTGTAAGTATTTTTTTGCGATGTTTTCAGGATATTTTTTATGTTCAACTAGTAGACGGTTTTTCTGTTTGTGGAGTTTTCTATACCATCAGTTATTCAATCTGTGGATAACTGATTTTATTTCTCGGGAATTTTTTTTCAATGGTGTTTTTTTCAATAATCCAGGTTAATGTGTCGATGAAATAGTAATTTTTTCCTGAATTTCCATGATTATAGAACCTCGACCAATCGATTTTTTCAAAATCATTTTCGAGTGTATGGTTATTTATATATTTAATAGTTTTTTGTTCGGATTTTAAGTCACGATCCATTGCTATAGGTATGCTTGTTATTGTTGCCTTATGATCAGTTATATTTGCATTGGAAATAATTGCTTGGCAGTTTTCTTCTGTTTTCATTTCTCTACTTTTCAAAAATATATGGTCTATACAGCTAGATGAAGTGTTTTGTACTCGAGTAAATTTATTTATAAGGGATAAAAAATTATGTTCGCTCATCAGGTCCAAATAATCCGACACACTTTCATTTTCATTTGATAGATCTAAATTCATGTCACCAATCAATATATGGTTTTCTAATATTTCTTTCTCTGTTTGTTGCATGATTATTGATTTTCATCAGTCGATGGAGGCCTATAGATACCAGTTATGGACTACTACATTCGAATACATTTTTCCACATAATATTGAAGAAATGTGATTTTAGAAGTAATGAATAACTGTTCCATTTTGGTGATTCTCTATTTGATTTCGTTCCGGAAATGTCCACCATCCTTGCATTTATATTATTATTTGAATTGATATTACAATTTGCCTGGATATTTGTGGTAGATGAAATAGTTGAAAAAAGGTATTAATTTTCATTTCAGTGTACGACTGTCTAAAGAAAAATATTCTCGCATGGCTTGAGGTAGCCTGAACATGACTAGATGAGTTTAAAATTTGGCAACATCTCAAAATCGTGTTTTTGTGAATAATTGCACAGTGGAATGAAAATAGGAAGTCATACTACAAATGACTCACGGTATTCTAGGAAAAGACTAGATAGGACATAAATCTCAAAGTGCACTTTGGAATGATATATCAATCAAGTCTGGGTACAAATAGCTCTTTGAATTGAGGGAACGTAAACATGCATTCGAACGAAAAAAGCAATATCTTTCTAGAATCCCTCAACGAATAAGAAAATGTGGGAAATATATGAATAATAATATATTTTGTATTTTAATTTCTCTGCAAATGTTTGGAATACAATTAGTCGGCTCACTTTGTTGCTTAGCTCAAGTTTCCAAAAATATACATCGAGTTAATTCAAGTATCCCGATCAAAAACAATGACGTGAACTTTATCATCACCCGAGTGAACAAAATAAAATATCTTGGTGTATTTATAGACCCATCTGGAATGGAATTTACATATTGACTATTGACATATAGATTAAAATACATCAGGCTTTCCTTGTAAATTGCACAGTTGCGTGCTCATACATAAAAAAAATATACGCGGACACATTGTATGAAGAAACAACGATTCTAGATATCAGACAACTATACCATTACTAAACCATAATATGAAAATGAACTTAAAAAAATGGAATACCAATATGCAACTCGTCACAAAATGAATGATCCTATGTAATGAAAGCGCAGAGGAACAATCTCGGCTGTACAATCTTAATCCATTGGAAATCAAAATAATCAGTAGCATTAACTTATTTACTATAATATCATCCAACTGATCAATAAGATAGTCCATTTTTAACCGACGAAAAAAAGGAGGAGGTTCTCTAGTCGACGCATATATATTTTTTTATGTATGACCACGCATAATTTTTCACAGTGTAGTCCGATTTCGATTATTCTTCTTTTAATGGATATGGTATACTTCGAAGTTGGTCCCATTTGGATTTGGGAAAAATACACCCCCAAGGGTAGAAAAATTAGGGATGATTTATTGTGAACCGATTCTGTTGAAACTTGGCACATATATGTAGTTCTGATGACACTACAACATAATCGAGGCCCGGAGTTAATTTGATGGAGACGGAAGACAGTCGAGGGATCTCCTCAAAGGTTCACAGCAGCTACCTCGTGTTTGGGGTAATTTGTACATATCCTGACTGACTCACTGATTGACTGATATATGATCAACGCCCAGATCAAACCGCTGGACCTAAGCTACAATTTTAATAGCATATTTTTTTGATATTCCATCCCTAAAGGGGTGAAAAGGTGGGTGAGAAGGGGGGAAAAAATTGGAAATTAGTATTTGGGAAATTTTTTTTAAAATTTAACCCTAAAGGGGTAGAATGTCTGTATAGTTAGTTTTGATGTTAGGATCTGAAAATTGTTGGTGGTTACAGATACAAAATATGTGTTCCGGTGTTCTTGGAAATTCAACTCCCAAAGGGGTGAAATGGGGGTTAAATAGGTATTGTAAGTTTGTATAGGAATTCCGATAGTTTTCAAGTTAGGGTCTTCGTCACAAATTTAAGAAATATGTATGTCAGTGTTTTTATAAATTAAATCCCTAAAGGGGTGGGGGTGAAAGTTTGTAAGGGGGTTGTTAGTTTTAAGTTAGGGTCATAAAAATTAGTTTTTGGGGTCTTTGTAAGTGATAAAGAAATAAATATTTCATTGTTTTTATAAACGCAACCCCTAGGGAGGTGAAAGGGGGGGGGTGAAAGTTTGTGTAAGGGTTCCGTTAGTTTCGAAGTTAGGGTCATAATATTGGTATTTGGGGTCTTTGTTAGAAATGAAGAAATACGTGTTTCAGTATTTTTTTCAATTTCGTCCCTAAAGGGGTGAGTGAATTTGTAATAGTCGTCGCAAAAAAAAACAAAGTTCAACTGGTACCAGCTTGTTATAGTATAGTATGTAAGTAACTGATTTCGAGTCGGCGCCAAACAAACAATCAGCGAAGCTCATTAAATTACTTTGAAAAAATGATTAAAACATAAAATAAACCTTCTCAGTATTGAGGTAGTTGTCGTGATACAAACCTGGTCAAAAATTGGGTCCGATTGTAGCGCGATGCGATACACGTTCAAACGCTGAATTAGTGGGATCTTTTTTAGGGGAACTGTCCACTCAGAAACGCAACTAGCATGCGTGATACAGCAAATAAGCCATGACTGGACTATTGGCAACGTCGCAATTAAACGATTGCAGGCATTTAGTTGTTCAAGATACTATTATGAACAAACAATCAAAGCTATGGATCTATTTCGCGCAAAAAATAGTAGGTTTGCTAAAGCAAAAGTTGAAAAAAAAGGAAAAATTAATTGTCTGAACTGTGTAAGACTCGAAAAACGAACAACTAACAGTCTAATGAAAATCATGTGAGTAAAGGAAATCGCATTGTTAATCTCAAAGAACTTGGGAAAAATTTGAAGTGTCGGAAAACAGGTTTTGAGTTTGGAGAATGTGCTTGTAGAAAAACATTTAGGACTTGCATCAATTTTAAGTATCTGTTGTGATAAGTGCGAAATCCACCAAGCGATGTATAATGTACAAATTATGCAAAAATTTGTTCGTTTCATTGGTCAAGAGTCAGAATTATCAACATACATGAATTCATATGAAGAATGTATTTCAGAGCGACTTGAGAACGAAAACATTCAATGTTATATCACGGGATTAGTGAAAAAAATGCGCAACAGAATGTAACATACGATTTTCTGAAACAAATGTATCCCGATGAAGGAGAAGAAGCTGTGATTAATAACCTAACTGAAAAATTGGAGAATGGAAAACCTAGAGTTACTAAAAATAGGAAAGCATTAACTAAAATCAATAGTGATTTAAAAATAAATGTTTAGTTAATCATGTAATTATTTAGTATACTAGTTTAAAGTAAATAATATTACATTCATTGTTGTTTATATTTTCGGTAAATTAATACGTTATATTTTATTAGCCTGTTAGAAATCTGAATCATTTTTGTTTATGTTTAAAAGTATTCGAATTATCTTATACGTGCATGTGTTGTACAAACGTATAAATATAAAAACTTTCTAACAGAAAATTAAACCGACAAAACACGGAACTGGAAAGTAGAAAATGAAATAAACCTTCTTAGTCTCAATAACTAAGCTCCTAAACTAATGTAAGTAACTAATTTTGAATCAGCGCCAAACAAACAAGCAAATTTTTTTTTTTATGTTTTGGTTCCCACGAAAAGGGATATCCTGTAATGTTCAGAGAACATCGTAGAAACCAAGGGAAAGAAGGTAGGAGTTGGTGTTCTTCTTAAATTTCTGGAGGTTGTATGTATGTAAGGAACACCTCCCTAGGCAATGAGTTCCAAAGCCTCGCTGTTCGTTGGATGAACGAGTCTTTGGAAAGTGATGTTCTGCAGGTCTCCAAAGTGACCACGAAGGGGTGTGATGACTGAACTTGACGGGTTAGTCTCGAAGAGACTGCCAAAGCAGGAACGATTGTTGATATTTCAGACGAGCATCGCCCATGAAAATATCTATAAAATAGAGAAAAATCGCCAACTTTTCTACGGTGTTCCAGACAAGTGAGCGAGTTTGTAAGCGAGGCATCACCGACGAGACGAATTGCCCTTTTTTGGACAGAATCCAATAGCCTCAGGATATGTTTAGGTGCCGCGCTCCAAATATGGGAACAGTATTCCAGGACAGGTCGGATCTGTGCCTTATAGATCATAAGCAGCTGGGTGGGGGTGAAATAGCTCTTGTCACGAAACAAAAAACCAAGTTTTTGGGATGCACTTTTGGCAATGGACCTCACGTGATTTTCCCAGGAAAGGTTATTGCTGATAGTAATACCAAGCATCGATATGGATGACTTCAGTGGTATGGTTACTCCTGACAAAGTTATGTTAGGCACAGTGAGATGGACTTTTCTAGAGAAAAGACATGCTTGTGTTTTGTTTGCATTGAATTCTACCAAGTTATTAGATCCCCACTCGAGAATTGTTGCTAAGTCCATATTTATATTATTAACATTTCTTCCTCGTTCATTTCTGGTTTCACGGGCTGATATGGGGGCCCTGGAAGAGAAAGCGGTATGGAGGGTACTATCATCGGCAAAGCTGTGTACTGGACATGAAGTTGCTTTCAACAGGTCGTTGATGTGAAGTAGAAATAGTGTTGGTGCGAGAATAGATCCTTGCGGAACACCAGCATTTATGAGTAGAGTGTCAAATGAAACTCCATCGACCACTACATGGAGAGACCTGTTTGAGAGTAAACTAGCAAGCAGAGAACACAGCTGAGGGGGCAAGCCACAAGACGGAAGCTTGGCGAGGAGTCCCTGGTGCCAAACTCGATCGAACGCCTTGGAGATATCTAATGCCACAGCTAAAGTTTCTCCATACTTTTCAATAGATAGCTGCCATATATGTGAGACGTAAGCGAGCAGGTCACCAGTTGATCTCTGATGGCGGAAGCCATATTGCCTATCGTTGACAATTCCTGAGTCTTCCAGATATTTCATGAGCTCGATGTTGATGGCTTTTTCCATGACCTTTGAAATAATAGATAGCAGTGCGATAGGTCTGTAGTTGCTAGGTAGGGCCTTTTTGCCTTTTTTAAGGACTGGCTGTACTCTTGCAATTTTCCAATTGGACGGAAATACCCCCAAATTGTAAGAGTGGTTGAACAACTTGCAAAGAACAGGTGTTAGTTCGGGGGCACATTTCTTGAGAACAATCGGCGGGATTCCGTCAGATCCACAGGCTTTGTTGGTGTTGAGACCCAGCAAAATCTTTCTGATAGTACGTTGACGAAAGGTGATCTCGGGCATGTGACTGTCAATAGGTGTAATGTTCGGGGGTTGTTTTCCCGATGAATCCAGAGTGGAATTTCCAGCAAATAGGTACGCAAAGATATTGGCTTTTTCCTGGGCAGTCGTTGCTAGTGTTCCATCTTCTTTGGTTAGAGGAGGAAATGAGCTGGAAGTGAAGTTTCTTCCCACAGCTTTGGCGAAAGACCAAAATGAACGGGATCCGTTAGGACATTCAGCAAGTTTTGATCTTATTTTGGCATTGTGGGCATCTTTTGAGCATTCTATTATCTCTTTGCATATGCCTCTAGCCTCGACATATGCTGCTCTGGTCTCAGGGCCCGGATTTTTTAGCCATCGATGGTATGCTGCCTGTTTGGAAGCCACAGCTCTAGAGCAGTTTCTGCTAAACCAGGTCTTATCGGATGATGTATGAATGAACTAGACAAGGGGTAAAATGGTGGCATCGAGTTGCGCGGTGACATTCTGATAATTTTTTTGAAGTAATTTAATGATATTCGTTGATTGTTTGTTTGGCGCCGACTCAAAATTAGTAACTTACATTTGTGTTTTGTTAAAAAGTTTTTTTGCTCTTCAGTTGATTTTTTCGTCGGTTTTATTTTTTGTTAAAAAGTTGTTATGTTGGTACAATTCCGACCCTCGTCACCCATTCAATGAATTTGGTGGAATTATCAAACGAATCTCCATTTGAAAGGACAGAAGAGTTTCTGTTACACGAGATATACCTCGTTGCAGCAGGGGTTCATTGGAACGGAAATATAGACGGGAATAAACAGATGCTCGAAAGTAGATAATCATGTTGAATGGTGAAAATTCGCTAGATTGCGTGGTAACGCGAATATTCTCGCTTTTTGACTTTAATTCCTATATCCTGTTTCGTACTGTATTTATTATCGGAGTTATAACAGCGGAATGAAAAATGAATAAAAAATAATCCTATAGCAAGCAAGAGTCTGTAGTATCACCTGAATGGAAAATTATATTCGCTCCAGTGAGATATTTCCCATTATAAACAAGCAATATTGAGATAATATTGGAGAATCTACATCAGGATTTGAATAAATAGAGTATGATAATAATAATTGATAATAATAATAATAATTTATTTTCCATATGACAAGAAATTGAATTGGCATAGCCAATAAAATCAATAAATATTTACAGAAATAAATTACATACATACCCTATAACTTTTTTATTATTGAAGATAGAAAAAAGAAATTTGGGGGTTGTTCAATTTCAAAGTGGGTGGCTCGTCTGCTTTTTGTGAAAAATCATTTTCTTACGAATAATTTGATACCACACACTTTCACTTCATTTTCACTATTTTTCTGAATAATTGCAAGAAGCGATCATACCTAATAACAAATAATATGTATTTGGTATACTTATGCACTAAGTCCTGTTATTCTAGTTATCCGTGACAAACAATTCAAACAATTGAAGCTGTTGCTAAACCTAAACAAATAGGCTGATGAATATGCTGTCTTTTTTAAAAATTTATTTGTTGCGTAGTTTATAATTTGATATGGAAAATTATACTAGAAACGAGAAAATTGACATGCTGCTAATTTACGGAGAAGCAAAAAAGAATGCAACTGATGCAGCTGGAATTTATGTTCAGAGATTCCCTAATCGTCGCCATCCCACTCGGCATTATATTCCAAAACTGAAAAGGAAAATGCGAAATGAACCAGAAGAAAATGCCAATAACTTCATCGTCAGTGAAGAAAAAGAAGTAGACGTGTTGGCCTATGTTGAATTGTACGGCGTCAATTCGCCAAATCTCTTTGATAGGGTCTTTATTTTGCAGAAAAGGGCGATCAGGTATTTATGCAAAGCCAATTATCGCGATTCGTGTCGTATAGTATTTTTGGAGCAGAGAATTTTAACCCTGGCATGTCTTTTCATTCTAGAGACAGTATGTCTCATACACAAAAAGTATAAAGATATAGCAAAATCTACCTCAACATATAAAACACGATTATCACTCCATGTCTCACTTCCAACGCCTATATCCCCAACACAAAATTCATAATATTTAAAAGAAAAATTTTAATATCTTCCTAGCACCATAAAAGAAATACAAAACGGTATTCACTTCAGAAAAAAAAATAAAAAATCTCTTGGTCACAAAAGCCTATTATACGTTGGATGAATTCTACCAGGACTCACTTACCTGATCTTAAACTATATTTATAAATAAATAACCCTTTATCATATTTGATCACTGGGAACTCTCTAATAGTTTTTTTTGTTATATGCAAGGGGTAATTTTTATTCGCTAACAGAACGTTTTTATACATATATACATAAACTTATTTATTTATTTGTAATGTTGAATTGACTCGGCCGTTGCTGTAATTTAAGTCCTTGTCTAGTATTAATGTTAAATCTTATAACTTATTTTATCTTATTTTATATTGTATACATTTTAAATTACCTATTGTAGTTGTATCCTTAAGCTTTGTCAACGAGAATTGTATTCTTCCGATATTAAAGCATATTTTGATTGATTGATTGATTGATTGTTTCTGAGTGTGATATGAGTTATTCGTCCGTTTGGAGAATTCTTCACATATATAATTATCGATCATTCAAGTACCAACTACACCAACATCTTTACGATAACGACGACAACCGAAGATTAACTTATTGCAACTGGTTTTTGACTAAATACAGAGGAGATGTACGCTTTCCGTTTAAAATTATTTATTCAGATGAAACTCGATTCACCAACTTGGGTCTGTTCAATCGGAATAATAAAAGGTACTGGTCTCAAACTAATTCACATCTGGAAATTTACAGAAGGAAATTTTCAAGAGCGATTTGATTTCAAATGCTGGATGGGTATTATCGGAGGAAAACTTTTGGGGCCAATAATTTTCGACGGACAACTTACTGCGGAAAGATATCTACAGTTCCTTAGAAATCAAATTAATGATCTCATTGAAGATTTGCCACTGGCTAACCAAGTTGATATCTATTTTCAATAAGATGGAGCGCCACCTCACAATTCTCAAATCGTAAGAGAACATCTGAATGACACCTTCCCAGAAAAGTGGATTGGCACTTATGGACCTATTCAGTGGTCTGCGAGGTACATTCTTGAGTAATGTATTATTTCTTTTTCATATTCTAGATCACCAGATCTTACTCCGCTAGATTTTGTTCTCTGGGGAACAATTGAAAATCAGGTATATATCACAGCTACTCGTGAATAACTGGAGTATAAAGTAAGGGTGGCATTCCAGAACATCACTGCGGAACAGCTTATCAATGTGGTGCGCGCAACAATTGAAAAAGTTGAACTTGGCCGTGATCAAGGAGGAGGTCATTTTGAAAATTTAGAACCTTGATGGACTAATTTGCGACTCTTAAATAGTTCTTAAAACGACTGTGAAGTCATAAGCATCAAAGTCGTATTTTTTCCATGTTACTTGATCAAGAATGACGCGATTTACACGATACATTATCTTATACGTGCATGTGTTGTACAAACGTATAAATATAAAAACTTTCTAACAGAAAATTAAACCGACAAAACACGGAACTGGAAAGTAGAAAATGAAATAAACCTTCTTAGTCTCAATAACTAAGCTCCTAAACTAATGTAAGTAACTAATTTTGAATCAGCGCCAAACAAACAAGCAAATTTTTTTTTTTATGTTTTGGTTCCCTCGAAAAGGGATATCCTGTAATGTTCAGAGAACATCGTAGAAACCAAGGGAAAGAAGGTAGGAGTTGGTGTTCTTCTTAAATTTCTGGAGGTTGTATGTATGTAAGGAACACCTCCCTAGGCAATGAGTTCCAAAGCCTCGCTGTTCGTTGGATGAACGAGTCTTTGGAAAGTGATGTTCTGCAGGTCTCCAAAGTGACCACGAAGGGGTGTGATGACTGAACTTGACGGGTTAGTCTCGAAGAGACTGCCAAAGCAGGAACGATTGTTGATATTTCAGACGAGCATCGCCCATGAAAATATCTATAAAATAGAGAAAAATCGCCAACTTTTCTACGGTGTTCCAGACAAGTGAGCGAGTTTGTAAGCGAGGCATCACCGACGAGACGAATTGCCCTTTTTTGGACAGAATCCAATAGCCTCAGGATATGTTTAGGTGCCGCGCTCCAAATATGGGAACAGTATTCCAGGACAGGTCGGATCCTGTGCCTTATAGATCATAAGCAGCTGGGTGGGGGTGAAATAGCTCTTGTCACGAAACAAAAAACCAAGTTTTTGGGATGCACTTTTGGCAATGGACCTCACGTGATTTTCCCAGGAAAGGTTATTGCTGATAGTAATACCAAGCATCGATATGGATGACTTCAGTGGTATGGTTACTCCTGACAAAGTTATGTTAGGCACAGTGAGATGGACTTTTCTAGAGAAAAGACATGCTTGTGTTTTGTTTGCATTGAATTCTACCAAGTTATTAGATCCCCACTCGAGAATTGTTGCTAAGTCCATATTTATATTATTAACATTTCTTCCTCGTTCATTTCTGGTTTCACGGGCTGATATGGGGCCCTGGAAGAAAGCGGTATGGAGGGTACTATCATCGGCAAAGCTGTGTACTGGACATGAAGTTGCTTTCAACAGGTCGTTGATGTGAAGTAGAAATAGTGTTGGTGCGAGAATAGATCCTTGCGGAACACCAGCATTTATGAGTAGAGTGTCAAATGAAACTCCATCGACCACTACATGGAGAGACCTGTTTGAGAGTAAACTAGCAAGCAGAGAACACAGCTGAGGGGGCAAGCCACAAGACGGAAGCTTGGCGAGGAGTCCCTGGTGCCAAACTCGATCGAACGCCTTGGAGATATCTAATGCCACAGCTAAAGTTTCTCCATACTTTTCAATAGATAGCTGCCATATATGTGAGACGTAAGCGAGCAGGTCACCAGTTGATCTCTGATGGCGGAAGCCATATTGCCTATCGTTGACAATTCCTGAGTCTTCCAGATATTTCATGAGCTCGATGTTGATGGCTTTTTCCATGACCTTTGAAATAATAGATAGCAGTGCGATAGGTCTGTAGTTGCTAGGTAGGGCCTTTTTGCCTTTTTTAAGGACTGGCTGTACTCTTGCAATTTTCCAATTGGACGGAAATACCCCCAAATTGTAAGAGTGGTTGAACAACTTGCAAAGAACAGGTGTTAGTTCGGGGGCACATTTCTTGAGAACAATCGGCGGGATTCCGTCAGATCCACAGGCTTTGTTGGTGTTGAGACCCAGCAAAATCTTTCTGATAGTACGTTGACGAAAGGTGATCTCGGGCATGTGACTGTCAATAGGTGTAATGTTCGGGGTTGTTTCCCGATGAATCCAGAGTGGAATTTCCAGCAAATAGGTACGCAAAGATATTGGCTTTTTCCTGGGCAGTCGTTGCTAGTGTTCCATCTTCTTTGGTTAGAGGAGGAAATGAGCTGGAAGTGAAGTTTCTTCCCACAGCTTTGGCGAAAGACCAAAATGAACGGGATCCGTTAGGACATTCAGCAAGTTTTGATCTTATTTTGGCATTGTGGGCATCTTTTGAGCATTCTATTATCTCTTTGCATATGCCTCTAGCCTCGACATATGCTGCTCTGGTCTCAGGGCCCGGATTTTTTAGCCATCGATGGTATGCTGCCTGTTTGGAAGCCACAGCTCTAGAGCAGTTTCTGCTAAACCAGGTCTTATCGGATGATGTATGAATGAACTAGACAAGGGGTAAAATGGTGGCATCGAGTTGCGCGGTGACATTCTGATAATTTTTTTGAAGTAATTTAATGATATTCGTTGATTGTTTGTTTGGCGCCGACTCAAAATTAGTAACTTACATTTGTGTTTTGTTAAAAAGTTTTTTTGCTCTTCAGTTGATTTTTTCGTCGGTTTTATTTTTTGTTAAAAAGTTGTTATGTTGGTACAATTCCGACCCTCGTCACCCATTCAATGAATTTGGTGGAATTATCAAACGAATCTCCATTTGAAAGGACAGAAGAGTTTCTGTTACACGAGATATACCTCGTTGCAGCAGGGGTTCATTGGAACGGAAATATAGACGGGAATAAACAGATGCTCGAAAGTAGATAATCATGTTGAATGGTGAAAATTCGCTAGATTGCGTGGTAACGCGAATATTCTCGCTTTTTGACTTTAATTCCTATATCCTGTTTCGTACTGTATTTATTATCGGAGTTATAACAGCGGAATGAAAAATGAATAAAAAATAATCCTATAGCAAGCAAGAGTCTGTAGTATCACCTGAATGGAAAATTATATTCGCTCCAGTGAGATATTTCCCATTATAAACAAGCAATATTGAGATAATATTGGAGAATCTACATCAGGATTTGAATAAATAGAGTATGATAATAATAATTGATAATAATAATAATAATTTATTTTCCATATGACAAGAAATTGAATTGGCATAGCCAATAAAATCAATAAATATTCACAGAAATAAATTACATACATACCCTATAACTTTTTTATTATTGAAGATAGAAAAAAGAAATTTGGGGGTTGTTCAATTTCAAAGTGGGTGGCTCGTCTGCTTTTTGTGAAAAATCATTTTCTTACGAATAATTTGATACACACACTTTCACTTCATTTTCACTATTTTTCTGAATAATTGCAAGAAGCGATCATACCTAATAACAAATAATATGTATTCGGTATACTTATGCACTAAGTCCTGTTATTCTAGTTATCCGTGACAAACAATTCAAACAATTGAAGCTGTTGCTAAACCTAAACAAATAGGCTGATGAATATGCTGTCTTTTTTAAAAATTTATTTGTTGCGTAGTTTATAATTTGATATGGAAAATTATACTAGAAACGAGAAAATTGACATGCTGCTAATTTACGGAGAAGCAAAAAAGAATGCAACTGATGCAGCTGGAATTTATGTTCAGAGATTCCCTAATCGTCGCCATCCCACTCGGCATTATATTCCAAAACTGAAAAGGAAAATGCGAAATGAACCAGAAGAAAATGCCAATAACTTCATCGTCAGTGAAGAAAAAGAAGTAGACGTGTTGGCCTATGTTGAATTGTACGGCGTCAATTCGCCAAATCTCTTTGATAGGGTCTTTATTTTGCAGAAAAGGGCGATCAGGTATTTATGCAAAGCCAATTATCGCGATTCGTGTCGTATAGTATTTTTGGAGCAGAGAATTTTAACCCTGGCATGTCTTTTCATTCTAGAGACAGTATGTCTCATACACAAAAAGTATAAAGATATAGCAAAATCTACCTCAACATATAAAACACGATTATCACTCCATGTCTCACTTCCAACGCCTATATCCTCCCTAACACAAAATTCACTAATATTTAAAAGCAGAAAATTATTCAATCATCTTCCTAGCACCATAAAAGAAATACAAAACGGTATTCACTTCAGAAAAAAAGTAAAAAATCTCTTGGTCACAAAAGCCTATTATACGTTGGATGAATTCTACCAGGACTCACTTACCTGATCTTAAACTATATTTATAAATAAATAACCCTTTATCATATTTGATCACTGGGAACTCTCTAATAGTTTTTTTTGTTATATGCAAGGGGTAATTTTTATTCGCTAACAGAACGTTTTTATACATATATACATAAACTTATTTATTTATTTGTAATGTTGAATTGACTCGGCCGTTGCTGTAATTTAAGTCCTTGTCTAGTATTAATGTTAAATCTTATAACTTATTTTATCTTATTTTATATTGTATACATTTTAAATTACCTATTGTAGTTGTATCCTTAAGCTTTGTCAACGAGAATTGTATTCTTCCGATATTAAAGCATATTTTGATTGATTGATTGATTGATTGTTTCTGAGTGTGATATGAGTTATTCGTCCGTTTGGAGAATTCTTCACATATATAATTATCGATCATTCAAGTACCAACTACACCAACATCTTTACGATAACGACGACAACCGAAGATTAACTTATTGCAACTGGTTTTTGACTAAATACAGAGGAGATGTACGCTTTCCGTTTAAAATTATTTATTCAGATGAAACTCGATTCACCAACTTGGGTCTGTTCAATCGGAATAATAAAAGGTACTGGTCTCAAACTAATTCACATCTGGAAATTTACAGAAGGAAATTTTCAAGAGCGATTTGATTTCAAATGCTGGATGGGTATTATCGGAGGAAAACTTTTGGGGCCAATAATTTTCGACGGACAACTTACTGCGGAAAGATATCTACAGTTCCTTAGAAATCAAATTAATGATCTCATTGAAGATTTGCCACTGGCTAACCAAGTTGATATCTATTTTCAATAAGATGGAGCGCCACCTCACAATTCTCAAATCGTAAGAGAACATCTGAATGACACCTTCCCAGAAAAGTGGATTGGCACTTATGGACCTATTCAGTGGTCTGCGAGGTACATTCTTGAGTAATGTATTATTTCTTTTTCATATTCTAGATCACCAGATCTTACTCCGCTAGATTTTGTTCTCTGGGGAACAATTGAAAATCAGGTATATATCACAGCTACTCGTGAATAACTGGAGTATAAAGTAAGGGTGGCATTCCAGAACATCACTGCGGAACAGCTTATCAATGTGGTGCGCGCAACAATTGAAAAAGTTGAACTTGGCCGTGATCAAGGAGGAGGTCATTTTGAAAATTTAGAACCTTAATGGACTAATTTGCGACTTCTGAATAATTCTTAAAACGACTGTGAAGTCATAAGCATCAAAGTCGTATTTTTTCCATGTTACTTGATCAAGAATGACGCGATTTACACGATACATGGCATTCTAGATCGAAAAATAAAAATTGGATTAAAAATGACTTCAATCGTCGAATATTGACAAGTGAGGTGTTGTAGGATTTAGGACGTCATTCTCGATCGAAGTAAGTAAAAATATATAGGATGTCCCATTTAAAAATCGAAAGTTTGTGTAATTTCCGGTCATGCCAGTTCTATCTGGAGAATTGAATTCAACAATATTCTTGCTAAATGGTACATGACAATTTTCTTGATTACCAGTGTTCATTTGATGGACATCGCAGTTCTTAATAAATGTTATTTCAGTCCAAAAAATAAATCAAGAACTTTATTCAGAATTAAAAAATACAAAAGCAAAGTTTTAAATATAAAATAATATCAAGATGAAAATCTTGATTGAAGCCCTAAATATGTGAAGACATAGTTCGAAAATATACGAGGAAGGGAGTGTCAATGTTTTATTGCTAATAAATAGATTTTTACAACTGGTGATTCTAGACACATTAGGAATACACTTTATCATTTTTTTCTGTGCTATAAATACATCAGTCATAATGGAACAACCCCAGAAACAAATACCATATTGAAGACGACTCTCCACTTGTGCATAATACACCATCTGCAATTAGTTTCTTTGAGGTTGTAGTCAATAGGAATGACCTCTTTGTTAAATTGTTGAGGTTTCGAAAAACTTTATTTCATTATCAAGACATCTGAAAAGAACAAAATCACATTGTAAAAATGCCCCCATTGGTTCCAACATCTTGTCAATTTAGTGTGACCACTCTTACGGTCCTCTTTCGACGATCCATGGCAGGCGAAACCATCAATTTCGACTTAAATTATCATAGTGAATGTGAGATTTTTCAATTAGTTTAAGATGTTCTTACAATTCGATATTTAAGATATTATTTATGATGTGCACCGATATTTTCCTGTTAGCAACCTCCAGTTAGTAAGTTTTTTATATTTTATTCAAATAGCATTTTTACACTGTGATTTCGTTCTCAGATTTGATTATTATATCATGTTTTTCATGAGAAATTATTTGACATGTCCCTGTCATGTTCCCTTGAGTTTCTAACTTAGCATACAGGATGTTCTTGCTTATATATAATTTTGTTTGTAGATTTTGATGTCTATTCTTTTTGTAGGTTGTGTAATCTAAATGGATAGTTGGAAACCTATCGATGTAGATGTAGATGTAGCAAAGCTCCACTGCTGAACTCTTTGATGATCTGCGTCGAAGATAAGATGGTAAACGGTTTCAGAAATGCAAAGTGCACAGAAAAATTGTGAAACCACCATAGCAGGTATTCATGTGATGTACAAGTTACATTTTATAAATTTTTTATTCTTTTTATAGTTAACATATATTGATATCATAACAATTATATATATATATATATATATATTATATAACGCTCAAATCGTGTTATGGACTTCAAAAATCCCATAGAACAAATCACTTTAAATTTTTCCAGAATCCAATAACCTTTCTAAAAAACCTTTCTTTCCCTAAAAACCTCATTCTGACTATTACAAACAACAAAAATATGTTTTGTTTGATTTGAGTGTGTACTCTAGTATTGTAATACACGAATTGAATATCTGCTACCGATTTATCAATATTGTCCATTTTAACACGGATTTTCATTTCGAAACAAATTTTGGCCAATAAAAACACGTACTTTTATTATTAAACGAATTCAACTTACCTCGTTCTCGTGTTTAAAAGTGTTTTTAACCGCCAACTTAGTTGCAAAGCAACCCTCGGAAGTCAGAGACTTGAGTGGGTTGAGAAGACGGGGACCTTAGCTTTTTAAGTGACATCCGAAGCACTACTGTGGACAGTCCGCAGGATTGATATCTAGGTACCAAAAATGTTCGGTTGGTCACCTATCCCCTTCCGCTCGACGAAACTACAGAAATGAATTTTTATTTTAGTAGCCGTGCCAGGAATCGAACCCGGGCCATCTGGGCATCATCCAGCGGCTCTACGCTCGCGGCCACCAGTCCAGTTTGAATCAATACATGATCATTACATGATCATTGTGTGGACACTCCAGTGGATCGAGCCCGGGTCCTTGGAGTTACAAAGCAATCGCTCTAACCACTGAGCTACTCGGACCTTCACTAAGAGCTTAGCCGATGTTCCTTTTGTTGGCGGAATTTTCCTTATATTCCCGAATTTCCCAATGCCCGGCAACTTTCCTCAGGCTATTACGAACATTAAAAAAAATTAGCCAGCAGTTCTTATGTGTTGCGCTATTTTTATTATACATATTATAGACTAGAGATCTGCTATATTTTCCAGCTCATCCTCAATGTATTTGAGAGTGCATAAGTCTGAGTGTATTGAAAAGGGAAACATTCTCAATTGAATATTGATAGAAATATTTTTCTGTGAGTTGAAAAATCCACTTCATTTTAATCGTGGATTTTTCAATTCACATAAAATCTTTCTATCAATATTCAATTGAGAATGTTTTCCTTTTCAACATGAATACCCCACAAGAGGTTATCTTGACGATGGAAGATAGTGACTAAAGTTTATCTTTCAGTCGCAGATGATTCCACATCTGATTTTATGAACATCCTGTTTATATTTTCAACAAATCAATCTGAGTGTATGTTAATCAATGTCGCATCATCGGCATTCGTGACAATAGTATTCGGAAAAAGGTAGTAAAAAAGATCATTGATGTAAATAATGAACAGAAAGGGGCACATCATATTTAATTTCACGTTGAGGATCCAAATAGAAAATAACGTTGAAGAACCAAATAGAAAAACCAGTTGGGAAATACTATATTTTACAAAGAGAATTTATTCCACTTGTAGTCTTCAGCGCCAGAATGATAGTTATACAGTGCGTATGGAATACATTCATTTTTAGCGTTATTATGTATTTGTTTAACAAAACCTGAAACAGGTCGATTTCTATTGTCAATTTGACAATTTACAGTATGAAAATATTACCCCCTTCTTGCAACCCCTCTGAATTATGAGCACCCCTTCAAAAATCTTAGAAGAGAAGGGGAGTCGTGTGGCACCTTGTTCGAAAGGCAATATTGAGTTTTTCAACGTTCCAGGTTTTTCAAACAAATACATAATAACACTAAAAATGAATTTATTCCATACCTATCGACCGCAATGTATATAGATAATCAATTTTCATATACATCTTTTTTAACTATAGGCCAAACCTAAAAAGAAGGGAGAAGTAGGCATACCAACCTGTTCTATACTTTCCCTGACAGAGATCTCATGGAAACAAACACAGCCGATTTCTTTACTCCTCCTCTGTCCTTCCTCCGTGGTCACCATTCTATCTTCTATCTGATCGATTTTGTTGCCGACCAGCACGACTGGGACATCTCCACAGCCATCTTTGCAGCTGCTGCCCAGTCTTCTTCTCCTCTTGTTGTAGTTGATCAGGAATTTGAGGCGATGGCATTCGTCGAAGGAACATTTGTCTGTGACCGAGTACATGAGGATGAAGGCTTCTGCCCATCGTATGTTCGCTTCCAGTCCCAGACATTCGGTTTCCTAGAAAAACCGCAAATGGATCAAGGATATTCGGGAATTATTTGGAGAGGACAAACATGAGAATTATCACTTCAAAGGTTCTGGCACCATACTAATGGCAAAATGTGGAATAATTTGATGGAATTTGAATACACATGAAGTCCCCGAACACGCCATATAGAACAAAAAGAATGTGTTCCTAAGGTCACTCGCTTTTCCAATAATCGAACACCAAATTGATATCAGAAAGTGATAAATGGCAATCCTGTACTCAATGATACATTCATCGGTCACGTCGCCGAGAAGATAAGTAGATAGATTTATTGTCTGAATGAAAACATTTGTCGACAAAGTCAAAATTATCACAATGTGTTCTAATGATTTTTTTTGACAGTTCTAACAACCATTCAAATTTTGTCATTTTTTGTCATCAACATAACACTGATAATTGCATTCAGTGCCATTATCAATCACTATGACAACACGATTGTGTTTGACAACTTCATTCCAAATAAATTTCAAAATGTCACGTTTTGGCAATGCGAATGTTCAAAGTATTAATGCGCTAATCAAAGAAAAAATTCCCAGAAATACAACCTACAGTCACAAATATATTTGGGGAATATTTATGGAATTCTGCTGCGAACGAGAATATGAATTAAATGAACATAGAAGCTTAGAAGAATTGGCGTTGATACTAAAAGATTGGACCATAGACATATCAAAAATGAAGAGACTGTTTGAAACATTGGCGATCTTGACCACCAAGTTTTTGGTACGGCCAGTCGCGCATGGAGGTGCTGCCCGCAATCAACAGACGAATGATGACATGATAATTTTCCAATTTCGACGTTTGTCAGAAAAAATATCGCAAGTAATGTACTCTTTTTGTGCATTTACCGCACAACCAATTCAACATTCCACATTTTTCAAATGTTTATTACATCGGCAATTGCGTTAACTTGAAGCTCTGATCAAGACAGCTGAGGTTAGGCGTGAGGCGCTCCCCAATTTTTGTCGAATTTTACGAAGAACAAACCATGTTTTATATTTTTTTTTCGGATTTTCAACCACTGTAATTCGTTATACACTCGTCATTCATGGGTGTGCAACAGGTTAGATTACACCCTATATATATATATATATTGTTATATTTTGAGAATATATCAAATTATTTTGTTATTATTTGCCCCACATTTTGGGTACCAATTGTTATGGAATGATAATTTGCAAATATTAATTAATTTTATAATTGAATTTTGTTATTATTATTATTATCAATATATTTTTGCACCGCGTTGGGGGCCATTTGTTATATTTTGTTGATATAAATTATAATAGTTGTTATTATATAATGAAGATTGCTAATATTTTTGCTATTCTTTGTGAGCCAAATTGATATTATATAGATAGATATTTTCGCCCTGATATGTATTGTATGCTGTAATAATAATTGCTAGCGAACGTCACTGTTCTCTCGTCACGCTGCTGCCAATTGTTATAACTTTTCTCACCACGGCTAAGCAACAGTTGGTACGCCTCTTACCTCAGATAGCCGGTTCAGGCAATAGAGCCACTAGCCATTGCTGTCTAATTTCAGTTTATTCAATGGTCATTGTTATGATTGTTGATCATTGTAAGAAAATAAACAACAAAGTATCAAAAAGCAATTATTTCCTTTATTCAGGAAGACTTAATTTTACCTGGCCTACGAGAAATAACTTATATTAATGTGAATCTACAAATATTCACGGATAATCATTAAAATCGAATCATGGATAGATAGACAGAACCTCACTTTTTCCTTGAGAGTGAATTTTTCTTTCATGGTTCAAAATAAAGTGAAATAAAGTTCTTCAGATGTGAGATACGTTATTTGTGATATTGTTCATGGACCGGATGTGCACTATTGAAGTTTTTATACCTGCTGAAGATGTCAGTGTTCAAGATATGCCCTGAAACTGGATCCTTTCTCACTCCAAGCTCTATCAAGAAGTCCAATACCATAAATCAGGAACCATACATATGCAGAATTCAGCTTTGGACACTTGGATATGTTGTTTAATTAAGGTAATATTGGTTCTTCTCTTCTAATGTTGGAATTATTTCATTTTTTCTTTCTCCCAAAATGTTGCGTGGCATTCCCTTGTGAATTTATTTTTGATCTCCATGTGGCTTTGTTTGTTGCTCCCTTGGATACCAATCTTCCTTCTTCTTTTTCATTTGAATGTTTGAATTCGCGCACCAAATTGTCACATTTCACTGTTTGGGGATAGATAGATAGATATCTTTATTCGTTCTGTTAATTTACATACCTCATAGAAGTGTAGAACATGTCAAATAAATAAATAATCTTAAATATAATTACAATTACAATGATTACGGTAAAATATTTACATGTATGTCGTTTCATACTGCCTGTCATAATAAAATCATTGAAAATGTATAAAATTGAGAAACTTGCACAGATATTAAAAGGGAAAGTAATCAAATCCCAATTACCAGACTTGTCGAATAAACGAAATAATGGGTTTCTAAATAAACATACTCTAATAGGTACTGATATACACTACACAGACACCTTTGTGTATACACATACATAGTAAGTTGTCTTTATTCGTTCTGTCGAATAATATACCTCATAGAGGTGTAGAACATGTCAAATAAATAATCTTAAATATTACATTAGGGTAAAATGACTTAAGTAAGTATTTATATACATAATAATACATTTAATACATTTAAAAAATTATGAGATTCACCCGCAAATTAATTCCAGTTATCCAGAATAAATTGCAGGATGAATACATTAAGATTGAAACACTCACATATTAAAACTAATAAATTTTTTGTATCATAGACTTTCCATATTATGTTGAAAATACTCTTCAATTTTATAAAAACATTTTTACTCAAAAAACCTTGAGTCTTTTTTAATAATTCCATTTTCCATTAACCTAATGTTATTTGGTAGCTATTCCATATTTTCACCAAACTGTACTGCACATTTTTTGGATATACGTATATTTAACTTTATCATTTCGTAAATCACATTTACTTCGCGTATTGTGCTTATGAGATACTACCCTGTCATTAAACAAGTATTTATTATTCAAAACAAAATTAATTGATTCATATATATATAAAGAGATAACTGTCAATATATCATTTTCTCTAAATAGGGGTTTGCAACTTTCGTGACGGGCAACTTTAAAAATTTTCCTCACACATTTTTTCTGAAGAATAAGTACTCTCTGTATGTGGGAAGAGTTTCCCCAAAATATTATTCCATAACGGAGTTTGGACTGTACATATGCGTGATACGACATTAGAGCAGCATTCACATTAATATTTTCAGAGAGTACATATAAGGCATATGTATATTTTGATAGATCTCGAGTCAACTGATCTATATGAGATTTCCAATCTAGACGATGATCTATTATCACCCCCAAAAAAGACATATTTCTGGATGTTTCAACTACTGCATTGTCGATTACTATGTTTAATGCGTTGGTTTTTTTTCTATCAAAATGCATAATTTGGGTTTTATTTACATTTAACAAAAGATTATTGTCTGAGAACCATCCATTTAACTTTTGTAAATTTTCATTGACCGTTGCAACAGCCGACAATGAGTTATCTTCATTGATGATCAAGGATGTATCATCTGCATACAATATAACAGCTTGCTTAACTATTTCTGGAAGTTCGTTCGTGTATAAAATGTACAAAAGTGGGCCTAAAATTGAACCCTGTGGTACCCTCTTTAATTATAGCCATTTCTGATTTAATGAGGTTTCCGCTTTCATCCTTTCTACCACAAATTGTTGTCTGTTACATAGATAAGATGCAAGCAGTCTATGCGCCACTCCACGAATTCCATATTTTTCCATTTTGTCCAGTAATATCTCATATTCCACACTATCGAAGGCTTTCGAGAGATCTAAGCACACTGCTAAAGTGCACTTGCCATCATTTTGAGCATCAAGAATTTTTTCCAAAGCTTTATAAATTGCCAATGCCGTTGTTCGTCCCTTTCTAAAGCCGTTTTGACATTCCGTTATAACTTTATTTTTTTCTAAAAAGTTCATCAGTCGTTTATGAATCAGTTTTTCTGGGATTTTGCTCAAATTGGGAAGCAGAGATATAGGTCTATAATTTTTTAACTCATCTTTTTTTCCTTTTTTAAATATGGCTTTTATGTGAGCTACTTTCAATTTTTCCGGAAAGATTCCCGTTTCAAAACAGAGATTCATAATATAAGCCAAAGGAATTGCTATGAAATCTGCTACATTCTTCAGGAGTGAAATAGGAATTTCATCGAAACCCACTGATTTCTTATTTTTTAAGCTATTTATGCATTCAATTATTTCTAAAGGAGTAACTTCATCTAGAAATATACTATTGGGACAGTAATTTGGTATTTCACAAGTAGTATTGGATTTAGTTCTTACGTTTGGACATGCATTCAAGAAATAATTATTTGCCTGATCCAAGATACTTTTTCTTTCGCAGTCAAAGTGATTAAAAATATTTTTTTTTATTGAGCTCTTCTTTGTTATATTATTTATCAAACCCCAGGTGGCCTTCCCTTTATTTTCCGCTGTGTTTATTACTTCTAAGCTATTTAGCACTTTCGCTTCCTTAATAACTTTTTTCAAAATTTTACTATAATATCTATAATACTCCTTGGTTACTAACTAGTCCTCTACTAAGTTTTTCAAATATTATTCGTTTGTTTTTGCATGATACTTTGATTCCAGCCGTTATCCATGTTTTGGAACTATGTTTATTAGAATAATATTTCTTTTTTGGCATGATTCTGTTCATTAGTCCAGAAATAATATTTAGAAACAAGGAATATGCCTCATTTGCATCTGAATTTTTGAGGACTACGTCCCAGTTTTCAGACTGCAGCTCATCTCTAAAATGTTTTAATTTTGTTTTGGAGAATATTCTTTTAGTTTGATATGTAACTTTTTTAGTGGAAACCATATTTTCCAGGTTTACTATTTGACCATGGTGATCAGACAAGGCTGTAACTAACACTTCACTCTCCACATCCTCGAAGTTTACGAAAAAATTATCAATAAGCGTTGCAGTCTTCTTTGTTACCCTTGTATATATATAATTTATATATACAACTATTTTCCCATTCTTATTACTATGTACATATTTCAATAATAATTGCTTATGACATCACCCCGTTGTTTCTCACAATTTGCAATTTTCCATATGACCATCTATTCCCTGATTGGCTAATATCATCAAGAAGTTTGCTGTTCTACCATTGGCTACTTTTAGTTAGCTACAATTTCATATATTGTATGTTTCAAATTTATAAATGTGTTGATCAATTTTTATTCATGAAAATTTTGTAAAACTAGACTTTTTGTTGTCTTTTTACCAATTATGGGTTATAATCATTATGACAGTGTATGAAATTGATTGTGTTAAATTTTGACATTTTTATCTATCCATATTATACTAGGCTTACAAATAAATAGAACTTCCAAAATTATGTCAAAACAATCTCTTGAAACTAATAACTATTTAGTAATTATTCTTTTTTGTGAGTTTTTTCCTTCTAAAAACTTATAACTGGCATAACACAACATAACAATATATATATATATATATATATATATATATATATAAATACATACATAGCATGCTAAAATCATAACCCTCCTTTTGGCTTTGCCGTAGTCGGGTGAAAACGCCTGCGCAAAAAAAAACCATTTCATAGGCTACTACCAGAAAATGAAACTGGACCTTATGGTGGAATGATATGGTTATGATTACTGGCTATTTGGTTTTAAGGGATATATCAAATTATCTCTCAACACATGAAAACATATTGTGATACCAATTTGGCGGTAGGGCAATTCGAGAATCATGACTTTGCGACCATCATACGTCCGGAATGAATAAAATTTATGGACGATTACTTCTTCATAGCCATGATGTCATTACGGATGACCATGGACATGGGGATTCACATAAATAACAGCAATAATGCTGAATGATTTCTTCTTTATATGCTTTTATTAAGTTTTACTCTCATGCATGTATGAAAAAACTCCCAACACAATATAAGGTCAGATAAACAGTTTGGATATAGAGATGGGCTTTCAACACAAGATGCCATAGCATATGTCACAAAAAAAATATGAATCCCTTGATAAAAGTTAACCTATTTTGTCGATCTGGAAAATGCCTTCGATACAATAAGATATGAAAGATCAATTGTAAAACTTGAAAGAATAGGCTTCAGAGGCAATGCTCTGAAGGTAATCGAAAGCTATTTGTCAGACCGACAACGATATGTGGAAGTAGAGGTATCATTGAGTAGATGTCGGATAATTGAATATGGCGTACCACAGGGCACAGTTTTGGGTTTTGGGTCCTATATTATACGACCTCTATATAACTGACCTTATGGAAACAAAAAGTGAGAATATTTTGAGAAGAGGAAAAAGCCAAGTGAAGTGGAATAAAATAAGCAATCAAATACTCAAATTAATCTTCACAAAAGATTCAATTTAAATTGAAACACAATTGGTAGACCACAGGTGAAAAACAACTACTTTCCTAGCAAATACCACGCAGAAAGTTAAATGATATTCACCTGAAAATCCATGCAAACTTCCATATAAATGGATATTGATTGCAAATGTTTCTTTCTGATAAGCTCGATTATGTTTAATTTATGTCGGGTCCACCTAACAATCCGCATAATATTACTTAGTTTTGCAAATGACACAATGGTACTTTATAAAGCTTATTCTTGGGATGAAGTGAAAACGAAAGCAGAAGAAGATTTTTCTCGTATTAAACAGTGGTTCACCACAAATCTCCAGACGGTCAATGTACTAAAAACTAAGTTTATTCCATTCACTTCGTATAATACATATTTACCCAATTTTAATGCACTGGAAATACTTTCTGGAAATAAAACCGTATATATTAAAAAATCTTATCAGATAAAGTACCTTGGCATAATGATTGATAAACATTCTAGGTGGGATGCGTCAATAAGTTATATCGTTGAAAAGATTAGAATGCTATTACCAAAGTTCAGATATCTCAGAAATTTCTTGAACATATATCGCTTGTCAACTTTATATTTTTCACTAGTACAGTCACAATCAGCATACGGGATAATTGGTGGGGGAGGTGTTCAACATAATTATCTAAAAGAGCTAGAAACTATACAAAAATAGATTTAAAAAATAATATACAGGAGACCCAGAACTCATAATAGTGACCTTCTTCTCATAGAGTCGAGAAAGCTCTATGCTCAAGCTATATTACTACTACATGTACATAAAAATAAAGAAAATATCTCTTATAATCCGCATGGCTATAATACGAGGAATAAAAAAGTTACCATAGGAAAGAAAATAATAAACAAAACAATAGGTGAGAGAAATCATACAGATATAGTTCCCACATTGTACGACTTGAATTCAGATATATGCATTTCAATAGATACAAGCAGAATGTTAAAGTCTGGCTACATAACACACCAAGAACCGTGATACACCAGGAAATTGACAAAAAAAATTATCTGTATAGTAATGGCAAATACCTTTTGATCCTTCGATCCTATTCAATACCCTTTTAGTATAAAAATTCTAGATTGAGAAAACGAACTTTCTCAATTGATCGATGTTGTTAAAGTGGCACTTACCCCAATCTTTCATCTTTCATCTCCCAAATATATTTTTTTCAACGTTTCGTCCCATGCCTTACTTCATGTATTTTATTATTTATTTTTATGTTAATTTTTTTATGTAAGTTGTACTAATCTCACATATCAATAGCCTCATATTTTATGGTTTTATGAATTATTCCAAAGTGTTTCTTATCAGGCTATTCATAATCGAGAATACAATTATTTCAGAATAACTTCTAGGGATCACTTATGAGAAGTTACGGTAGACCAATTTATCATGAAATCAAAATGGCTGCTCCAAGATGGCCGATGATCTCTGTGTTTATGGTCCGATTCTAATCAAAATTAGTATGTGGGGATTTTTGGGGTCAGAAATTATGAATTTCTCATCAAAATTCGCAAATTTAAGATGGCGGACGAATTTTGTAATTATGGCCCGATTCGATTCAGAATTGGTATGTCGGGGAGATTATGAATTTAGTCGAAGATCATTGATTTTTAGTTGAAATTCATAAATCGAAGATGGCAACTCCAAGATGGCGGATGAGTTGATCTTTAGATGGTCTTCTCATTGAAGGACTAGATAGCTCAGAACTTACAGCAAAAAAGCCTCATAATAACGATGCTTTAACAAAAATGCATACATTAAGGCGTACTCAGTACTAAAAAGCACAAAATAAAATAATTAATAAAAAACTTTTTTAAAGACAAGCTTTTATTCAAATGCACTGAAAAGTAAAAAATTATTGATTTGAATGTGTGACATCGGTTATTCCGTGAGTAATAGATTTGCTTGTCGCTTTTGTATTCGAACTGGAAACTCTGCGCGACAACCTTTTGAATCTATAACTCACGGAATAATCTACGTCACACATCCAAAGCAATCATTTTTCACTTTTCAGTGCATTTGAATGGAAGCTTGTCTTCAAAAAGGTTTTTTATCAATTATTTTATGGGGAATTATTCACTCAGAGCTTAAGGTTGAATTACTTTGATCAAAAATCCTTTGCTTTATTCAGACACAAAACTTTTTTTCATCAAAAGGAACCAAGCAGTTGGCAGAAATATTTCTTGTTCCATAAAATAACATCAGGTTTTTTAGTGATAAAAAAAAATCTGGAATCTGTCAAATGTGCACGAAACCTATAGAAAAACGTCCGTCCGACTTTTGTCGCTTTTTTTCGAGGTTCACGGAACCAGTAGAAATCTCCATTTCTTACACAGTAAACGAGTAATTTCATTAATTCCATAACAATGTTATTGATCATTTCGATAGAAGTGAGTCTGTCGAATATACCAAATCTCTTAACCTGAAATATCTAACAAGACTATTCTGCATATGTGGGTAGTTGGAAAGCTGAAAAGTTGAGGAGATTTTACACACAATATTATAAATATTAGTTTGAAAAAACTAAAAAACACGCTTCTATAGAAAACCAGACTAAAAAAATTGAAAATGAGAAAAAAAATAATTTTATTTAAAAAAAAGCGTGGGGTGCATGGTATCGCCACGGTGTGTAATGTACTATATAATTATTGATACCATGCACCCCACGTTTTTTTTTAAATAAAATACATTTTTTTCTTATTTTCTATTTTTTTAGTCTGGTTTTCTATAAAAGCGTGTTTTTTAGTTTTTTCAAACTATTATTTATTTCCTACTTTTTAGTGTGGTTTATTTATGAAAGCGTGTTTTTTAGTTTTTTTTAAACTATTATTTTTATAATATTTGTGCAAATTAAAAAATGGAATGATCTCATCAAATTGGGTAATCATAATCTCCGACCCCAAAAACCCCCACATACCAATTTTGAATAGAATCAGACCATAATCATAAAACTCGGTCGCCATTTTAGAGCCGCCATCTTGAATTTCTCAATTTTTCACAAGAGAATCCTAATATTCGACCCCAAAAACCCTCCACATACGAATTTTGAATAGAATGAGACCATAATCACAAAACTCGGCCGCCATTTTAAAGCCGCCATCTCGAATTTTTCAATTTTAACAAAAGAATCATAATAGTCGACCCCAAAAACTCCCACATACCAATTTTGAATAGAATCAGACCATAATCACAAAACTCGGCTGCCATTTTGAAGCCGCCATCTTGAATTTTCCAATTTTCACAAGAGAATCATAATATTCGACCCCGAAAACCCCCACATACCAATTTTGAATAGAATCGGACCATAATCACAAAACTCGGCCGCCATTTTAAAGCCGCCATCTTGAATTTTTCAATTTTTACCAAAGAATCATAATATTCGACCTCAAAAACCATCACATACCAATTTTGAATAGAATCAGACCATAATCACAAAACTCGGCCGCCATTGTTTTTTTTTCACACAAAAATTTCTTAATGCATTGTCACCGGAATTATGTACACCTGCCAAATTTCAAATCATTTGGACGTCTGGAGGTGGGTCAAAATCGCGCCCAAAGGAGTCGGTTACAAACAAACAAACAAACAAACAAACAAACAAACATACAAGTGAAGCTAATATAAAGCGTGTAATAAAAAGCAGTCATGTCGATTTCTGGGTTGAATGTGGATATTTTTCTAAAACATTGAGTATTGGGAATCAGTAATAATAACCCAAATATTAGTGGAGCATTTCAATACCTATGAACTAAATATAGTATACGGATTCCCAATCCACTCAAATTATATTTGATATTTGATAGAGTTATCTGTATGCGTTCGATTGTTTTTCGTCTGAAGTTTACTAATAAATCGAAAATGTCCTTATCGTATCTGATATTCAATAATCCTCAAGTACTATCACACCACCTATAATCACGAGGTGCTAGCGTGATAATTTGCAGGAGAAGCTTCCTCCAATGTGGAAGTGATTTAATTTTCGACGCCCCCACAAATTTCAAACATACATACTTCTATCTACCCTGTACCTTTATGAAATAAAACGAAGGAACCTTTATTGCGACTGTTGGATCATCACAAAAGTAACGTTCATATCGGTTGGATGATTAGTCAGAAAAACGTGGGTATACAACAAACATAACAACACGGAAACAGAATCTGCTTTTATTGATGTCGATAAAAAACTAATAAGAGTAGGTCTCCGGGTTGTGAATGTGTTCTACGTATCTTTCAATTCATTCTTTATAGTGTAGGATCCCGACTTGAATTGACCTTCTCTCATCCTTTCTCGTAATTTTATATCTTTAAACGAGCAATTCTTGTATATACACAGAGTGGGCCATTGAAAACGAAACAGCGGCTCTGTGGGTCGGCAGAACCGAATTATGTAAAAACGCTCGGACACATCAACTACATTTTCTAGGAGGACATCGTTCGCGATGGAATTCACCCGAAATAGATTCCATCCCTCGGAGCTGTGACCGCCACCCCTAAGTTTTTAAATGGCAACATATGGCAAGTGATACCTCATTTGGAAGGTATTTTCCTTCTTAATATCAAACAATAAAAATAAATTAATTCCATCGATTCGTTTTCGAAATATAGGAACTTGAAGTTGGGAAATAACTTTTTATTCACGCAATCAATAAAAATAACATCTATCAATGCAATTGTTTAAAGATAATTATCATTGTCAAGGAATTAGATGATCTAACTGTTTACCAACAAATAACAAATTCCATTTCAAATTTTTATTTCATCCTCATTTACTTGATCGAAAAAAATGTAAGGTTCTTAAGAATCGATAAAAAGACGTTTTCTCGAATTAGACTCAAATGCGAGTACAACAAAAACATGTATGAGATAATTTTTTTCGCCAAATCGCAATTGTAGACGTCTATCACTGTCACACTGATCTTTGATTGAACATTAGAGTAAATTACTTGACTGAAGCTGCTGAATATCTTTCCGCAATAATGGTGTATACGATCGCGGAAAGAGTTGAAATAATAATAATTTTTTTAAAGAATGATGATTGCGGTAACCTTACAGCTAATTTGATCAATGAACGCATCCGATAAACTTGTTGCTAGAAAATTCATTCTAGAATGAGTGCAAAGATTTCGTCAAACTGGATCAGTAGCCAACAAGAAACGAGACCCAGAACGTGAATTTCCGTTGAGAAATGAAGCTGTTGAAGTTGCACTTTTAGGACAAGTTCATGCAGACCCAACAGTGATCACAAGGAAATTGGCTAGAGTTATCAATATCAGTAGAACCAGTATCCGCCGAATCCTGAAACATCATAAATCCCACCCCTACAAAATACATTTGGTACACCAATTGAATAAAGATAATTTTGATAGGCGACAGGAATTTTGTGAAATTATGACTACGAGAATAGATGCTGATGATAATTTCCTTTTCAACATCTGCTGTTCTGATGAGTCTACATTCTTTTTGAATTCGACTGTGAATCGTACCATAATTGTCGTTATTGGTCAGATGCCAATGCACATGTTTTCCACAAGTCCATACTCAAACTCCCCAAAAACTCAATGTCTGGGCCGGTATTTTTGGGGACCGTTTGATTGGACCAGTATTTCTTGACGGTAACCTGACAGGAGAAACTTATTTGGAATTATTGAATGAATTTGTTTATCCACAATTAGTAGACATCATTGAAAATGACGATCGTTACCATGAAGACCACTTGATATTTCAACAAGACGGGGCACCTTCACATTATGCACAGCCTGTTAGGGCGTTTTTGGATATAATGTTTCCTGAAAGTTAGATTGGAAGAAGAGGCTCTATAGAGTGGCCAGCCAGATCTCTAGATTTAACCCCACTCGACTTTTTCTTGAGGAGTCACTTGAAAAATAAAATCTTTGCAACCGAATCAGAATCTCTGGAAGATTTACGAAGGAGAATTATCGAAGAATGCCGTCGAATAACGCCGGAAATGCTATGAAATGTGAGGTCTCGTTTTGAACAGAACTTGTACTATTGTATGGAAATGGGTGGTAGACAGTTTGAACATTTAGTTCATTGACAATAATAATTATTGCGACAGTTGCTTCATCAGATATTGTTCTTATTGATTGAGTGAATAAAAAGTGATTTCCCAATTTCAAGTTCCTATATCTCGAAAATGAATCGATAGAATTAATTTATTCATGTTGTTTGTTATTGAGAAGGAAAATACCTTTCAAATGAGGTATCACTTGCCATATGTTGCCGTTTAAAAATTTAGGGGTGGCGGTCACAGCTCCGAGGGGTGAAATGTATTTCGGATGAATTTCATCGCGAACGATGTCCCCCTCGACCATGTAGTTGACGTGTCCGAGCGTTTTTATATAATTCGGTTCTGCCGACCTACATAGCCGCTGTTTCCTTTTCAATGGCTCAGTCTGTATATATATATATATATACAGAGTGGCCACTTTTTTAATGGGATTGTATTGGTAACTTTTAAACCATAAGAGTTAGAAGGTCGGTCAAATGGAGAAAAAGTTGCATTCATAGAAGCATTGTCAAGCAGTTCAAACAAATCGAGATTATCAGGGCCGGTTATTGAGATATCATAAGAAAAGTAAATTCTGTCATTTTGATTTTTCTTTTTTTCCCACTTTATTTCGAATATGATCAAAAAATGTCACGGGAGTTTTTTATTCGACAGTAAATTATCCTCAATTTGACATAATCAGATTTCGTATCCAACGTTTCGTACGCTCTGGGCCACCCTCAACCTCATTTTTTTCAATACGGACCTGCATATTTTATGACACTTTTCGAAATAACTTTTAACGCTGAATTCAACGATATATCAAACAATGTCATTCAAAGTTGATTTTCAGGTGATTTTGACCCATATCCAAATTTCTTGCAATACATTTCGATAAGAAAATCAACTTACTCATCTTCAACTGAATTGAACGTAACAGAATCAAAGCAAGAAACAAGTAATAATTATTTACAAATTTCAAGAGGTGAAAAACCTAATTCATAATAATTAAACGAAACTATCATTTAATGAAAGAAAAATCAAATGATTATTCGAAAGTAAATGATGAACATTAATGAAGTAAGTGTTCGAAATGTCCACCATTTTGTAAAATGCACTTTGCGGTTCTGGAACCCATACTTCTTATACATTTGCTTATTTCGTCTCCTTGAATACCTTCCAATACATTCTCAATCTTCTCGCGAAGAATCTCTATTGTTGGATTTGTCATTTGTTCCGTTGAAACAAATTACAGAATCGAATTTTATTTTGATATCATTACGATATAATTTTTGCAAGGCTTGGTATTCAAATTTAAAATCATTGTATTCGCGTCTCTTGACTATTTTATTAACAGCAGTTTTTGATAAATTGCATTCACTGGCCACAGTTCTCGATTTTTTTTCTGGGTTCAATTGAATTTGGGTCAGAACATTGATATCGTTGATAGACTTGTTTTTTCTTACATACACACAACTCTAGGTTTATTGAATGTATTTATTTTCAAGTAGTAGGCCGTGGATAAAAAAGAACATAACAAGAAATATCATATTATTTGTCACTTCGTTCATTATTGTGTCACAAGAACTTGTCACTAAATACTTTTCTGAGTAATTTCAATTTAACTTATTCGATATGGTAAGATACACAAATGAAGAGAAGAGAGATATGTACGAAGTGTACATAAAACTAGATAGAAATTGGTTCAAAGCACAACAAAGGTATGGTGAATTATATCTTGAAAGAACAACACCAAATATTAAAAGGTTTCGACGTTTATCTACAACGTTACTTGCACATAATTCATTCATCAAACCTAGGGGTCCTTATGTACGACGAAACGAGCCTATCAATGACATCAATGTTCTGGCCCAAATTCGAATGAATCCAGGAATAGGATCGAGAACTAATGCCAGTGAATGCAATTCATCAAAAAGTGCTGTTAATAAACTACTCAAGAGACACGGATACCATGACTATAAATACCAAGCCGTGCAAAACCTATATAGCAATGATCCTGAGAGAAGGTTGCAATTCTGTAATTGGTTTCAACGGAAGGTGCGGAATAACAACAATTTTGCGCACAATATCATTTGGGGAGACGAAACGACATTCACAAATTCTGGCATGTTCAATCGAAGGAACAAACATTTTTATGCCACAGAAAATCCTCACTTAATTCATGAAGTTAGACATCAATATCGTTTTTCTTTGAACATATGGTGCGGTTTGTTGAATAATAAATTACAGGGACCCTATTTTATTGACGGCAACCTAACCGGAGCAAAATATGTAGCAATTATAGAAGAAATGTTGGATGATCTTCCTATACGGTATCGGCCTAATAGTCCATGGTTCCAACAAGACGGATGTGGTCCACACAACTCAAGAATAGTCACAGACTATCTAAATCGAACTTTTCCCGATTCATGGATTGGAACAAGAGGTTCAGTAGCATGGCCTGCCAGATCTCCGGATTTGAATCCGCTGGATTTTTATTTGTGGGGATATCTCAATGATAAAATTTATGATACTTCGAACCCGACAATAGAGATTCTTCGCGAGAAGATTGAGAATGTATTGGAAGGTATTCAAGGAGACGAAATAAGCAAATGTATAAGAAGTATGGGTTCCAGAACCGCAAAGTGCATTTTACAAAATGGTGGACATTCCGAACACTTACTTCATTAATGTTTATCATTTACTTTCGAATAATCATTTGATTTTTCTTTCATTAAATGATAGTTTCGTTTAATTATTATGAATTAGGCTTTTCACCTCTTGAAATTTGTAAATAAATATTACTTGTTTCTTGCTTTGATTCTGTTCCATTCAGTTGAAGATGAGTAAGTTGATTTTCTTATCAAAATGTATTGTATGTTGTTAATTAAACTAAAGGTACCTAAATGTAATACAGATCCGACCCAAAGAAATTTGGATAAGGGTCAAAATCACCTGAAAATTAACTTTGAATGACATTGTATGATATATCGTTGAATTCAGCGTTAAAAGTTATTTCAAAAAGTGTCATAAAATATGCAGGTCCTTATTGAAAAAAATGAGGTTGAGGGTGGCCCAGAGCGTACGAAACGTTGGATACGAAATCTGATTATGTCAAATTGAGGATAATTTACTGTCAAATAAAAAACTGTTGTGACATTTTTTGATAATAATCGAAATAAAGTGGGAAAAAAAGAAAAATCAAAATGACAGAATTTACTTTTCTTATGATATCTCAATAACCGGCCCTGATAATCTCGATTTGTTTGAACTGCTTGACGATGCTTCTATGAGTGCAACTTTTTCTCCATTTGACCGACCTTCTAACTCTAATGGTTTAAAAGTTACCAATACAATCCCATTAAAAAAGTGGCCACTCTGTATATATATATATATATATATATATATATATATATATATATATATATATATATATATATATTTATTATTTTCATTATTATTTATTTATTTATATATATATATTGGCTATCTCCGAAACGGCTCTAACGATACGGATGAAATTTTGTATTTAGATAGGGTTTTGCTTTTAGAGTTCATCTGTATAGGTGTCTTTCCTAAAAAAATGCCATTTCACACAAAAAAAAAATTATGGCAGGTTAGGTTAAAACTGGCGTACCCATCATATTCATCTACGAAGTCTGGTAGAACGGGCTAATCGGCGAATCCACCAGATTCAACTACGACTTCTGGAATACCGATAGGTTGGGTGAGGTTATAAAAAAAAGTATTTTTTTTTGTAAAATCGCGTTTTTCCATCTCTTTGAGATGGCGTTATAACATTACCCGATTTCAAGTTTATCTTAATGAGTATCTCCGAAAAACCACGATTTTACAAAAAAATTGGTATTATAGATTATATTTTATACAATATTACGTATGAATAAATACAACGTGCTTGGGTTGCCGCTCCATATCCTGTCAAGGCTATTTTCAATTAAAAATTGTTAATCAATTAATTTTGTTCAATAGTTACGATCATATTTTTTCTTAAAAAAATTAGTATCAATAAGTAGTAAAAGTATCAGAAATAAAAATGACAAAAACTGAAATTTAAGACAAGCTTTTATACAAAAGCACTAAAAATGGAAAAATAATCCCTTTAATTGCTTGACATAGGTTATTCTGTGAGTAGCAGATTCAAAATATTACCGCGCAAAAATACGTATTTTATATTCGCGTCAAGTTTTTGAATCTGCTACTCACAGAATAACCTAGGTCATACAATTAAAGGAATTATGTTTTCCTTTTAAGTAAATTTGTATAAAAGCTTGTCTTCAAAATTTTTTCAATCATTTTCATAATTTTTTGTAGTAATTTATGAAATCCGCCATCTTATTGAATTCTCACAAAAATTGATAATCTCTAACCCCAAAAAAACCCACAAACCAATGTTTAATGGATCGGGCCATAATAACATAACACGACGCTATCTTGAATTCATAAATTTTGACAGAAACATCATGATGTCCGACCCCGAAAACCCCCACACACCAATTTTGAATGAAAATCAGGCTAGAATCACAAAATTCGTCGCCATCTTGGAGCCACCATCTTGAATTAATGGATTTTGACTCAAAAATCACGATCTCCGCCCTCGAAACCCCCCACACACCAATTTTGAATGGAATCGGGCTATAACAAAATTCGTCGCCATATTGGAACCGCCATCTTGAATTCGTGGACAAAAAAAACATGATATCCTACCCCAAATACCCCCACATACCAAATTCTATTGGAATCGGGCTATAACCACAAAACTCATCGCCATCTTGGATTTATGAACTTTGACAAAAAATTCTTGATCTCTGTCCCCGAAAACCACATACCAATTTTGAATAGAATCGAACCATAATCACAGACTTCTTTCGCCATATTGGAGCCGCCATTTTGTTTTTTAACCGACGAAACCAAAAAGGAGGAGGTTCTCTATTCGACCCGTATATTTTATGTTTTTCCATCATATTTTTTTATGTATGATCACGCATAACTTTTTACTGAGGCGTCCGATTCCGATAATTCTTTTCTCAGTGGATAGGGTGTACTTCGACTTTGGTCCCATTTGAATTTGAAAGATGAAATCCAGCCCTAAGGGTAGCGAAATGAAGGATATTGATCACTCACCCTCTGAATTCTGGTCCGTTAACCGATTCTATCAGGCATAACTTTGTACTGGGTTCTTCGATTTGGATGATTCTTTTTCAAATAGATTGGGTATACCTTATATTTGGATTTCGGAAGGAATTAGCCACCCTTACGGGTGGAAAAATAGGGGATAATTGATTTTTCACTAGTGAACATTAGCACACACATACGTAGTCGACAATGACAGATCGCTACTGACATTATTCTTGTTCCGTCAAAATCAGTATATTTTATGAGAGGATGGAATGATATACAGAGTAATGAAATAAACTATATTACAACAAATAGTAAAAGTAGATAATCATATTATTTAATTGGTAATAGTTGAAGTAGGGTGGGTAAGTAAGTATTTTGGAAGTAATCAAAAAACAAGTAGGTAGTAATTGGTAGATTTTAGCCACAAAAAATCGAGAAATAAAAAAAAAAAAAAATTTAACCGACGAAATACGGAACTGAAAAGTAAAAAATAAAAAATTTTTAACAAAAAATTAAACCGACGAATAAATCAACTGAAAAGCAAAAAATAAAATAAACCTTTTTAGTCTAAATGATAATTGAGCTCCTAAACTAATGTAAGTAACTGATTTTGAGTCGGCGCCAAACAAACTAGCAATCGAATTAGGTGAAGCGTAAAATGATGGCAGCGAAATGCACGGCTGCGTTTTGATGACTTCTTTCATAGATAATGATCTTCGATAATTGTTTGTTTGGCGCCGACTCAAAATCAGTTACTTACATTAGTTTAGGAGCTCAATTATCATTTAGGTTTATTTTATTTTTTGCTTTTCAGTTGATTTTTTCGTCGGTTTAATTTTTTGTTAAAAAGTTTTTATTCTTTAGCAAAAATTCCACAACAACATCGAACAACGGGAAGTGTGTCAAATTCGACTTGACATCACGACAGGTGAAACTAAATAAAAGCTTGTAAAAAGGTTGAGGGAAGGTCGATCTAAGTCGGGATCTACTGTTATTATGTGAATCATTATACGATCAACATATCAACTTTGATCCTCACATTGAAAATATAATAGTGTGATCATTAGTTATTTAATCAACTAGTGTATTGATGGTGGCGATTGATGATCGAGATATTTTGACGCGAGATCATTAATTGCCATTTTAATATACGAGTTGATTGAAAAAAATCCGTCGACCTCGTTCCTAAGGTCAACGTGAAATTTTCGATATCCATTTCTTTCAACTAAGAGGAAACTTACAATATTTTGATTTTAAAATGCATAAATTTGACAGCGCGAAGGGAATATGATTTGACATTTGAATAATATTCGAATTCGTGTATGTTTAGTTGCCTATACCATAGTTACCCATACACTAATGGACCAAATCGACCATTTACAGGTTTTTAATGGCCGATTTCGGTGTATGTTTAGTTGCATATATCACAATTATGCAATAAAAGATGAATTGAAGGTTAATAGGGGTCATTAACGATCGATTTCGTGTGTATTAAAGAGACTGGTTAATACTAGGTCGCCGAAAATAGTTATTCAAACAACTACCCAGATAACACAGGATATCCTATGGATATCCATTTCATGTCCAATTCTGGTCGGGATATCCCTGGATTTGAAATGGACATCCGTAAGATATCCGTCGACGGATTTGAAATGGATATCCTTCAGAAGATATCATATGGATGCAGATATCCGGAGCAAATATGGATAAGTTCAAATTGCAAGATTGATTTTTATTGTGTCAATTTCTGAGTTTCTTCCATGCTCGTACATATGGATAATTTTTTTTGGAAAAATCTCATGTTTCGTTTTTCTACTTGATTTGAAAAGGATATCCATCGACGGATTTGAAATAGATATCCTTCAGAAGATATCCTAGGGATGGCCATCCAAAGCAATCATAAATAAATTTAAACATTGTCGTAGATACACAAATCGTACTTTTGTCGCGGGGACCCTCTGCGACCACAGAACAGATATACATGTGTCTGCGACAGGCCATACTATACGCATAACGCATAATTACTGGTGACGTCTGTCATTCTATTTTGTTGAGGAAGGTCATAGTCATAGCACTGAATCCAAACAAAATTCGTGTTTTTTCTCTATTTTCCTTCGTTTTTGATACCCTGTTGGTCTGGACATAATGGTTTTCATCTGTAGCAATTGATTGTTTCCAAAGGGAATTATATATTGGCCGAATACAGGTGAATATGAATTGAAAAGGACATAACCTATAAACATCCATTATTTCCAATGCATTTATGTGTTTGCTGTTGAGTTTCGATATTTCCAGAAATGCTTAAAAGCACGTCGTTACATTTGCCACAATACACGAGTTTTTCAAATGTCACAGTGCCCAGATTAAAAATGGTGTGAATGCCTACAACAGTGGACATGTGATGAAGATGATTTATCAGTAGATTCGAACATTTTCCTATTGATTGCACTGAAAAAATGAATCTTTCGGAAGAATATTTGGGAACTGGATCGAAATTCAAAGCTGCTGTAGGTAGTTGTATGTTTTTCTATCCCTTTTTCTAGAACTCTTTCTTTAGGTACCTAAATGAAATCTCAAAAATATGACTTTGTGGAACGATGCCTTTTTTCCATGCTCACTGATATGTTTGCCTTCAAATATTGCTGGTATGGAACAAAAAAAATAAACTGGATAACTAAAACTGGCTGAATTATCAATAGGTGAAAAGCCCATTCAGTTGTTCTGTTTATTTGATAATAATTTGTATTGCCTCAAAACAGACTGCTAGTTCAGTGAGAATGCAAAATTTCCAAGAAAAGTTTATGTCAATAATGCTTGTATATATATATATATATATATATATATATATATATATATATATATATATATATATATATATATATATATATATATATATATATATATATATATATATATATATATATATATATATATATCATAGTATACCAATGAAGAGAGAGAAAAACTATGGCAGTGGTATATATTATCAACATCAGTATTCGAATTCAAAAGAAAGCATAATATTTCCCAGTATTTTTTTGTAGATTTCAACATCAATTACACCCGTGAATATATACATATCATTTCAGAAGCGGCTGACCTCAGTGATTCGACGGAAAATAAAAAAGCTACTGAAGAAGCCATCTAAGCTTGGCCGAGAAGGGCCAAAGAAAGGCATCTGTCATCTTCTAGAAGAAAGGAAACACCTGATGGACGAAGAAAATAGCATTCTATTTTTTCTGTAACTTTATTTTTATGATTATTCTGCATTTAATATTCTGTTTTTATTTTAGAGTTTACATATACATTTTATTTGTTGATTATCCCGAAGTTTATGAGAATTTTTTTTGATACCAGAGTTTATCAATACCTACATTTTTTTTTGTTCAATACCATTATTTCATTTCCCTCCAGATCGCTATTACTATAATTTATCTTCGATGGATATCCCCGAAGGATATCTTTAGTATCTCTCAAGGAATCTTTCAGATCTCAATCTCTCAAGGAATCTTTCAGATAGCTTTTGAATATCCCTGATGGATGAAGTATATCTTATGGATATCTTTGAAATATATCTCATGGACATCTCTGGAGAATATCTTATGGATATCCTTGAAGGATATTCTATGGATGGACAGGTTGTTCCACTTTGGACATCCATCGGATGTCCATAAGATATCTTTTGGATATAATTGGATGTCCATAGTATATCCATAAAATTCAAGAAGGATGTCCAATGGATATCCATTCGATGTCCATGTGTTATCTGGGAAGTGTATTAATGGTGGCGATATGATCGAGATATTTTAACGCGAAAGCGAGGCGAGCGAGTTAATGTTCGAGATCAATAATAGCCAATTTAATATACGAGTTAATTACAAAAAAATTTCATCGACCTCGTTCCTGGGATCAACGTGAAATTGTCGATATCCATTCCTTTAAACTAGGAAAAAACTCAAGGCGAGTAGTTTGCGTCAACACATGTTCACCTCCTACGAGAGATGAAGATGGGTTGCGGAAACTTAGGTGGCTACCTCCAAGTGGTATCGCTGGATAACGGGGTTGACAAGGAAAATCCAGTGGGAATGACCAGAAATGGTCAAAACCTGCGGATCTCTAAGTCAATCTCAAACCGAATGCCACCACAACATGGCTTAATCCAAGGCGTCAAGCGACCCGTGCCGAAGGATGGATGATACCTGAGCCAGTCAGGTATCACAAACGGAGTCTCTGGGATACATGGCGACCTCCCAGAGTAATCTGCCTTACACCTGCGCAGGGGGCACCGCAGGTGTGGACGACCCTTTCCCCTACACTCGTGGGAACGAAATGGAAACCACACAGAAAAACAACCCTGGGGAACTTCCAGTTGAAGAAGACCCAACACCGATAGCGGGTATGGAAGTCGAGGAGATTCCAGTTGAATCACACTTGGCACCAGAAACCGTAAACCCAACCGAAGAGGGATCAGCAGATGTTCGAACACCTACTGAGAAACTCCCGGAAACAGAGTGGATTCCAAAGCCACTTGGTAAAATGGAAACCAAAAAGATTCTTCAGCTCATCAAAACCCAGGACATGGGGATAGATACTGAAGAATGGCTTGTCATCAAGAGACAAGAGGAGGCCTCGGGTCTAACTCTAGTCTTTCAATCTTCGACTGTGACGCCCTAAGTAGTAGGCGACACAGAACCTTTGGAGAGATCAGCCCGGAAACAGGCATGAATCCGAAGAACCTTATCAACAGGCTTCTAAACCTAATTAAAGGCACAAACCTGTTTGAATGAGGAACCACTGACGACAGAGTGATACAATAGACCCCAGCTGGTCGCAGTGTCAAGGGAAGCTGAGTGCCAACCCTGTCTCTGGCTCGTCAGCTTCCAATCAACCAACCAGGAAAAACTTACAATTTTTGGATTTTAAAATACATAAATTTGACAGCGCGAAGATAATATGGCAGGTTTTCATAATTCCGGTGACTATGCATTATGGAATTTTCGCTTTTTGTGATTATGGTTCGATTCCATTGAAAATTGGGGTGTGTGGGTTTTTGGGGTTGGACATCATGATTTCTTTGACAAAATTCGTGAATTCAAGATGGCGACTCAAAGAAGACGACGTGTTTTCTTATTATGGCCCGTTTCCATTCAAAATTGGCATGTGGATTTTTTTGGGGTCGTAAATTATAATATTTTGTCAGAATTAAATAAGATGACGGATTTGATTGAGAAATATTTCTAACTGAAAAGATGTAAATGAATTAAAAGTGAAAAAATATTTTAAAAACAAGCTTTTATTAAACTGCTCAAAAAAATAAACCAAGGAGTTCATAAAACCCATAATGACACTTCAATAGAGTAGCCATATTCAACTCTGTTGTGGGTTTGGGGTTTATATAACATTATGGGTTTTATTTTTTTATTTTTTGTGCAGTTTAATAAAAGCTTGTTTTTAAAATATATGTTTTTAGTTTTAATTTATTTTATATTTACTGATAAATTATCATCTTTTTTTTCAGGAAACTCACTTCCTACAGCAACTCCATAATGAACGGAAAAATCTTCTGTAAAACCAATTTAACGTTCACGAAACGGACCCTCCTGCAACCTTTTCCAGATTAAATTCTAACTACTTCAATAAACTGGAAAGTACCACTATGCCCGAGGTGATTTCGTTTTCATTTCATACGAACTTCAGCGGTCATGAGAGGTGGTTGCAATTATCCAGAAAGAAAACGTTAAACGAAAATTTACGGTCCACTAGCAGATTAAGCTTGGTTGAATTGAAAATTACTGGCTGTTAGGCGGGTGGCAATATCGAATGTAGTTCAAGTACCGAAGATGTAGTTGTTTTCAACCCCCAAGGAAGATTACAATACGGAACTCATAAATACTAAAAAGTTGAAAACGAAAATATTCAGTGGCGTATTTTTCAGGTCAAATTGAGACTTTTTTTCCATAAAAATGTGTCCGCAAACGCTTTGTTATAGTATTTCCAATCCCAATTGGAACGTCATAAAAAGTTTCGTGAATGATTTCTCTTTCCAATTGCCGCCTTGACATAGGCGTCGGTATAATATTTTCCAGTGGTATTTTTTCTTACAATCATAGCAATTGATCACCCCATGTAAAAGTAGACACATGTTATCTCAACTGAATTTTATTATTGTTTCGAAAGGTCTCCAGAAAGCCATATTGATAAAATTATTTTCAATGGATAATTCCTAAACTCACCAACACACGGCACTGATTAAGAAATATTGTGAACTGCGTAAATCATGCGGATTTAGATAACAGATGTCCAATCCAGCTAGCCGAGCTTCTATTCCTCAAATATATTTGATAGCGCCTTTACTAATAATCTGGGCAACTGAAGACATGCGCCAGAACTTTTTTATGCTTGCACCAGGAACGCTTTGAAAGTAAAAACACCAATAGTATATAAATTTCCCATCTGCCGGGCAGTGCATATGAACACTCCTCGTAGTGCTCTTATTTTTATTGCCGTTCCAATTGGGATTATAATAACTATACCAATCTACAATATTCTAATTTTTTTTCTTCATAGCTCTTTCAGTTTTTGCGTTATTAAAATCAAATTTGAAACATAGATCACGTTTTAGGGTTTACATCATGCCGAGTGATTGTAAGAATCTACAGGGAGATATTTTTTCAGGGATCAAGCCCTTTTTCGCCCCATGAACTTTTTTGTAATGCGCCACTAGTAGATTCTAACATATGAAATGAATTATTTGTTTTTATTTCAATTTTCTCGACATTTTTTGTAATTTGCTAGAGGTAATTACATTTTTCAACGAAACAATGAAAAAGAGGATTAGTGGGCCTGGACTGCTATTTTCATTTTGACGTTTAGGTTTGTTTTGAAACATGTGACATTATTTGAATGTTGGTCGATGTCTCATCGTGTATTTGTTCCACATGGGAAAAGGAAAATGAACCATATTCAACATCTGGCTGTCATCCATTTTGCTTATGGTCTGGCTAATGGTAACGGACTTGAAGCTCAGAGGTTGTACGCGCTTAGATTTTCTAATCGCCAACTTCCCAACTATGGAACTTTTATAAATTCTCATCAGCACCTTCGGGAATACGGCAGATTTCAGACTCCAAGGCACGATGCTGGCAGACCGCGACAAGCACGCAACTCAGTAAGAGATGAAGAAATTTTGAATGTTATCGACCAAAATCCTGGTATGAGCACTTGACAAATGGCACGAGATTTGAATGTTTCCCATTCAACTGTTTAGAGGGTTTGATATGATAATATGCTATACCCATATCATATCCAGCGCGTCCAAGGTTTGCTTCCGCGAGATTTTCCACGGCGCTTGATGGATACTGCGCACCTGTGTGATGATCACGATATATCAAGTTTTTTAATGTATCCATGTGTTATACCATCAACTGGAGAATGCGGCTATAAGAAGTCAACGTTTTATTTTCGTCCGCAATTGAATAAGAGCGGCGTGAGTTTGACAAAGAATGTAACAGCTTGTAAAATTGACACCTCCACTATCACTTTCACCGGCACACCCAAAAGAGTTAATAATTATATTTTCAGACATTCCTAACTAATTTTATAGTATGTCTCAACAGATGAATCACCTTAAGCGGCGACTCCGCATGATGAAATTCCTCCGTTCACATTAAATCACATCGAAACTGCGCGATGACGATCTCAAAGTGAATGATAAATAAATTCATGGGCAGCTATTGACACATGGCTCATATGTCACTGGCGGTCTTACTGAAATGATGATGGGTGCGGCGATAGCGAGAAGGAACTTGAGGGATTACGTGAATTATAAAAAGTAATGACCTATAACTGTAACATACCATGGCGGCTTTTCAAATCAAAGGCGAGTCGGGGTGTTCTTAGGCACATAACATTAAATTTATGACCTTAGCGGCGTATTAAAAACAACTCGAGATTCTTCATAAGAAGGAAGTCAACAGTAAACGATGATCATTCGACAATCAGAATTCTTTCAGTGTTCAGCCAGTGCAGAGAGACGTTCTGTTTTAGTCTCCATAGTCTTCATAGTAATGAAGCGAATTAAATTAAAGTCTAGTTTCAACTAGAGAAGATGCATTCCCATCTTCTGATTCGAAGTAAATGTAGACTTCGTATTGTATACTCAAAGTAGCCAATTGATCAAAAGTATGCAGAAAAATAGTGGAAGTGTATCTCTCAGAAATCATCTCAGTAATAACTAAATGAATGGAATTAATATTTCTGAAGAAGCTAATTAATCATATTGTGACCAGTGAACGCGTAATAAAACTCGGTAATAACAAAGAATAATTAAGTACCATTTTGAAACGTGGCCAGTTCTCCAGTTGAGGGCTAGAAAATGAAACTGTTTATTTGGCAAGGTATATATGTATAGTGTAATGAGGAAATATTCCATTATTGATTTCATAATAGAATCAAATATTCATTTGACAAAAAGTAAAATTATTATCAATCGTCAAAATAACTGTAGAACAGTTATTTTAATTGGCATCCCATATTTGTTTTCCATTCAAGTATATATATAATTATATAAATGTTTATATATATATATATATATATATATACATATATATATATTTATATATTAAATTCATTTTGACTTCCTATACAATTTCTCCATAAATTATACCAGCGGTATCAATTGTTGATTTTATTTTTTAGAAAATACATACATACAGTAAGTATGGAACCACCCCTGTGAAATATGCATTTTTGAATCATCCTCAAAAAAAATTGAGCATCAAAAACTGTATCTTGACACAAATTTCCATAACTTTAGTTTCATTTCCAAGGCACTCTATGGTTTTTTTTCTTCGTTGAAAACGGCAAAAGTTTATTAGGCAATTTTTGTTTTGAAATTTGACTACACCACTGGATTCGTAGTCGTTATAAATGGAAACCATGGAAATTTCATGAAAAAATATTGGTTAACAACGAAGTTACAACAACTTTAATTCTGGAAACAAAGTATTTGATATTGATTTTCATTTAGATTATAGACATATTTAAAATCTGGCAACACTGCCGATACACAAAGTAGAACACCAGTGAATTTGTACAGCGAAAATCCGAAGCCAATAGCTCATTCCGATCTACAGTTATAACTCCTGAAAGTATGGTAATGTGAGCAATTTCTGGTGGAAGCGATTTTGTAATAAAAATCTAACTACGCCACTCGATTTCTGAATTATATTCCCTCAAAATCATTCATTTAAGTTCAGGTTATAAGTGTTTTCGAAAATAACAGAAAATTGAAAATTCATTTTCAAGTTATGCAGTTTTCAATAGCCGATTAAAACGAAATGAACCGAATCAAGTTTTAAAGTATCAAAATTATTTATTCAATAATAAAACAGAAAGCAGGACAAAAAATGTTGCTTTTTTATTCTGCAAAACTCAACTGAAACAAGCTTTCAGAGAAGGTATCAATAATTTGAGGAAAGCTGAACTAATACATTGGGCATAGGTATTGTACTAAATCAATAGTAGGCTGTGATTTAGTACACCACAAATCGCTCATATTACCATACTTTCAGTAGTTATAACTGTTGAACGGAATGAGCTTTTGACTTCGGATTTTCGCTGTACAAATTCACTTGTGCTCTACTTTGTATCGGCAGTGTTGCCAAATTTCAAATATGTCTGCAATCTAAATAAAAATTATAATCAAATTCTTTTTTCCAAAATTAAAGTTGTTGTAACTTCGTTGTTGAACAATATTTTCTTATGAAATTTCGATGGTTTCAATTTATAACAACTACGGATCCAGTGGTGTAGTTGAATTTGGAAACAAAAATTGCCTAATAAACTTTTGCCGTGTTTGACGAAGAAAAAAAACCATAGAGTGCCATGGAAATGAAACTAAAGTCATGAAAATTTGTGTCAAGATACAGTTCTTGATGCTCAATATTAGAAAAGAATATTTTTGAGATTGACTGAAAAATGCGTATTCTACAGGGGTGGTTCCATTTTAAATGGGTCACATCTATCTATCTTATCTATATATATGAATATCCATATATATTATATATATATTATTACAAGTTCTTACTGTATTATTATTCCTGAACTATCTGAGATTGGTAATTGTACTGTCAAATTAAGTCCCACGCTTCATTACATATTGAGTGAGATAATTTCTCAAGCCGCTCTGGGAGGTTGTCCAGTTATTGGTCAATAGACTAATAACGCTCAGTATTGTTAGCTCCAACAAAAATACGAGAAATCGTAAAATTGGTTGGTCAGACGAGGGGTATTTACTTCTCAAACGGTCACCGGTCATATCAATGGTATTGCAGGTGTGGTGTGTTAATTCATAACACCCTGTCGTACCAATGGTGGTCAGATGTGGAGTATTTACTGATCCCCAACGTCCCACCTGTCATATCAACTGCATTAGGGATCTTGCATTTTTATAATAATGAATAGTAGTCCAGACTTTTTTGGCTCACTGTATATGGCCGCAGGTGAAGTATAGTACGTAATGCGTGTTGTAAAGCAATTACGCACTCATGGAATTAAGCACTCATGGAATTACGCACTCATGGAGATACGCACTCGCCGCTACGCGGCTTCGTGCGTAATTTTTCCATTCGTGCGTAATATGCTTTTTACAACACTTGATGATAAAAAATCATTGAAAAAAATCGTGCAATATTATCACCCTGTAGTTCAAAATTCAAGACCTTTATTAGGACATATGTTCATATGAAGTTTTTTTTCAAAATGGACCCAAAAATGACCTCCTTGAATATTGGCATGTTATTAAGAAACATCCTGTATACAATATACTGATTATGCAAAAAGTGTTCTTCAGAGAAAAGTTTCAAGTCGTCAAATTCACCTTTGGTGATCAACAACTGATCTCATGTAATGGAATCAATTATTTGAACTCAAAGGAGAGATTTGCTAGATTTTTGCGAGAACTCTACCAATCAACTTCGAATATGACTATTTTCATCGTAACTACTACATACATTTCTGCATTTCATCCCAATAAATCCAGAATGTTCCAATAATAATTTGGTGTGTGAAGCCCGAAGAGGTAGAAACTGACGCAGGCTCCCGCCTATTAGGTTTGTGTAAATCTCTCAACGGGTTTTTTCTGTCGATGTGGGGAGATTAATTCATTAGTGATAATTAACATACTACCCTGGGGGAGAAATGCTGGCCCAATTCTCGAAAAGCAAGAAAAAACAATTGCAGATTGGAAATGGAACAATAATCAGTGACGATTCGAATTAGGAAATTATTTCTCCTAGTTATTTGGCGTTTTTTGGCAATGTAACAATAATGATCACATTTCAAAAGTATGAGCTCCAGAAGCTTGAACTGCAACACAAAAAATGTTATTTCACTGTAAGCATCATTGATGCTTTATAATATACAAGGTGTTACCAAATAAGTGCGAAAGTTTTCAGGTGGCGATTCCTTGTCGAAAATTGAAGGGGGTCTCTCATGTAAACAAAAGCTCTTAGGCCTTTCCTTGAAAAGTAACACGCTTCCAAAAATGAGAATTTGTTTTTCTTGAAATTGATGGAGAGTTAAAGGAAAGGCATTTTGTGGGCATGTTCTATCAATAAAAAGGCTACCTATGAATAGTTTTTTTATTTTGTTGTGATCTTTTAAAGGGGTGAAACATGCAACCCCTATTCCATTTTTCACCAGAACTTTTTAACGAAACAAAATTTATCAATTTAAGGATATGTGTTGAAGAGAACGATGCATTGCAAAACTTTTTCAACTCCTGTGTTGTGTCCGTGAAAGCAATAGTTTCCTAATAAGAAAGTAAAATACAACATTGTGCATGAACGGATCTTCTGTAAATGGAATCGACAAAATCTAGTGGGTGGCTGTCACGTTTTGTTTGCATAACTTGTGACTTCAATTGTAGTATTTCAAAATTATTCCGCTTGTTTTAACTTTTAGTGTAGGCACGTACCAGTACGTTGTTTTGTTTTTATAGAAAATCAAATTAAAAATACAAATAAAACAAAATTATGTGTATTACAACAAAGAAAAAGGCAACAAGATCAAACGGAACGAAGTTATAAAAACTGCTCGAAATGACCACCTCCAACCATTTGACATTTCAAAAACGAATAACTGATTGTGGTCGTTCACGAGTAATAAGAACGGTGGCACTGGAAGAAGGTGTTCTCAATATGATTGAAGATCGTCCGTAATTAGGTACAAGACAAATTGCTAACACACTTAATGTTAGCAATAAACTAATCTGGAAAATTTTAAAGAATCACTAATTGTATCCTTACCATATTCAATGAGTCCAAGTACTTTTGGCGCGAAATTTTCCCCATCCCCAAAAATTACAAAAGTTATAAACAATTCAGTAAAAAAAAGGGGGTTTGGTTTTTTGCGAATATCTCAAAAACGATCCAAAATTTTCAATATTTTAAAAAAGATCCAAAGAGAAGAAGAAGTTTCCTAAAAAAAAAATTCACCTGGCGGAACTCTAGGACCAATATTTATAATTTTTCTAGAGGGTTGAAAATACGGCCGAAAACGGGAACTCTCGCTTGCGTAAGCTCCGCCCACTTCGGACCTTTAATAAAAAAATATTATTTAAACTTATTAAATATGAAAATTAAGAACTTAAAAATGCTGGCACCTACAGAATAGATCAATGAACAATAATCCGCCGATAAAAAATTTTTATCGCGATTTTTCAATAGTTATCCATTAATTAATTAACAATTTTTTGTAGCACGAACATCAACATTGAAAGTGCGATAATTGTTAAATATAAATCTGGGAATTTTTTCCTTTCATGGAGCTATTTTACAAAGGCTATATAAAGATTCCCGTTGGAAAAATTTGAAAGTTGTTAATTTTCACATTGTTATTAACAATTTACTTAAGTTAAAAATTATCAACCTCGATTAAACATTGAAAAAAATCATATTTTCATAATATTGCTATTGGTCCGTTTTCGTATGATTATAAGCTGCTCAAAAATGATTTTTAATAATTTTTATCCCATATTGTTTAAAAAAGTGTTATAAACAAATGCGTTGTTTACAAGATAATCAAAAATTCTTTTTTGTTAACTTAATCTTTTATAAAAAATATGATTTGGAAAAAAAAATCGTTTAAAAAAAAAATGTATTGCTTAAAAACGCATTTGTTAATTAACTATTTTTTTTACTACTTGTTATGAAAATTAAGGAAGCATTTTTTTTTAAATCATTATTCATCTTGCTCTTCAATGTCTGAGTTTCTTTTTATTTTTATTGAAATTTTAATTGTTTATGCAATAAACAATTTGTTATAAACAATTGAATTTTTATTTATTTTGTTTTTGCTCTAAAAAATACAACAAAAACAGCCCAGTATCAGTTTTTGGAAAAAAAATGATTTTTCGATTTTCTATTCGATTTTAAGTATTCTCGTATATTCAAACTTACCTTTCGCGCCTGCTTTTCTTTATTTATTATTAATATTACTTATAAACTATTGCAGATAAAACAAATTCATCTCAACTTTTTTTTTTCTAAATTAGCTACTCAACAAATTTATAACCAAACCAAAGCTCTAACTTAATTATTTATAACTAGGATTCAATAATTATCCAAAAATACTCGGTCATTGTTCTTAATTACATCTAGACAAATTGTGACATCAAAGATTTCGATAACAATGACTGAAATGTCTAACAATCAGCATGGAAATGAACTCAGTTTGTTCATGAATGGATGTTATTTATAACTCTTTATAATATTTAAGTGATTTTCCAAAAATAAATTAACATTTATGAAGAAATTTATATTTTAATGTGAACAAAAATTCCCGAAAAATGTTGCCCAATAATTTCTTATCAATAGCTGCTGATTGCTTTATAAATGTTAAGGTTACAGCCTCAGCTAGGAGCTCAATTCGTTCATTAACTAATGCAGAATGAAGAAGATAAAAATAACTTTTGTCGTATCTGTTATAGTTGATGAGATATTTCGATATTAAAAGCAAAAAAAATTTTTTCCTTTAATTTTTATAATTAATTGCAAAAAAATTATATAAATAATTAAGTTAGAGCTTTAGTTTGGTTATGAATTGGTTGAGTAGCTAATTTAGAAAAAAAGGTCACATGAATTTGTTGTATCTGCAATAGTTTATAAGTAATATTAAAAAAAAAAAAGGAAAGGAATTTAAAATTAAAAAAAAAAAAATCGAAAAATATTTATTTTTACAAAAATTTTTCTGTTGTTATTTTTTAGAGCAAAAAAAAAATATAAATAAAAAATTCAATTGTTTATAACAAATTGTTTATTGCATAAATAATTAAAATTTGAATTAAAAAAAAAAAAAAATCAGACATCGAAGAGCAAGATGAATAATGAATTGAAAAAAAATGCTTCCTTAATTTTCATAACAAGTGGTAAAAAAATAGTTAATTAACAAATGCGTTTTTAAGCAATAATTTTTTTTTTTAAGAAACAATTTTTTTTCAAATCAGAATTTCAATGAGAGATTATGTTAACAAAAAAATTTTTTTGATTATCTTTTAAACAACGCATTTGTTTATAACAATTTTTTGAACAATATGGAATACAAATTATTAAAAATCATTCTTGAGTAGCTTATAATCATACAAAAACGGACCAATAGCAATATTATAAAAATAATATTTTTTTCAATGTTTAATCGAGGTTGATAATTTTTAACATAAGTAAATTGTTAATAACAATGTGAAAATCAACAATTTTTCAATTTTTCTAACAGGAATCTATTTTATAGCCTTCGTAAAATAGCTCCATGGAAGGAAAAAATTCCCAGATTTATAGTTTAACAATTATCGCACTTTCAATGTTGATGTTCGTGCTACAAAAAATTGTTAATTAATTGATGGATAACTAATTTAAAAATCGCGATAAAAATTTTTGATCGACGGATTATTGTTCATTGATCTGTTCTGTGGGTGCCTGAATTTTTTGAGTTCTTAATTTTCATATTTAATAAGTTTAAATAATATTTATTTATTAAAGGTCCGAAGTGGGCGGAGCTTACGCAAGCGAGAGTTCCCGTTTTCGGCCGTATTTTCAACCCTCTAGAAAAATTATAAATATTGGTCCTAGAGTTCTTCTTCTTTTTGGATCTCGGATCAAATTTCGAAAATTTCAAATACTTTTTGAGATATTCGCAAAAGACCAAACCCCTTTTTTTTTATAAATTGTTTATAACTTTTGTAATTTTTGCAAGCGCTACTCCAAATTTTTCAAAAAGTTTCTAGATGCGATGACGAATCGAATGACACCTCGATTATAATTTTCCGAGGCGAATAAAAAATTTTGAGCTAAAAGGCACATGTTGACCAGAGTATTCACTTGCGTCATGGAATTCCATTTTGGGGAGTATGTGCTAAAACTCATTTACAGTCGGTTTTCGTTTTACAAAAGAGAGCAGTCAGATATATTTTTATAATGGAAACGGTTTGCTTGATAAATAAACACAAATCAAAATATTCACCAACTTCTAATTATTCCACCCGTCAGACCGCTGATCTTAAACTCCCTATACCAACATCTACTCTCGTTAAAGATTCAATACCAAATCATGTCAGGAACATTAATGAGCCCACTCATTTCAGAAAGGCCACCAGATACCTTTTTGGTGAAAGACCCTATTATAGTTTGCAAGAGTTTTCGAAGACATTTAAAAAAAAAATCTATGTTCTTTCAAATCTTGATATTTTATTATTATATTTTTACACTTTGAGATGGGTTCTAAAATTGGACTGTTTGTGTTTAATTGTGTTATATATTTTTATTGTATTCACACGTACCTCATGTTCTTTATGCTTTTTATACATCTACACACATAAAATTAGTATTTACTTTGTCAATAAGATTTACTCTTTGGGCAATAAAGCATATTTATCATTATTATTATTATTATTACATACATATCAAATTCACTTACATGTGGCTGGCCAGCAGTATCCAATATTTCGAAGTATACCATTTCGTTATCGATGAGAGTATGGAAGGTGTAGATTTTCTCCAGTGTTGGATCGTATTCACCGATATACCTCTTTGTTATGAATCTGACCACCATTGCTGTAACAGAGTTTTATATAATAGCAACATCGATTATTCATTGATGAAGTTACTAGATCGAATGCTCATTCTACGAGGAAATTGTATGGGAGACCCCAGTTCAAAACTACTGGATACGATCAAACTAACAAAATAACAAGAAAGTTGGGGAAGTATAAAATATTGAAATGAAATCAAATACTATGTTTGACCTGGTAATAACATCATACATGTTAGCGCGAGGGTAATGTTGATCATAATTCTAACGATGCAATCCACGTTGGAATAGAAATCAATTACGTAAAAGGCAACTAGACCGCAGGCTGAATGTCACAATGAAAACGACCGCAAAACGCGAATGCAAATCATGGAGCAGAACTAACAAGAACGCGCTCAAAGAAGCGGTAAACCGAGAGCGAAAGTCAATATACGTCATGAGGGTAGTAAATACCAAATAAAACCCCAATGGAACCAGTGAGGTCAGTCAAAATCTTTGAAGTTCCGTACGCAATTGCAAATTATATTCGATAGTAGTTCTGTTTTTCTCTTTTCAGTTATCAGTTGATTATTTTTTGAGCAGACGGGTTTTTCGTTTTTTTTCAATAATTTGGTTTATTTGAAACTTTTTAGTTTACTTGATAAACGAGTTGTTTCAATACAGGGTGTTATGTAATAAGTGTCCGATATTTTACAGAAAGATTCCTCAGTTAAGGTGAAAAGTTCATAAAAGCATGGGTCCGTAAGGCCTTCATTTTTGATATACAAGGTGTTAAAATATATTCTTATTTTGGTTTTTCGTACATAATTTTTAAAATAATGTCGATATTTGGACGAAAATTGATATTTGGCGATTTTTCAATATGAGAAATTCAAATTTGATCTTAGTTTGGCCCTTAATTGTAGGGGGTGTCGCCTACAGGTCTTTGTCTCTTTTTGGGAGTCACAACTTTGTCGAGCATGTATGTATCACATTTTCTAGGAGGAAGATCGATTCCTCTATCATTTTTACGTGAAAAAGGTATGCTTTTCAAAAGACCCTACAATCAGCCGTTAAGAAGATATTTTGATTTCAATTAATCGATGCATCCAATCTTCTTCTCATTGATTCGCGAACTCTTTGAAAATGAAAGTATCAAGTAGGATAGTGAGTTTATTCCAATGTTTTTTCTTGTGCTGTCATGTCAAAAATATTATCTTGACGCATAGTTAAATAGTTTTATTTATTATTATTGTGATTATTTGTTGAAAAATTATAAACCAATGCAGAGTATGCAGACATTTTACATACGGACTTGCTAACGGAAATGCATATGAGGCTAGATGTTTGTATCAGAAGCGTTATCCGCACCGCACAACTCCTACTTCAAAAACATCTTCAAGAATTCACGGTCGGTTAAGGGAAACAGGAAGTTTTGAGAAATCTAGTCATCTGTCGGGTGTACATCGAACGGTAAAGACCCCAGGAACCCAGGAAGTAGTTCTTAATCTGGTAGGAGAACACCCGGAAACGAGCTCCAGAAAAATAGCGCAGACGTTAAACATTTCTAATGTTCTGGTATGGACAATTTTAATTGATAATTTGTTATATCCCTACCATATTCGTTGAAATAGATCACTTCTTATCAGAAACTGATATAATTAAATCTAATTCCTCTTCTTCCTTGTGATTAATTTTTATTTTATCACAGGTTGCATTATTAATTGGTTTGGCAGGCGCTTGTCGTCGTGAAGAGCTTTGTTAAATGAATTTGGATGATATAGAAGATAAGACAACCATGTTAGTGATTAAAATTCTCAATTTTAAAACTAATATGGATAGAACCTTTGTCGTCATTGAAGAAAATAATATTTCTTTATACAGGAAATATTTGTCATTACGTCAAGCAAACACGCCACATCGTAGATTATTTGTTTATTATAAAAACAAAATAACAACCTATTGGTATTATCGATGAAAGAAAATTGTATTTCGTGCATAAAATAATTTATTAAAATCGTAAAAACTTTCCCTTAGGTCATCATCAGTGCACCTGAAAGTAAGTAATATTGATAGAGAACAAGTTACTGAAAAGTTTTTTGAGAAAGAAAATTGACATATTTTAAATGTGAGGTTACTTACTCGTCAGGTGTACAAGAAGCCAAAAAGATCATAAAATATCTCATGATCAATGAGTGTTGTATAAGTTTACGTGACAAACATGTTAAAAAAACATATCCTAAGCCAGGATGAAAATTGAGATTACATTTTCATTATCTTTTAAAAGCCATTGTTTAGGTGTGATACCTGGACCCAAGTGACGAAATTGACAAGTGAACGATGAAGTAGATTGACATGGAACACAGAACCATGGAGATATCAGAATCGAGGAAGGAATATCCCTGTCATACGAAAAACACACTAGAAGATGATCAATCTAATGAGGACTGTCATCTGTCAAATATATGTTCCAGTATTCCAAGGAAGACCAGACAAGACTCTTCAATTCTCACATTTAAGTCATCATAATTGAATAAAAGTTCAAGGTCTAATTAGACCTGTCCTGATCAAAACAAACAATTGAATAATTCTGGTAGTGTCCATGGACAAGGAATATAAATTTTTCTTAATAAAAATAAAAATCCTTGTCCACCATGGCTCAGTTGAACCGCAACTGGGGGATAAGAAGTGTGATACAAGTCTAATGGGAACTAGACCCAACTTCACAACTCCCACAGCTGGAGTAAAACAGAGTCTAAAAGGTGATAATCCAGAACATGACTTGTGTTCTCAGTATGGAGAAAACTGAAAAAGAGAATGGCAAATTGCAAAGAGATACAAGTAAAATCATCATAGAGAATGGAAATTGAAAATTACCAGCATGATTAACAAGACAATTAAAATGTGAATTAGAGTAAAAAGGCTGAGGAAGTTCAATATTATTTAATTTAGACGTCTATGAAGTGGAATATGGGATCTATTTAAATTTACTTGCGCGTTGAGACAAAGGTTATTGTTGAGTATTCCTTTACTGATGTGGGAATCTTCAAGAAAATCCAATCTATTATAATTTTTGGAACTGACCTCATGTAAGATTTATGAATTTCTATTTGGACTAAAATTATGATTGTTGAATCTTAAGTGATGACCGAAGGCAGAAACTTAATTACTGTTTAAATGTTCCATAATACGAACTTTCAAAGATCTACAAGTTCTACCAATGTAGGCTGTATCGCAGTCTTCACAATTTAACTTATATATACCACTTTTGGAAAGTTTGTCAATTTTGTCGTTGGTATTGACCAACAATCTACTCAAGCTATTGTTGGTTCTGAAAGAAATTTTAATGTTGTCAAAGTTACTTTTAATGCAACTAGCTACTTTGTTGGAAATGTTGTCGTTCAAAAAAGGAATTGAAACAAATTTGTCGATTGAATTTAATTTTGGATAAAATAAGTTATGTTCATTTTTATTTTTAATTTTTGAATCAAAGTGTTTATGATGCTAGGATAATAATCATTGTTGGAAGATATTTTTTTCAAAATATTCAATTCTTTTTGATACTCAACTCAAGTAGAAAGAGGTACATTTAAGAGTCTGTTGATGTAACAATTGAAGGCAGCCATTTTGTGCTGATGGGGATGATTCGAAAAACTAGGTATCACATGATCAGTTTGTGTAGGTTTTCTGTAGATATTGAAATCTACGGAGTGAAAATTTTTATGTATTGTGAGATCTAAAAAATTTATTTTATTATTCAATTCTATTTCTAAGGTGAATTTCATGTTAGGGTGTATTTGATTAATTTTAGTTGATACATTTTGAGCAGTCTCAGTACTACCATTCACAAACACTGAACAGTCATCAACATATCTGTCCAAATGTACAATTTCAGGATTAATATCCGTGACAATGAATTTATTTTCTAAATTGTTCACGAAAATATCTGCTAAAAAAGGGGATAAACAACTACCCATAGCAAGACCTTCTGGTTGCTGATAGTATTTTTCATTAAATATAAAAAAATCTCGTGAAACGCAAAAATTCAAAATGGTCAATATAAAAGTAGTACAATTGTCATCAACTTTTGCAAGACTTAGAGCCTCGTTGACTAGTGGTAAAGTTTCCATTTTTGGAACAGAGGTGAAGACATCAAATGAAATTATTAGACAATCTTGGGGTAGGTCTAAATTCGTAAGTTTATTGATCAAATCTAAAGAATTACTTACCGAAAATGTAGGTTTGAGGTTAGTTAACTGTTATATAAGTTTGTAAATGAAAGAGGCCAGAATTGAAACTGGAGTTTTGGTGAAACTCACTACTGGCCTTATCGGTATGTCGATCTTGTGGATCTTTGGAAGTCCATACAATCTAGGAATGACTGGATTGATAGAAATTAATGAAAAAGGAGCAGAATGTTCTTTGAAAAATTCTGAATGAATCTTCAAATGGATTTTAAGTCTTTTGATGAAGTTGTTAAATGGATTATAAGGTAGGGGTTTGAAATTGTGCTCTGAGAGAAAATTTGTTACTTTTTCAATGTAGTCTGATAGAATAACTATACAATTACCTTTATCTGCTTTTGAAAATATAATATTGTGATCTTTAATTTTTGTTTTAGTTTTTCTAAGAATAGAGTGAAAATTTTTGTGAATGTGAGTGTTGGAATTTTGTTTGCTACGTTTGATTGTATATAGAAAATTGTGAATATCATTACGAATAGTCTTTTTGACATTATAGTCACTTGAGAGTTGTTCAATCACAACGTCTACTTCTACTGCAAATTCCAATAGGTTTCTCTCAGAAACTTGGTATTCACACTTTTGGAAAAATCGCCTGCACAATTGCTGAATTTCTTAAATTACCGAATCCCAAAGAATACACCGGGCACTGTTTACGCAGGAGCTCAGCCACTTCACTCGATGAAAGTGGTAGTAGTATAACCAACTTGAAGAGACACGGAGGATGGAAACCAACCAATGTAGTAGAGGGATACATAGAAAATTCTTTAAGAAACAAAATTCACATAGATCCACATATTGAAAAGGGCCGTAACGAAATTAATATCTCCAAAACTAGTACAATTACTGATGCGTCTGATTCTAATTTCAACACTGCCACTTCTGTTAATATCCCTAATAATATTAATATAAGTAATTGTCATAATTGTTTAATTAATATTCATGAGTAATGTAATCATAAGAGTGATTGTTATATGTAATTGTCTATATAAAGTTCATACGTTATTATCCATCGATATCCTTTTTAACATACAAAACGGCTACAGAAAAAATATTGTACGTAACACGATCCAAAAGTGATTTTACGGACTCGCAGGGTTCCAGGCTCCCCTCTACGGCTCGTCCTGGAAAGTTCCTACTCATACCGTAAAGTATCACTTTCGGAATTCGTTACGTAAATTACTATTCCGTAAATAGTAGACCATTCGTAATAGGATATAGCTTCCGTTCGTTTGCCAAAAAGGGATTCGTTAATTTTGAATGTATCTTTACAGAATTCGATGCATCACCCTCTGTGAAGGAATACCTTCAGGAAAAGTGTCAACAGAGTAGCGAATGTGCTGATATTTGATCTGGGGCTCCCAGAATTGGAGAACTTCCGATTAATCAGTTACGAACTTTTGTGGTAGTTCGGCTTATATCAAGCCTATTTTCAATAATAACTTGGCTCATAACTCTCAGAAGTCAAACAGAGCGACGAAGTTTTTGTTTTTGATCTGCGTTTGGGTGGCAAGAGAAGCTTTTCGATTCAGAGGGATTACAGGGTGGAGAACTTAATTTCCCGAGAATATGGACTTGATTTTCATTGATAACGATAATTCAGAGGGCCATTCTTATTGTAGCCATATAAAAACACATTGAGAATAATTAAAATTGCTGTCGATCAAAAAAATAATGATATGAGATGGGTTGACATTTTTCATCAATTTCTATAAAACAAATGACAATAGGAGAGGGAAAGGGGGAAAATATTATAGCTTTTTCCCATTCGTTTTTGAAAATCTGCAAATTTTGAAGCTACTAATATTGGCGCTCTTTGTGACGTAAACGACCGAGCAGCCAATAGGCGTAATCGGGTTGATTGTGACGTTAAACGGCAATGTTGCCAAGTTTCTTGAACTATAAATGTTAGAACTAGAACACTATTCGCAATGTCAAGCGTCGATGGCGGATTTGAAGGTTGTTAAAACATTCAATCTGCAATAAAACAAATTATTGTCGATTTTACAGTTTACATAAACCTTGTTATTTTTTATATTACGAATCATTATGGTCCATCAAAACGATTTCTGATAAAGAGAAAGACAGTCATTTATTCTTGTTATGGAGGCGCGGCCTAAGATTTGAAAATATGGCAACGTTGCAAAATTGATTGGAGCTGTCAACTGTGGGATTGGTTGCTCGGGTGATTACGTCACAATATTTTGTTTAGTTGCTAGAGAGAAGCCATTTGAATTTTTCCGACTTTAAATTAGTTTTAGAAAATTAAAAAAGAAAATTACTATCTATTAAAAATATTTTGAAAATTTCGTGCCTCGCCCATTGGCCATTTGAATGATTCGGTAGCACCAACTGTTGTTTGAGAGTTGAGTTATATGTAATTCATTAATAATTACAACTAATGTTAGCGATCTTGAAGCTGTGTCGGGTATACAGGGTGAGTCAGAATGAGACCGACAAACTCCGACTACAGATTTCTAACCTCATTTCGAAGTGAAAAGTTGCTATCAAGGTATGTCCTAAAATGCATCTCCTCTGAGATACAGGGTGTCGAAATTACGAAAAAAATTAAGATTAAATTTGTTTTTTCCAAAATTCCTCAAGGAACAAATTTGAAACTTGGTACACTAATCAAGGTTTATCAACGTGCTAATTTGAAGTTATTATTTTTTGTTTTCGTAAACCAGTGGCGTAGTTACGATGGTATGTGATCATATGTTCCTTCATATTTTCTTGGGACAAATGAATGGACCAATGAGCGTTTGACATCAGTTCGGCTCATCGATGCTCAACCTAAAAATCATAATATTCCATGTGCCTAAAAGTGGAGGTTTCTGAGATAATTGAGAGAAACTGAAGATATGTCCTTAGTAGAGACATAATTTCCCATGTGCAACAATCGCATAATGCTAATTTCTTACAACATATCGGAATATGTGACAACCTCCTGAACATTTTTCAATGTTGGGAGAATCGGAAACATAGTACGGGTGAGTCAGAATGAGACCGATAACTCCATTTTTTCATTCATCATATTATTTGATCGAATCGATGTCGTGGATTCACTGATATGTTACCATACTTTCTTGAATATGATTGTTCTGATAGATCAACTGACAAACAAACTGAACCTCAAATTCATAATACTTGGGTCTGAAATAATTTTTGCGGAAAACTGAAGATAAGTACTCTTAATTGTTGAAGTTTATGTTGGAGTATCATTATCAAAGCCATTTCTGTTTGAATTATCTAGGAAAATATTATCCAATCAACATGTTTTTGATGAAGAAAAACAATTATTGTGTATTAATATCTACTGAAATTATTTCTTTCAATTCGTGATAACTAGTTGCAATGTCGAGCTTTTCATGCTAGTTTGTGGTAGGTTGTTCAGTACATCACTGATCAACGCATTAATGAACTAAAAAGAAAAGTAGCCTTTTTCATTGTTCCCGGTAGAAACACACTGATTTATCGATACTTATATTAGACATACTTGACGGTAACCCAAAACAGTTTGTATTATTGTCAAGTCATCTGTCATCATTTCAGTCAGTGAAAATCGTTTCAAAATGGATTATTCATTTGAAGAATATACAGATATCTATTTCGTTCATGGCGAAACATGGGGAAATGCCAAAGCCGCTGCTGAGTTATATCAACAAAGATATCCAAACAGACATCATCCACCATTTCACTACTTTTATAGCTGTGCATCGACGATTGAATGAAACGGGATCCTTTAAATTCAGTAAACACCATTGTGGTGCGAATAGAACAAGAAGAGATAATGTTACGAAAGAACATTCTTGAACGATTAGAGCAGATCCTTCTACCAGCAATCGGGGTATTTCGTATAGGTTACAAGTGTCTAATCAACAGTAAGTCGGGTAGCACGTGAACAACTATTGTATCCATTTCGCCTACCGAAGGTGATGGCCCTAGATGCTGGTGATTATGGCCCTCGTAGATTTTTTTGTGAATGGTTTTGGAGGATGTATGAAGGAGCAAATGACTTTTCTAGATATGTTCTATTCACGGCTGAGGCATGTTTCACTAGAAATGGATATTTCAATGGGGACAGCCATTTATGGGATGAACAAAATCGGCATGAAATGTTTTGAAAATGCTACCAACAAAAGTTTTCAGTGCATATTTGGGTAGATATGATCGAAAATCGTATCGTTGGACCATATCTTCTTCCTACCCGTTTGAATGGGCAGAACTACCAAGTGTTTCTTTAACATGTTTTACCTGGGATACTTGAAGATGTACCTCTATTGGTATCAATATGACGGAGCACGAGCCCATTCCAATAAATCGTTCGTCAATGCTTCGATCAAACATCTCATGATCGGTGGATAGGTAGACGTGATCCCATACATTGGCCTGCACGTTCTCCGGACTTAACTTCCACTAGATTTTTTTTTGTGGGAATCCCTTAAAATATGAAACACCTGTAGAATCTGTGGAAGATTTAACGGTGAGAATTTTAGCAGCATGTACGTTAATATATGCGTGCGACAGTCGATGATACGGAGATGCCAATTGTGTATTGAACAAAATGGTGGTCCATTTGAACATTTTCTTCAACGCCTTATTTGTTTCTATATAGTGTACCCACTAAACCGTTTTCTATCATTTAAGTAGATATTTATACACAATAATTGTTTTTCTTCATCAAAAACATATTAATTGGATAATATTTTCCTAGATAATTCAATCAGAAATGGCTTTGATAATGATACTCCAACATAAACTTCAACAAATCAAAAGTTCTCTTAATTTGTTGAAGTTTTTGTTGGAGTATCATTATCAAAGCCATTTCTGATTGTATTATCTAGGAAAATATTATCCAATCAACATGTTTTTGATGAAGAAAAACAACTATTGTGTATTAATATCTACTTAAATGATAGAAACGGTTTAGTGGGTACACTACATAGAAACAAACAAGGCATTGAAGGAAATGTTCAAATGGATCACCATTTTGTTCAATTCACAATTGGCATATCCGTATCATCGACTGTCGCACGCATGTATTAACGTTCATGCTGCTAAAATCTTCAGTTTTTCACAAACATTATTTCAGACGTTAACTCTTTCTAAGTGGCCTATTACGAATTTGAGGCTGGGTTTGTTTGTCAGTTGATCTGTCATATGCAAGAAAGTATGGTAACATATCAGTGAATCCACGACATCGATTAGATCAAATAATATGAGGAATGAAAAAATTGAGTTATCGGTCTCATTCTGACTCACCCGTACTATGTTTCCGATTCTCCCAACAATGAAAAAATGTTCAGGATGTTGTCACATATTCCGATATGTTGTAAGAAATTATGTATTATGCCAATATTGCACATAGGAAATTATGTCTCTACTAAGGACATATCTTCAGTTTTTCTCAATTATCTCAGACACCTCCACTTTCAGGCACATGGAATGATGACTTTAAGATTGACTATCGATGAGCCGAACAGATATCAAACGCTCATTTGTCCATTCACTTGTCCCAAGAAAATATGAAGGAACAGAACATATGACCACATACCATCGCAACTACGCCACTGGTTTACAAAAATAAAAAATTAGCACGTTGATAAACCTTGATTAGTGTACCAAGTTTCAAATTTTTTCTTTCAGGAATTTTGGAGAAAACAAATTAAATCTTAATTTTTTTTCGTTTTTTCTATCACCCTGTATCTCAGAGGGGATGCATTTTAGGACGTACCTTGAAACAACTTTTGACCTCGAAATGAGGTGAGGATTCTGTAGTCAGATATTGTCGGTCTTATTCTGACTGTATATTGAATCATTTTAACAAGGATGTATTATTGGAAGAATTGTTCATTGCAATGAAATTGGGAACAGCCGCAAGGAAGGCGCCACCTATTATCTGTATTCTAAAATACCAATGATGACCATTGTTTTATCACTATAAGTGTAGTGTATACATTTTTACATTCATGTTTTTATTATTATAATATCATTTAAGGCAATGAATGAGCTTAAAGAATTTCACTTTAGTGTTTTTGATTAGTCCTCAGAAGCCAGAAGTTCTAAGTATTTGCTCTGTTTTTCAGTGTATTGCTGGTAATTCTGACAGATCACTTATATTAAATCTCCACTTTCGACTATTTTTCCAATACACAATCATTCATGTAGGAAGTATCACAATACCGTTAATATCAAAAAAATTATTTCAAAATGGTTGTGTTTGCAGTGATAAAGAATGACAATTGAAATTCACCACTTCATTCATAATTACGCCAAGTGATTTCTTTTGTCTTCTACTCTTCAAAATATGCACGGAACAGTTCGGTGTTCCGTTGTAAAAAACTTCAGCAAAAGAAAGACAAGAATGTTCAAATCCTTTCTCGTGCACATCGCGTACTGTTTTCTGATTGGTTCCTAAGTAACATTGATTTTAACTTTCTGAGGCACAGTTTCTGATGAGACGGATGTGACTGACAAACAGACGGAACGGTCAGACATCGGCGGACTGTTTCTGAGGAAAGAAACCTGAGAGAACTAGTTTGAGGCTTGGAATTGGTTCGTTGGTTCGAAATGGGAGCAATAATCTATGAAAATCTTGATTTTTCATTGGAAACTTTCGGCGAAGTTCTGAGTAACTGTTATGTGAAAATCCATTTTAATATTTTGGGGTTTCTATTCAAAATATATGAGTAACGTGCCAATACTTTTGGAGATAGTATTATACTTGCAAATTGATATCTATCACCACGATGTCTCAGCTCTAAATTTTACCGGTGTCGCGTTAAAGAGCAATTCAATGGACCCTCTGGGAAATTAAGGCACCAAGAAAATATGTCACCCCACATTTTTCTTCGTTGATAGAGGTTGGAAAAGTTGCATGAATGTTCCCATTTCCTATCGTACATCTTTCTCAAGTTGATCCGTAATTTATCGGCTGCATTATTTCGCAATAAAATATATCGGTTGATATTCATATACAGGGTGTTAACTAACTTGTTGCACTACCGCTAACAGTTGATACTTCATGACAAATTTAAAAGAATATTCCCTTGGAATAATTATAAAAAGTCCTTAATAAACCGAAAAAAAACATCAACATTTCGCTGATACTTCTGGATTACTCGACTACCATGTTAAATAACATTGACCTTCATAATGTCGATTTCCGTACTGCTTGGTGTTTACATTTTTTTCTCAATTAAAATAAACGAGCTCGTGTTTGGGTAATTTGTGAATATGCCGTTTGATGGTATTCACGTATTGCCCCCTGAGCACGAAGCAAGTGAAAACAGTCAAAATTCACACACACCCAAAAGCGTGTTTAACGCAAATTTTTTAAAATGACAGTTTTATCGTTTCATTAAAAATGAAAAATGTCTTATTCCTCAAGACAGCTGACTACAAAAACCTATACAATAGGTGAATGTTGGTCGCATTTCCAACAAAAAACAATCAATTCCGAGGCTAATGCCTCGTTTATCGTTGTCCAAAATTTGTTTCACAATGTAAATAATTTCTACTACTCTAGTGATTTTGATTTTTACAATGTTGTCAGCCTTACCTAGGACTTTGTTTTCTTGACCAATATTTTGACATAATCAATAAGAATGGAGTAACGACCCGCAATGGTAGAATATCTCCTTATTTCTTTGATTTTTCCACACAAGGAATTAAAAAATGGAATGTTGAAAATACGCACGAAACGGTTTGGTATTTGGTAGTAAGAACAAACTACAGCGAACTGACTACTGACATACATATTCAGATATTTCAATAAACGTTATTTCTTTTTCGATTTTGATTATAATATAATTACCATACCTAATTCGGGACGCTACCTGAGAGTGGTAGAACGTGAGAGTGGTAGAAAGATAATAGTCTTTGTTGTGGAAATGTCTGAACAAACAACACAAAGAATATATGTACAATTATTTTTCCAGTTAATATTTTCATCTATCACCAGACCCAGAAATTTGGTTTCATTTGTATTGTCAATGAATACGTCGTTGACGCAGACAGTTGATGTTGAACAGTTATTTTGCCAGGAATTTCAAGGTTTGTGTGTCAGTGGCTTTCAAATATAAGAAATTCAGATGTATAATAAAAATTTAATTAGACTCAGGACAGACCATTGCAGGGCCCCTATGTTGACAGACCAAATTAGTTGGTATGTGCGACTGTTCCAGGAATTAGTTCTGATATGTTTAGAGTTGTACAATTTCGATAACACAGCCCTATTCCAAATCCATGCTGGTTTGGCTGAGAATATGAAACCTTTTCAAAAAATTCCAGAGATGATTTAAAATATACAGGGTGTTTCATAATTCAGTATCAAGATTTCAGGGTCGTATGTTTAGGTCAAAATGAGACTTTTTTCCATAAACATCGATCTACAGAGCGTTAGAGTTTCAAGATTGTTTTATTTTTTCCTTCATAGCTCTTCCAGGTTATGCGATATCAAGATCAAATTTGAAACATAGGTTACGTTTTAGGGTTTACATCATCCAGTATGCCGAAGGAGCAATAATCTATGAAAATCTTTTTTCATTGAAACTTTCGGCGAACGTTATGAGTAAAGTGAAAACCCATTTTAATAATTTGCTTCAAAATGTATGAGAAGTTCACAAACGGAGATAGATAACTGCAAATTGACTTCATTCGGGATGTCTCACTCTAAATTTTACCGGTTTCCTTAAAAAAATTCAAAAAATTCAAAGAAACCTAATCACCCCCTTCTTTTATAAGGTTGGTGCTGAAATGCCCTCTCCTCGTACACACTTCCAGTTGTCCGTAATTTACGGCTGCTTTTCGCAATAAGAATATCGTTGATATCGTTCAGTAACTAACTTGTGGACACCCTCGGCTTCTGACACTTTTAAAAGAACCCTTGGTACTATGTCCCCAATAAAGAAAAATCAACGGGTTGCTGATACTCGGCTGACCGTGGTAATAACATGACTCAAATGTGACCGCTCTTGTCAATCCACATTGGAAAACACTGTATTTGGAATAATTTGCGGAATCGATGCCCTGAGCAAAGAATGAAGTGGAAAATCGTCAAAACCAAACTGTTGACGCAAATTTAAAGCAGCATCGTCCTCATAAATGCAAAATGTTTTAAAATTTCAAATATGATGAGAAACCATTTAAAAATTGGCGTAAAATAAAAACCAATTCATATCCTCTTTTCGTGCCCATATGTTTATGTAAATAATTTCTTACCTAGTGTTGATAAATGTGTATCAGCTGTCCTGGATTTTTTCTTGACCAAATTTTTTTGAACATTCAATAGAATCATAACGACCCGCGGTGAATACTTTTCGTCCCGGAATAAAAGGAAATGTTGAAATAACAAACGGTTGGATTTCTAGTAGACAACTACAGCGCTGTATGACATCGATATTAGAATTTCAAAAACGCCGTTTTGATAAATATAACAAACCTATTTGGACGCCCTGGGTGGTAGAAAGGTATAGTACTTTGTTGTGAAATCCTCCAGATAGTTGAATAGAAATATCAAATTTCCAGTTAATATTTTCATCTATTCACCAACTGATTTTTTCTTGTATTGTCAAAATCTCTTGATCAGCTTATGTTGAGTTATGCGTGAATTTGGTGGCGTGGTTCATAAAGAAATTGAGTATAATAAATTTTATTCCCGAAGGTGCTGATGAGAATTTATAGAAGTTCTATAGATTAGAAAATCTTAGCGCGTACAACCTCTGAGCTTCAAGTCCGTTACCATTAGCAAGACCATAAACAAAATGGATGTTGAACAAATACACGATGAGACATCCACCAACTTTCAAATAATATCACATGCTTCAAAACAAACCTAAACGTCAGAATGAAAATAGTAGTCAAAGCCCAATGATTCTCCTTTTCATTGTTTCATACATTTAATTAACTCTAGCGAATTACAAAAAATGATTTTACTTTTTTCTCGATACCGGTCGCAGATTCATAAAAATTACTGGAGATAAAAAATTATAAACAAAACAAAGAACTCATTTCATATGTTAGAATCCACCAGCGGCGCACTACTACCTCTACGAAAAAGGGCTTGACCCATGAGAAAATATCTTCCTGTAGATTCTCACAATCACTTGACAGACTGGATGATGTAAACCCTGGAACGTAACCTTTGTTTTAAATTTGATCTTAATATCACAAGAACTAAAAGAGCTATGAAGAAAAAAATAAAAAAATCTTGAAACTTCAACGCTCTGTGGATCGGTAACGAATCGTTTGGGGACACATATTTGTGGAAAAAAAGTCTTATTTTGACCTGAAAAATACGCCCCTGAAATCTTGATACTGAATTTTGAAACACCCTGTATATCTAAGATATTTGAGAAATTTGGCGTCATTGTTATTGGCCGATATTTATCTAGAATATAAAAAAGACCCTTATGTTGAAAACGATACATTCACTAAGGAGGTCATGGGTTCAATAATGCTATTTAGACATTTTTTCAAAAGGAGTTAGGATTTCAATAATGTTTTCAGTTCTATGCTATTCAATTAATTTTTTTATTATATACATTTTTTTATTTCACTTTTATCAATTTTGTTTGTGATTTTTCCGGAGCATTTATCAAATGATTTGTGAACAGATTTGATACTTCATTTTCATACATTATTCCATCTTCAATAATTTAAATATTATGGTATGAGTTAACCTTTTGGTTACTCAAGCCCGAAATAATTTTCCGGACTGCTTTGTTAACGATTGTTGAATTTGCTGTAGTATTTTGATGGTAATTTGTTAATATTTTTTACCAACCTTTCGTGTGTTTTTTAGCTGCATTATATGTGTTACGTAATTCAGGATGTTCTGATCGTATAATGTAAATCTTTCATTCGACACTAGATGATTTAACGTCATCTGTGACCCCTTTTTCAATGTTTTTCTTGGTGCTGTAGCGTTTTCTCAAAGGAAAGTACATTTCAAAATAGAAGAGGAAAACTTCCAGAAACAAATCGAAAGCATTGTTCAAGTCAGATATATTATAAAGTTCAGACCAATTTTCTTGTAGTAGTGCTGTATTAAAACGATTAATTGCCTGCTCAATGTAGTTAATTCTCAAAAGAAAATAACCACTTTTCACATCAGTTTGTTCAGGAATCTCAAACGACGCCGACAGAGTCATTTCAGTAAGTAAATATATGATCGATTATGATGACTGAATGATGTAATACTTTTGTAGGCCACTCAACAACAACAAACTAAAACTGACTGAAATGTTACTGAGTTTATTAAAATTATTCAAGCCTGCTGAATTGTCATTGAGCCATTTTCGAGCTATGTTATTGGAACTTAAACGGCGATACAAAAAATAATGTATGAATCAAATAGCGAGAAACCCACCTGATTTCCCCACTCCGCCTTGACCTAGGATCATAACCTTCAATGTTTTTGGTCGTGGATATAGTCCCAGTTTTGCCAAAGACGATTTTGGTGATGTAGCATTCATGTCCCTGATGGCATCTGAAAAAAAGACAATCTATGATCAAAGTTGCTACTATTTTTCCACATCTATTGTTCTAAAATCCACCCCAGTGGATTTCAATTCTTAGTAGTGTTTTTTTTTGACAGAAGTGGTACAATTTTCACAACTCAGTAGGGATTCCTTTGATATTGATACTGGGTCGGAATATGTGGAGCGCACATTTTTTATCAATTCTCTTTGAAGGAATGACATAACAGGTAACCTTTCGTGCAGTCAGAATTCAAAAACCAAAGGAGAATCTTACAAGAAAATCCTTTTTATATATAATTACACTTGAAATATGGAAATACCTTGGTGTCTTCTGTCTTTGTATTTGTGAAATATAAAATAGATAGAATTCCCAGGCATTTGCAATCTCTCTGAGGAGTAAATGCTGTTTTTTATGTATTGGTAGAAAAATTATGGTATCACGTTTTTTTACGATATACAGGGTGCCCCAAAAATTATGCATTCCTTGAAAGTATATTAGAACACGACATTTATATAAAAAAAACCATATTTGTTTCCTAAAATCACCCATTTTCTCAATAAATGATCATCGGAATCTAAAAAAAAGTGTTGACTGACAACCCCGCATTCAATGATACATTCATAAATAAGTGTTTAGTTTCATGTAATAATTTGAACGGGAAATAGTAATATTTCATAAATATATATATAATAAGTACATGGTCTGTGGTACTTTCATATTGCTCTATACGCTAGGAACAATCATTTTTCCAAATAATAACGAAAAACTTATAATAACAAGGCTAATAATCAAATCTGCTGAAAATTCTTTCATATAATTAGGAAAATGACCTCAGATGTTTCGGCAAACTTCAAACGTTAAAGTTTTGATTATTATCGCATTCCATCTACTATGGATAATCATCTATGAAAAATAAGGACTTATACAGTGTCCGGCATAAAGTTCGCAGCATATGGAAAACTTTTTTATTATTGATTTAAAAAAAAATCATTCGTGATAAAAACCTCTGCTTCATCCCAAACCTGAATTGCAAACACCAAAATTGAATTTTATACGACCCTATACGAGGGAGATAGAAAAGCATGCTTTGTTTTCGAAATAATATGATCCCATCACTTTATTTCTCACGGTATAATTCAAATTCATGGGGAAATATTGTTCAAAATCGAATGTTGATCCAGAAATTCGAATCATAGCCACTTATGACAAATTTCATATTTCAACTTTTTTCCCATTTTTTCCTCATCGCCCTGTACAACATAGGAATATTATGCTAGACGAATGGTATATTGTTAGATATGATGATATCACTCTCTGAATGTTTTCTCATTTCTCCCTCCCATCGGAAAATCACATTAATTGAATTATGTGATGGAATTTCACAAAATCTTGCTGCAAATAGTAAAAAAAACTGAATTGTCTCCGAAGTATGATGCCAGAATGAAAATGAATTTATTTTAATAACATTTTCAAGGACAATCAGGAATTGTAAAATATGATAACTTTTGTACAGTTTTTTTTCAAGTAAGGCATCAGAATGCATCTTCAATATTTTATTAAATTTTTTGCAGCATTCAACGTATAAAATTGAGGTTTCAATCCACTCGAAAAATTCATTCACGTATTATTTATGAATTTCGAAATATCGTAAATTGTTTCATTCGACTTCGATAGCAATACCCAGCTTCCATAGTTTTGTTCTTTGCATTTCACTGTAAATGATTGAGATACAGAACATTTGCCGATCACAGTTGGCTTTGAAAACAAATTCATTTCTAATTGTAAACAAACCATTTTTGACACATCAAGAATAACTCACAAATCTGTAGAGTAATTTCAGTAGTTTTTCAACTCAATCATTGCTGCTCGACTGAGTATACAGGAGAGAGTGGAGATTGTAATGATACATGGTGACAAGAGCCAATATTTTTGATGACAGACATCCAGGTAAAACCGTTCATAATTCGACAATTACAAGAATTTTGAAAACATTCAGGGAATCTGGATCGGTTTCGAAAAAATACAAAGTGACACATTAACGACCGATAACTGAAAATGAAGAAACTGTTATGAACGGTTGAAAATCCAAGAATGTCATTATCGCAAAGAGGAGAAAATCTTGGTATATCCGATCGATCAATGAGAAGAGTTCTAGGTAATAATAAATTCAAACCGTATGAACCAAAATTCATACACACTTTGAAACCGAGAGATCCGGATAATCGCTTGGATTTCTGTTTCTGGTTTCAGTCTATGATGGAAGATAACAGACAGTTTAAGGTTAAGGTTTTTTAGAAGATATTCCTCTTGATCTTCGCAATAGAATGTGGTTACAACATGATGGCGCTCCTGCTCACTATTCGGCAGAAGTCAGAGATCATTTAAATGAAGAATTTCCCAATAAATGGATAGGACGGAATGGGCCTGTCAGGTGGCCCGCTAGATCACCAGATTTACCAAAACTGGATATTTTCTTATGGGTACATACGAAATATGGTTTTCATCGAGCCGCCAACTTCTTCCGAAAATATGCGACTTAGAATAACGAATGCTTTTCGCAGTAATACACCAGCTGTCTTGCGCAGGGTAGAACAGTCTTCCAAACACAGACTTCAGCTTTGCATTCAAGGAAATGACATGTTGAACATATGTTATAAAAGTTTCATTATCAACTTTCATTAAACTTTCCCTTTTATAGTTTTATAGTAATTCATGAATATACACCATAACATGAAAAAAAATTAATATTAGTAATATGTTTTTTCATTAAATCGTGTTTGGTTTGATATTGCACGATTTATGTGTAAAATTGTGCATCCAAAGAAAAAGATAATTTTCCATTAAGAAAAATGTGATACATACATTTATTTCATAAAAATATATTTGTTTGGACACCTTGTAATGTACATAATTGAAACAAGATATCTTTCGTATATTCTTATCGGTCGTCAAATGGATTTCGCTTTGAACCATAGGGAATACTTGATGACATTCGTAGAGCCTTTGTTGGCGCTTCTTATGGATCGATAATATACAGGGTGTTCCATTTAAAATAAGGAAGATTCTGCAAATTTTTATTTACAATATGTGACAAGCTGTTTCTCATACCCTGTATATCACAGGTCGACTTCAGATATATTGTGTGAGAGAGTTACCAATGTAGAATATCTGACAAAAAAAAATCAATTGGGCTTGGCACAACTTTATAATTTCAAATATTCTGAGTGACGAATATTGGAAAAAAAAACCTGTTATGCTAGAAATCTCGAAAACCGTCAATATTTTCGAAGTGAAGATGTACATGAAGTATCTTTTATTTTCTATGTAAAAACCGAAAAAGCGATAAAAAATATAGGTTGCCATTTGAAAAAACACAGTCGGGATCCGCCCAGAAAAAATTGAACACCCTGTGTGACCGACAATTTTTTTATTTTATCGAGCTCGAGCAATAAGGTAATATTATAGAAATATAGATTTCTATCTGTTTCCTAAATAGAGATATGGAACACCGATTAGTTCAAACACTTTCATTGGTTGATGTACAAATTTAAGGCATATTTGCTTGAGCACAAAATTTTTCTTGCACTTGTTTACCATACATGGCTGCCTCTGCCCAGTCACACACCACACCACTGTTCTACTAATAGATTCTATTATCTATACCCCAAACCTGATAAAAATTATAATCTGTAGTGGTTTATGGTCTACTATGTACTTTTACGGAGAATTATATTTTTTTTCCGGTTTCTTCATAATTCAACATTATAATATGTACGATTCTGAACGAATCCTATATTTTGAGTAGAAGATGCATTTATTCAACTCCCTCGATCATATTTTCATTCATATTAACCCGAATTCCTGAATAGTGGACGTCGGACTCGAATCTCAATGGATCCATCAAAAGTCATGATATTTGTAATAGGATTGGGAGTGTGATACATCAACCGGCAATTGACTGTAATCACAATTGCTGCTTTGTTTCACGCCAGCAATCAGTACATATCGAATACGGAGTGAAATTACAGCTCGTGATGATCCACTTGTAATGACATTGTGTTAGTTGTCACGGATTGCATTGTAATGCGACATTAGTTTATAAGAAGTTTGCTACATACCGGGTGGCCAATTATGTGGCCTAAAACTCGATTGAACTATTTGGAAGCACACAAGTTGCTTCATAACTCTAGATCATGAGGCCTCAGTACTGGCATGTATGTGGAATAAAAAAAAATTCATAATAATTACTTCAAGAACGTTTCTATATCCTTCGATAGGACACCGCGTCGAATTCAACATTATAGAGAACTACGCCAGCAATTAGATGAAAAAAAATAATGGAGAAAAAACCTCACAATTAAATACATTAATGGATTTCCAAAAATCGTAAATTTAAACCGGATCCGGTACCCAGCCACAACACATGTAGTCTCTCCATATACTACCAAAACGTCAGAGGGAACTGCCTTTCATAATCCTGCCTCCAGTGGTGAAATGGATATGGTCTGCCTCTCCGAGACCAATCTTCAAGATGATATATTCAACCAGGAAATCTTTCCATCAATGTATAATGTATTTCGATGTGATCGTGATCTGGCAACCAATGAAGGGGTGGCGTCCTTTTGACGTCCAGAGACAGTTTTAGATTATTACCAAACTACTAATTTCTAGTTTTTCAGTCGATTCACTTGAATCTCGTCGAAATAGGTCACATGTTATATTCCTTTTCAACCTTATTCACAACAATTTGGACTGCAGCTGCATTTTGGATATGTTGAAGTTTCATATTCCTAGACTCACATCTCGTAGAAACATTACTTTCTACCTTCCACTTCGTCACACCAATGTTGAATTGAATGCACCTGTTTATAAGATGTGCAATACATATAATAAGATGAATGAAACCATTGACATTTTTTGTTGCAGTGTGGCCTCTATAAAAAAATTGGACTGTTCTGTTTTTGTCCAATGATTTATATTGATGTATATAGCTAAAATGTTGAATAGTTCTCACTGTATATTCCTATTCTGCAATTGGGTCTTGTATCTGTTGAATAATGTAATTAAAAAAAAATCGTTTTCAGCTCTAAGAGACACACCCCCCGAAGTTGATATTGTAGGCTCCAAATTAGTGCTAGGCAACTTTGCCTTGGGTTTACATTCCTCGTAGTTGCTCTAATAGTCACTACGAAACATTGCTCGATTTCTTGGAGAGTTCGGATCCTGTTACTGAAGGAAACTTTCTACTAGTTGGTGATTTCAATATTCCTAAGTACGACGTTGACTTCAATGATGCTAAATTCCAGTACATTCTCAATTCCATGTAAGCAACTGAGTTTAAACAGTACAAACTGGATCTTGTCATAACCAACTATGAGAATTGTATTGTCTCCAAATATTATCAACCTTTTGTTAACATTCATGTTCATCATCCTGCCCTTTATATTGCATTGCACTGTCGAATTCCTCATATCAACGACTTTTTTATTAATGCGACAGATGCAAATAATTTTCGTGAGGCAAACTTCCCAGCTATGTATGAATTGATCAGGACAACCGAATGGTGTGACGTTGCTGAAAGTCGATTCGGCATGTACTTTAATCAAAAATTACACAGCATCTTTAGTCAAACTGTTCCACTGGAAACAGTGAAAATACGTAAATTTCCCCCTTGGTTCGACGCCGATGTTATAAGTCACATGAAAAAGAAGGAATTAGCATTTAAAAACTACAGGAAATATAAAACATTTTATCAGAATCGATTTTCGGAACTGAGAAAAACCGTTAAAAATAAAATGAACGCAGCATACCTTTAATGATTTTACAAATACAGCTGAAAATAATGTTTTATCAGACAGTTCCAATTTCTTGTCATTCATACATAGTAAAAAAGGGCATTCGCATCGTCCAATCCAGCGACTGGGAAAGGTTTCAATCAGAAATTCTCTAACTACTAGAGCATAATGTGGATCAAATAGTAGAATCCATTTGACCAGGATGATTAATGACTGGATATGTTGCAGTTGAATATGGAACTACATCAATTTGCAAAATTTCTAAATACGAAAGTGGAAATATTGTGTCCGAAAGAAATACATGAAAGAAGCGAATTTTGTGGCATAGTGGACAAATTATTAAATTAAAGATAAAAGCATCCTCAAGTGGGAGTCGAACCCACGACCTTATGATCTCTAGCCATACGTTCTAACCAACTGAGCCATTCGTGGACATAGGAATCGACACACACTTGTGAATCCTTTCCTTCCATAATTTAATGTTCATGTTAGAAATGAATCGAAGATCAAACGTACTTATCAATGACCGTCGAGATCCGTTACCTGTCACTCTAACATCATCGTTAATTGACGATTTCAATAGCAGATTAAGGAAGATGATCTCTAACCACTAATAAGATTCAGCCAAATATATAATGTAAAAGTGGAAATATTGTATCCGAAAGAAATACATGAAAGAAGCGAATTTTGTGGCATAGTGGACAAATTATTAAATTAAAGATAAAAGCATCCTCAAGTGGGAGTCGAACCCACGACCTTATGATCTCTAGCCATACGTTCTAACCAACTGAGCCATTCGTGGACATAGGAATCGACACACACTTGTGAATCCTTTCCTTCCATAATTTAATGTTCATGTTAGAAATGAATCGAAGATCAAACGTACTTATCAATGACCGTCGAGATCCGTTACCTGTCACTCTAACATCATCGTTAATTGACGATTTCAATAGCAGATTAAGGAAGATGATCTCTAACCACTAATAAGATTCAGCCAAATATATAATGTAAAAGTGGAAATATTGTATCCGAAAGAAATACATGAAAGAAGCGAATTTTGTGGCATAGTGGACAAATTATTAAATTAAAGATAAAAGCATCCTCAAGTGGGAGTCGAACCCACGACCTTATGATCTCTAGCCATACGTTCTAACCAACTGAGCCATTCGTGGACATAGGAATCGACACACACTTGTGAATCCTTTCCTTCCATAATTTAATGTTCATGTTAGAAATGAATCGAAGATCAAACGTACGACGTCATTGATGTTCTTGTTGAGTCCGCGGATGTTGCAAAAATCAATCTTTAATGTTGAGTCCCCTCGAGTACCTCTCGCCCGGAAATCCGAATGGAGAGGTATTTTGCTTCCGGAGTGTTTAACTCTAGGAGACTTCATCATTATTACTATTAGGATGCACCTGAAAATAAAGGAGGAATTGGGGAAAAGGAAAGAGGGAGACCGGAAAGTATCGACCGAACACTGAAACATGGAATGATCCATTTCACAGCACACAAAGTCGATATGGTGGTATTTCACCGGGCGATGAGACCATCTTCCACCTACGGTTATCCTTTTAGTCGCCTCTTACGACAGGCAGGATTTACCATGGGGCTATTCTAAAGCCGACCCCATGCGACCTCCGACCCCATGCGACCTAAAGTCAAAACCATTAAGAAAGTCAAAACCATTATTGTGATTACACACTTGCATATTTTTACAAAACTTCATGGGTCTATTAAAGTTTTCATTAGGTTCATGTATAAGTTTGACTTTATATGGATGTAATTTATCTTTTTCATTGTTGCCAGATGAAGTTGTAATTGAACGATGTGGATTTTTCAAATTCCAAGTAATACATTTAATTGAGTGTCATCGGTAAAGGTAGGCTTATTCTCAACATTGCCAATTTAATTAAATTTGTGCAATATTTTGCCTAATGACGATTTGCTTATCGGTTCTCGATCAGGATTTTTTTTCATTGAATATGTCGCATACTTCTTTTACGATCGCCGTAACCTGAGATCATCAAAAATTCCATTTGCTGTTTTTCTGACAGTACCTATATTGTAATTTCAAATGATTTCTTTTAGGGTAATATTTTTCAGAAAGATATTGAAGACTTATAAATCGATATTCTACACAACAAATCAATTTAATGGCAACGACCATACCACGTTGAGTGTTACCGGTTCTCGTCTTAAACCAGTTTTTTAAATTCTCTTTTTCTGGTACAGCAACTAACAAACACTACTATAAATAACTTTTAATAAATCAAATTCTTTGGATCATCCTGCAAAAAATTAAAATACTCGTATAGGTGAATACTGGTGACGAGTCGCTGAACTTTCATTGTCAGCGGGACACATTGCACAAAGCGGGTCTACCTGCCACCACCAGCGGGGATGCCCCCCACTGTTTTCTCCTGTGAATTCGTGCGGAGCATCGGAACCGGACCAACACCTCCTCCCCGGGGAGACCTGGAGAGGTAGATGTATGCGATCCCCACATATCCAGTACCCCATACAAATACTGCATATCCCTCAGTGGATCTCCCACAAGAGTTTGACTGTATATATGTATATATTTTATGTTTTGTTTTGTAATTTGTGACCTTCCTAGGGTAACCTAGTATGTAACTATAGGTAATAAATATATTTTGATTTTGATTTTGGTTCTCGTCTGATCACCGAAGTCAAGCAATGTCGGGCGCGGTTAGTACTTGGATGGGAGACCGCTTGGGAACACCGCGTGTCGTTGCCATATATATTTAATAAATAAAAATACTCCACATGTGTCTGGCCGAATGACGAAATGTCTAAGCCAAAAAAAAAAAAAAAAAAAATCAATTTAATAATGACATATGCAATGGCAACTGAAAACTTATTGTCTGGTTGGTAAGGGCTTTCAGATGTTTTCATAGCCTACTTGACGTTTGGAAATATACTTGAACTAATTACTGAGTAATTTTCAGGTATTCATTGCAAAATTAATGATGACCTGAATATTAAGGAGTATGAGCACCTGCTTCCCTTATACTCAGTATACTGTAACTCAAAATGTTGCATATGACGTATGTGGTATGGTTGAACTCAGAAAAATATGAGCTTTTGATTTTTTATATAAAAATATACCCTTTCCTTTCGTTTTTCGTCGTCATATCTTGTGAGATAGTGGGGGTAAAAATTATTTTTTTGTTGAAACTCGTGAGATAATCGAGCGTTTCCACACTTTATGAACGCACCTACATATTACCCCAAACACGAGTTAGCTGCTGTGAACGTTGAGGAGATCTTTCGACTGTCTTCTGTCTCCATCAGATTGATTCCGGGCCTCCATTATGTTGTAGTGTCATCAAAACTACATATGTGTGCCAAGTTTTAACAGGATCGATTCACAGGTGTGAAATCAGTTAATCATCCCCTATTTTGCTACCCTTGGGATGAACTTACAAGCGTACCCTATACAATAAAAAAAGAATCATCTCAATCGGATAACCCAGTACAAAGTTATGCGTGGTAGAATCTGTTAGGAAGTAAACATTCAGTGGGTGAACAAATACAAATAGGACCAATATCGAGGAATACCCTATACAATAAGAAAAGAATCATCAAAATCGGATTACTGTGTAGAAAGTTATGCGTGGTCATATATAAAAAAAGTATACGCGTCGACTAGAGAACCTCCTCTTTTTTTTTCGTCAGTGAAAAATTGTAGTCAATTAACGAATTATGTGTTCATAATGTCCACCTAATGCTTCTCGACAATGAAATATTCGATTCGAAAATTCTCCCCGAACATTATGTAACATATCTGCAGGTATAGGATACCCTATGAGAGGGATTGGACATCGTGGACCAATCGAATCGCCGGCACGATCACCAGATATCATACCTTGTGACTTCTTTCTGTGGGGTTACGTCAAATCGAAAGTATATGAGCTACATTCGGACTCTTTGGAAGAACTGAAACAACGAATAACACGGGTGTGTGCTGGTATCATGTTATAATCCAGATACTCTCGTTGGAAGTGAGCAGGGGCCCCGACTTGCTGGAAAGTGATGTGTTCCTGGAATTCGTTCTCATTTTCTTCTAGTATTTGAAGTATGAGTGGATCGATCGTTTCTTGTAGCATATCCAGGTATATTCCAAATAAATAACCGTTTGAATTTGCTTCCAGAAATAAAGGACCTACAATATGGTTTCCTAGAATTCCTACCCACATATTCAGTTTCTGTGTTGCTGATTGGAATAATATCGTCTGCAAATGCAATTTTAATATCTCTAAACTAATTCCTCCATGCTGAAATGCCAAAGTTGAAACATCTTCCGAAGCCAACGTGAAGAGCGCTAAAGAGATTGTATTGCCTTGTCTGACTTCTCTGTGGATTGGTATTGTATCGTTTTTCATATCCTCGATTGTAGTGATGCAATAGATGAAGATGTAAAGACCCACATAGCAGTCAGACAAGGCATCAGTAGTAAGAACTTGTTATTCAATTCCCTGATGTGTGTTTTTGTAAATAAATTCGAAAGCATCGGCACATAATATCACAGAGAAATAGTGAGAGCTTGAGGTCACAGGGTCAACCAATCCGTTATTGATAAATGAGATTGACTAATTATTATACCAGTAACAAAGGCGGCTTTGATATGATGAGCCGACAGTCATTCACCGGACACTATAAAGTCGTAAATAGATTTCATCGGAAACAAAATAAAAATCAATTAATTGATAAGGAGCAATGCTGCGATTCACTCACAGGGCACTCATCATATCTTATTATAAAAATGAGAAGTAAACGAAAAACAAGTTGTCTTTCTGAACTTGACCCACGTCCATTTTTATTACGATAAATTTCTGTATGAAAGCGACGGGCCGGAATAATCAAGAGGTAGTAACGTAGTTGAGGCAGTTGAAAAACAGAAGTCAGTCGGATCATTTTGAACAGTGCGGGGTCACGTTATTTTCAATAAAATGTAGCGAGTTCAGAAATATAAGTCATCAATTTAAGTCATACGGTTTTGAAATTTAGTTTTCAGAGTTTGTTAAAATCATTCGGTGTGTAGTCAGACCCATCAATTTATTGAGTTGAAATGATCCAACTCATTGTGCGATTAGATTATCAAAGTCAATATTTCAATAGTGGAAGTTAGTGTTGATAGAGTCAGTTTCAAATCATCTTAAAACAAAGTCAGTTCTTCAGAATAAAATGAGTATTTAATAAGGATTCTAGAAAATTTACGTAATTGGTATCGACTGCAAGTTCAAGCGAAAAGTAAAAAATAGATGTATACAGAAGTGCGGATTGAATAAAATTCAACGGAAAAATAAAAGGGGGCTTGAAGTAAAACGAAGCAAACTAGGGAAGTTCAGGTGTGCAGAGATTCTAGGACACAGACAGAAACAAACATGTGTATCAAGTAGGAGTATTCTTTTATTCATATTTGGCAATCAACATAGTTCACTGAGGAAATTTATCAATGACACTAGAATATGTCAGATGTGTAACTATATATGGGTTCCTTTTGGCAAGTCACAAAAAATACTTATCTTTTGCATCCTATACTCTGAATACCTAATATGATAGGGTTCAATATCAATGATTACCATCGAATACAATTATTTCTGTACATATTTCGATCATCGGGATATAAATATTCTACCGGCTTTTGGTGCTCGAGCACATGCCTCTCAAAAACAGGCAGATGCAAAGGAAACAGAATGAATACTGCATCGAAATGTTTCCAGTAATTGTAAGCTTGTTTATGGAAACATTCCCGAAGAGCTGCTCCGAATGTTTCTTGAGATCCTGAAACTTTCGCGAGTGACATTAAGCGGGAGAATGAAGTGCACCTGACCTAGATACCACACCGCTCATTTATCTCAAACTACTTCTCTCCCAACATACAACGAAGCTTATTAGGATCTCCGAGTTTATACAACTCTTCAGTAACTGTACTGTTTGCTACGCAGATCTCACTTCGAGGAGAAATGCATTCAATTCATCGGTTTGACATCGTTAACCCAGATTAGTTGTATGAAATAGAATTGCATGATTACATTTCATTGAGTAACACAATTTCCTGGACTGATATACTATCCAATGTTTTATGAAGGCTATATTTCCTTGTTTGACAGAGACAACTAACTGTATAGAAAGAGTAATGAAATATACATTTGACACTACCACAATTCGGAATGGATGTCTAAACACCTTTTGAAAAATTCATGTACAGAATAAAAAGCATATTCAAGTAAACATCTCAATTGTAATTTTTGAACTTTTTCATTTTCAATTCTTTATTGAAGTGGGATGTGCATTAATAGTTATTTACGTGACAAGTGGGATTTAAACATTATCAACGCACATATGTGAGAATTGTGTGTACGTTAATAATGTAGTATCTCCATGGTTTGGTGTTCCCTGCCAAACTACTTCATAGTTCCCTTGTCAATTGTCAATCTTGTCACTTGGGTCCAGTACCACATATCAACAATGGCTTTTAAAAGTTAAAGAGAAAAATTGTAATCTCAATTTTCATCCTGGCCATTTTAACATGTGGGTCACGTAAACCTATATATTTTTCATTGATCATGGATGTTTTATGGTCTTTTTGGCTTCTTGTACACCTGACGAGTAAGTAACCTCACATTTAAAATATGTCAATTTTCTTTCTCAAAAAAAAAAAAACTTTTCAGTAACTTAGTCTCTATCAATAGAACTTACTTTCAGGTACGCAGTGATGATGACCTAACGGTCGAAAGCGCTCTGCTGCGAATTTAATAAATTATTTTATGCACGAAATACAATTTTCTTTCATCGATTTCATCGATAATAATGTAGTATCCCATGCGTAGCGTACACAATTTTATCTACAATTGTCAAGGATTCTATTAGTATCAATAAATAGTTATTTCCGGTGACTTCGTATTAACGAGTCTGTTTATTCTACATGAAATCGATCGTTAATGACCCATATTGAAGTTCAATTTCTCTATTATGCATAATTGTGATATATGCAGCAAAACATACACTGAGTGTTCCAGGCAGGGAATCGATACCAATAATGAACCAATTAAACGAAGTTTATTTGAATAATGACCAATCGTGAAATATATAAAAATGATGTATGAAATATACGGATTACATCTTTTGACAACTCATCAATCGTTCATTTCAGTTATGTTATACAGGGTAGGGGGGTATCTTCCGAGTAGTCGAGTCGAGATCATATTCAAAACATAAATCTTCAGCTCTAAAAAATCGACCATTAATAACCCATTAATGGTCGATTTCTCTATAATTCTTCATTGTGGTATAGGCAACTAAACATACACAATTCAAATGTCAAATATATTACCTGCGCGCTGTCAAATTTATTATTTAAAATCTCCGTTAAAATATCTCGATCATTAATAGCCACCATTAATACACTAGTTGATTGAATATTTATTTAAACGCGAGATTTTGGATTTGGATTTTAAAATACATAAATTTGACAGCGCGCAGGTAATACGATTTGACATTTGAATAGTATTTGAATTCGTGTATGTTTAGTTGCATATGCCACAATGATGCACTAATTGAGAAATTGATTATTAATGGTTGATTTCGGTGTATGTTTGGCTGCATATATCACAATTATCATTCATAGAAATTGAATGTAATATTATAACGATCAATTTCGTTTAGATTAAATAGTTTCGACAATACGAGGTCGACGGAAAACTATCTAATTATTATTCCACTTCGACGTACTTATGACAGTTTTCAGATAATTAAAAACACGAGTTGTCTGTGATAATTTTTGTAACCGTAGCAAGGTAGGTATAAACAAAGCCGTTCATAGAGTCAAATTAAATTGTCAGGTCGGTGTCCACAAAGATCATTAAGTTTTTTGAGTGAAAATGTCTAAGTTAAGATGATCTATCATCCGATATTGAAAATGCGGCGACAACTTTCAACTTCGTACCCGAGAAATCCCAAGAAAAATACCGTTTAGTATACGATAAGAGAAAAGAAGGTTGTTAACATGACGAAAGAAAAGTGACTTTTAGTATATTTCAATGAACTAAGCAAAGTACAGAGACCTTCACCTCTTTGGTGCTATAACTCAATGTTGAGGACATAATTTCTAATTAGCAAAATGTCATATCAAGAAACATACTATTTGACGGCATTCAAACGGAAATCAAAGGGGTACAAACCTAAGAAGTCGAAGGTTTTGGATAATATTTCCTATAGAATATCAATTTTCAATATTTATATTTCAAAAACCAGACATAGGAAATTAATGGAACTTACACGAGTGTAGGGTAATTTACTTTGAAGTATAAGTGAAAAATATGATTCAAATTGACAGGTTCATTCAAGATTAATTAACAAACATATATATTAGGTGCAAAACCTATTTCAACTTATATTTGTAAAGTATATTTCAACTTATGTATGAAAAGTGATTGTAGATTTCGAAACTAATCATATCAAGCAATTAAGTCTTTCCCAGGTAGTTTTGGCTTCAAAGCGGATTTATTGTTTCGAAAAGGCTTTTTTAAGTGACTAATGTTAAAAACATGAAGTATAAATAACAAACATTTTTCAAAACAATTAGTGTTTTGGAAGAAAGTTAAAACTTTTGAAGAAAATATTCTTATCATAAGCAGATATTTTTAATGAAAAATGCTCAGTCCCACTAATGGGAGCAATGATAAAGATTGGCGAAATATGCTAAATTGTCGCTATTTTTTATCCACCCTGTATAACAGGCGGCTTCTTTTGTTTTAACGACCCACTGACTGACATGTCATTCGACTTTCTTTGAACCAGCAATGCTATTATTTAGTTACTAATCATCTAAAAAGTAATACTTTTGAATAAGTGAACCTTACTATGTTTTAGTAAAACAGTTATTTTTATGACTTAAAAAAGTTTATATCTCCGAAACTAGACATAGAAACTGATTTAAACTTGCATGTGTATTGGTACCTACAAATTATGATCATAAATGATTTTTTGTTGAATAAAGAGCTGGAAAATCTATAAAACATCCAATTGGTATAAACACTATTGGCAGTATGTCAAAATTAACTGAGGAGTTACTCGAATTGTTTACGTCGATCTTCAACTACACTTTTGGCTGATTTTGGGGCAGATCTCTTCAGTATAAAATGCCAAAGGGTACATCGGAACTTCTACTGACAATAAGGAGGGACGGAAAAGAACATTTTGGGAGAAAATTCCCTAACATAAAAATTTTCTACTCATAATAATTGCAATTATTCAAATAAATCTGGCATCAACTTGTATAATTGTAAAGACCACACTGTACATTTAAATAATAAATAAGTATTCACATACATTTTAAGTGAAAAATAACATTTTGCTTAATGTCCATTGTTATTGTTTATGGAATAGATGAGTTTTCACATAATTATTGAGAGAAAAATAACGATTTGTTGAATTTTCATCGTGTTCTTCGTATTCATTCAATAAACCACCATTTCAGATCACAAATCAGTTTTGTTCGATTTTGGCATAATAAAAAAATCTAACCGAATGTTTGGCCAACTCAAACGTAAATATAGTGATGAAACAATTCAAAAATTTATCACTGACCTCGAGAACGGTAGGATAGGACTTTTTGATATAAATGAAGTGGACAAGTTTTTGAGTAATTATTTGAAATATTTTTATTTTATTTTGTATATAAAATATAAAATGTATTCTATGATAAGTAAATGGATAAATGATGAAGTAAAAAAACTTTTTAACAATAAATTGAACCGACGAAAAAATCAACTGAAAAGCAAAAAATTAAATAAATCTTTTTAGTCTTAATGATAATTGAGCTCCTAAACTAATGTGGGTAACCAATTTTGATTCGGCGCCAAACAAACAATTATCGAAATCTTATATTACTCGAAGAATAATCAAAACCCGCTATGCATCTCCCTGTCATCATTTTACGCTTCTCCTAATTCAATTGCTAGTTTTTTTGGCGCCAACTCAAAATTTGTTACTCACATTAGTGCCGGAGCTCAATTATCATTGAGACTAAGAAGGTTCATTTTAGTTTTTGCTTTTCAGTTGATTTTTTCGTCGGTTTAATTTTTTGTTAAAATGTTTTTATTTTTATTTTTTTTGTGGCTGATATCTACTAATTACTACCCACTTAATTTTTTATTACTTTAACTATTTATTGTTATATAATATAAATTATTTTTGGAAGTTCTGGTTAGTTGATTCCATCACTTTGTATATAATTCCATCCTTTCATAGAATGTTATTGTTGTGACGGATGTAGGAGGATCTGTCAATGTCAACTACATATGTGTGCAAATGTTCACAAGTGAAAAATCAATCATCCCCTATTTTTCTACCCATAGTGGTGGATTATTTCACTCCAAATTGGGATATGATCAACTATGAGGTATACCCTATCTAATGGAGAAAGAATCATCCAAATCGGAAAACCCACTACAAAATTATGCCTGATAGAATCGGTTAACGGACCAAAATTCATAGGGTGAACGATCAATATCCTCTATTTTGCAACCCTCAGGGATGGATGTTCAAATTCAAATGGGACCAACTTCGGAGAACACCCTATCCAATGAAAAAAGAATCATCGGAATAATAATAATAATAATATCGTCTTTATTCTTTGAAAATAAAAGTGGATAACAACTTTTTTAAAGTGTTGGCGACATTCGGCTACAGCCGTTCTTCCATGCAACCAACAAAAAAAAACATAGTTATGAACATAAATGGTTCGCAACAACAACAAAAAAAAGATTTATACATATACTGGTGACAGTAATAAGATTCCCTTAAAATTTGCGATAGAGTTTTAATAATAATAATAATAATAATTGAGGTGGAAAAGGAAGAGATAAGAACAATTCTCAATCTCTCCACTACTTGCAAATACAGCGCAATGCCGCGACAGTATAAATACACTAAATGTCTCCTTGTACACAAAATATAATTTTCACATATTTATTATAATTGGGCTACTAATTGTCTATTTAAAAGAATCCAGGTTTTGAAGCGACTTAATGTACGCAGGAATAATATTGAAAATTTTCACTGCATTGTATGAAAAGCTCCGCTTAAATCGTGTGGAAGTGTGCCTAGGGATACAATAGAGATCTCTAGCTCTTGTCAGACAGTTGTGATAGTCCCCAAGTTTCATAAGTTTGTCTAAGAGGTAGGCCGGTGTTTTGAAATGATTGATTTGATATACGAGTCCAGCTAGTCTGCTTAAAAACCTCTCTTCTAAATTCAAAATTTTCATATTTTCATAGGTTGAGGAAACATGGTCATATTTTTTCATTCCACATGAGTATCTCATACAAGAATTTTGTATCTTTTGTAAAGTGTATTTATCCCTTGCTAGAAGGGAGGGCCAGTATATTTCGGAACAATACGCCAAACGAGACATAATCAAAGACTCGCATAATATTAGCTTAATGTTATTTGTGAGATAAAGTCTATTGATATATGATAATTTCAGAGTAGAATAGCTATGTTTTACCAGTTGTGACACATGAGTATCGAATTTCAATGTCGTATCCAGATGAAGACCAAGAGTTTTACATTGTTTCACAATGGTCAGTGTTTTCCCATTCAAAATTATTTCGAAATTTGGGTCGTTGGATATTTCATCAGTGTTTTGACCAAATAATATTAGTTGGGTTTTTGATTTATTCAGCAATAGCTTATGTGATTTCGACACTGAGGCAATAGTTTCAAGGTCTTCGTTGATACTATCACTTGCGAGAAAACTTTCAGATGTTGAGAATAAAAAATACAATTGCGTGTCGTCAGCGTATTGATGAGTTTGACAATAGTTCAAAAAGGAAGCAAAATCCGCAGAATACGCTGAAAATAATAATGGTCCCAGGATGCTTCCCTGTGGAACCCCCTTTGAAATATTTTCAAAGTTAGACATTTTTTCCCCCATCACCACTCTCTGTTTTCTCCCACTCAAGTAATTTTTAAAGAAACATATTGATTTATCATCTAAACCGAAATATTTGAGTTTTTTCAATAATATACTGTGGTCCAACGTGTTAAATGCCTTGCTGAAATCGAGTAGTATTAAACTTGTAATTTTTTTATTGTCTATAGATGTAAAAATGTCATCTGTTACTTTGAGCAACGCCGTGGTGGTACTATGTTTTTTTCTGAATCCTGACTGTGTTGCTGGCAATATTTTATTCTGCGTAAAATATGATGATAATTAGTCAGATACTAATCTTTCAATTATTTTTGAGATAGTGGGTAAAATACTAATCGGTCGAAATTGTGATATATCATTCGGGTTTTCAATTTTTGGAATGGGTATGACATTGGCATATTCCAAGATTTCGGAAAAGTGCCATTTGAAAAGCAAGTATTAATTATATGAACTAAGAACGGGGTTAATGTAGGGAACACAATTTCTAGCATTCTTAGATTGATATCATCCGATCCCTTAGCATGTGTTTTGATTCTACGAAGAGTTTGTTCCACCCATCATTTGTAACTGGGTTTAAAGAAAAAGTTTCACCTTTCAACTCTGAATATATTCCATGTGCTGTGAAATGGATCATTCCATGTTTCAGTGTTCGGTCGATACTTTCCGGTCTTCCTCTTTCCTTTTCCCCAATTCCTCCTTTATTTTCAGCTAATAGTAATAATGATGAAGTCTCCTAGAGTAAAACACTCCGGAAGTAAAATACCTCTCCATTCGGATTTCCGGGCGAGAGGTACTCGAGGGGACTCAACATTGAAGATTAATTTTTGCAACATCCGTGGACCCAACAAGAACATCAATGACGTCCACCATCACCTACAGACGAAAAAACCGGATATTCTGGCTCTAACAGAAACACAAGTAAACTCGTCCACCAACAAGGTCCATATGCTTTGTCCTGGTTACGAACTCCATTCTCGATTCAGGTTCAAAGGTGGAGTCTGCCTTTACGCTAAGGCTAACCTTTCATGCCAGCGTGAAGAGAGTTTGGAACCGGAAGACTCTGATGTGATGTGGTTTAAGCTATCTGATACCAAAGTGACTAAGTTTCTCTGCTGCCTTTACCTATCACCTAATGAACCTTCATATAACAATCTCTTTGAGTTTTTATCACTCAAACTGGACTACATTCAGGAAAACCATCCAACAGCTGAAACCATAATCATGGGGGACTTTAATGTACATAATGCTGCCTGGCTCAAATTCTCTAACAAAACAGATGATGCAGGTCGTCAAGTCGAGGCCTTCGCCATCACTCATGGTCTAGAACAACTGGTCGAGCTACCAACCCGCATCCCTGATGTCAACAACCAGTCTGCCAATACACTAGATCTTTTCCTCACCACCAATCCTGACCCGTATAGAATAGAAGTTTGTGCACCACTTGGAAACTCTGATCACACCTCATCTCCACAACATGCTCTTTCCATTTACCATCGAGCAGCACAATACCACCCGTCTCATGTGGCATTACAATTCAGCTGACTGGGAAGGTCTTCGTATGTTTTTTCTCAGCGTTTCCATGGAAGAGATTTGTTTCTCTTCAGTAGATCCAACACGATGTGCTGAGACAATTTCTGAAATCATCATGTTGGGGATGCAAACTTACATACCGAATACCGAAAGAAGAACATCATCCGATAAGACCTGGTTTAACAGAAACTGCTCTAGAGCTGTGGCTTCCAAACAGGCAGCATACCATCGATGGCAAAAAATCCGGGACCTGAGACCAGAGCAGCATACGTTGAGGCTAGAGGCATATGCAAAGAGACAATAGAATGTTCAAAGATGCTCATAATGCCAAAATAAGATCAAAACTTGTTGAATGTCCCAACGGATCCCGTTCATTTTGGTCTTTCGCTAAAGCTGTGGGAAGAAACTTCACTTCCAGCTCTTTTCCCCCCCTAACCAAAGAAGATGGAACACTAGCAACGACTGCCCAGGAAAAGCCAATATCTTTGCGCACCTATTTGCTGGAAATTCCCTTGGATTCTTCGGGAAAACAACTCCCGAACATTACACCTATTGACAGTCACATGCCCGAGATCACCTTTCGCCAACGTACTATCAGAAAGATTTTGCTGGGTCTCAACACCAACAAAGCCTGTGGATCTGACGGAATCCCGCCGATTGTTCTCAAGAAATGTGCCCCGAACTAACACCTGTTCTTTGCAAGTTGTTCAACCATTTTTACAATTTGGGAGTATTTCCGTCCAATTGAAAATTGCAAGAGTACAGCCAGTCCCTAAAAGGCAAAAGACCCTACCTAGCAACTACAGACCTATCGCACTGCTATCTATTATTTCGAAGGTCATGGAAAAGCCATCAACATCGAGCTCATGAAATATCTGGAAGACTCAGGAATTATCAATGATAGGCAATATGGCTTCCGCCATCAGAGATCAACTGGTGACCTGCTCGCATACGTCTCACATATATGGCAGCTATCTATTGAAAAGTATGGAGAAACTTTAGCTGTGGCATTAGATATCTCAGGCGTTCGATCGAGTTTGGCACCAGGGACTCTCGCCAAGCTTCCATCTTATGGCTTGCCCCTCAGCTGTGTTCTCTGCTTGCTAGTTTTCTCAAACAGGTCTCTCCATGTAGTGGTCGATGGAGTTTCATCTGACACTCTACTCATAAATGCTAGTGTTCCGCAAGGATCCATTCTAGCACCAACACTATTTTTACTTCACATCAACGACGTGTTGAAAGCAACTTCATGTCCCGTACACAGCTTTGCCGATGATAGTACCTCCATACCGCTTTCTCTCCAGGGCCCCTATATCAGCCCGTGAAACCAGAAATGAACGAGGAAGAAATGTTAACAATATAAATATGGACTTAGCAACAATTCTCGAATGGGGATCCAATAACTTGGTAGAATTCAATGCAAACAAAACACAAGCATGTCTTTTCTAGAAAAGCCGATCTCACTTGCCTAACATAACTTTGTCAGGAGTAACCATACCACTGAAGTCATCCATATCGATGCTTGGTATTACTATCAGCAATAACCTTTCCTGGGAAAATCACGTGAGGTCCATTGCCAAAGTGCATCCCAAAACTTGGTTTTGTTTCGTGCCAAGCGCTATTTCACCTCCAGTCAGCTGCTTATGATCTATAAGGCACAGATCCGACCTGTCCTGGAATACTGTTCCCATATTTGGAGTGCGGCACCTAAACATATCCTGAAGCTATTGGATTCTGTCCAAAAGGGCAATTCGTCTCGTCGGTGATGCCCGCTTACAAACTCGCTCCCTTTTCTGGAACACCGTAGAAAAGTTGGCGATTTGTCTCTATTTTATAGATACTTTCATGGGCGATGCTCTTCTGAAATATCAACAATCGTTCCTCCTTTGGCAGTCTCTTCGAGATTAACCCGTCAGTTCAGTCTTCACACCCCTTCGTGGTCACTTTGGAGACCTGCAGAACATCACTTTCCAAAGACTCATTCATCCAACGAACTGCGAGGCTTTGGAACTCATTGCCTAGGGAGGTGTTCCCCGAGGCATACAACCTCCAGAAATTTAAGAAGAACACCAACTCCTACCTTCTTTCCCTTGGTTCCCACGATGTTCTCTGAACATTACAGGATATCCCTTTTCGTGGGAACCAGAACATATAAAAAAAAAAAAAAATCATATTTACTCAAAATATTGTTATCTGTTGGATGTAAATCTGGAACAGAGTTCAAAAAATGATCATTGAAGGCGCTAGGATCTATATTAATATCGCAGCCATGGGATTTTTTCAAAATGTTTGAAGACTTCAGGGATTTCCAAAAAAGTTTGGGGTCCGACTTAAATTTATGCTGCAAAAATGCTTTTTTCTCAGCTTCAATGCATCGATTCGCAAAATTTCTCAAGTCTTTGTACTCGTTGAAGGATTCAACTGTGTTTAAATGTTTATATTTATTATAAGATTTTTTTTTTCAATTTTATTATACATTTTAAATTCGGAGTGAGCCAAGGAGCGGGGGGTTTAGTGACACGTTTAGTTATGAAAGGTGCATGTATATTAAAAAGATGATTGACATTAACATTCCAATAAGAGATCATTTCATCAACATCATCCATATCAAATATGTAATCCCAATCAATACTGTCCAGGTCTCTAAGGAAATTATTATAGTTGAAGTGAGAAAAGTTGCGGAAACTGACGAACTTGGGCTGAAATTTTTCTTTTTTACATTTAATTTCACATTTGACTAAACAGTGATCTGAAATACCATCCATTTTGAACACTGTCACATTTTTTATAACATCAGAATCCGTTGAGACTAGAAGGTCGATACAAGTACTACTAGTTGCTGTTATTCTGGTAGGCTCATTACATTTTTGATAAAGATTATATTTTTCGAAAAAGGTCCATAGTGTTTTCGTATTATTGTTTGTCTCATTCAGAATATCGACATTAAAATCCCCACCCAATATAATGAAGTCAAATTGTGGTATAATAGAAGATATAATATTTTCTAGGTCAATCAGGCAGCTTGTTAGATTGATAGTTGGAGGTCTGTACAATGTACCTATGCATTTTTTTTTTCCGGATATGTTCACACTTATCCAGAAAGTCTCTAAGGAGCTATTGTTATGGTTACCATCATCAACTATTTTAAATTCGATAGATTTCTTTATGTAAAAAGCCAAACCTCCACCTTTTTTTCCCTGACGATCTTTGCGTATTAGATTGTAATCTGGTACACTGATAGCTCGGCTTGGAAATGATTGGTTGAGCCAGGTTTCCGATAGACTACATATATCTAGGCACTCCTCATGCATAAAATCAGAAAACATATCAAATCCGGTTGGTAGGGATCTTACATTGAAATGGGAGAAACTAATAAATTCGGTACGAGGCATTATTCAGAGCTGTAGTAGGAACTCCGTTAACTACAATAATATAAGGAGATTATTATTCTAGGATAGTAGAACGATTCATTCAGAGGTTATTATTTCTTTCAAGGTATATAGCAGGTAAGAACTAATGAGACGAAAAACATTTAAGTAGTTTTCACCAATACATCGGACTAATCTGTGAAAAGTTATGGGTGGTCATACATAAAAAAAAATATAGAGAACCTCCTTTTTTGGTTTCGTCGGTTGAAACATCTAGCATGAATCTGAAAGACCTATATAAGTTGAAAGTGGAGTTTCCAGAATGAACAGATAAGTATAAAAAGGAAAAACAAAAACATAAGCATTTGATCGTGACTACAAAAATTAAAATAAATAGATCCGACAACCAAACGAAATCGGCATGGCAAATAGTCGCAAAACAAAAAATGTTAAAGAATAAATCTCAATAACAGAGGAAGATTTTTTTGTCATTGAACCAGCGACTGTAGCAAATTTGTTCAATCATCATTTCATAGAAGTTCCGAAACATATTGTTAATCAAATAAACTGTAACGGTACAGACGCTTCTTCACTCGAAAAATTGTAACATCATTTTTCGTCTCTCCATACGACCATACAGAGCTATATGATTTATTACGACTGAAATTGAAGAAACAGTTCTCTTCAGGTCACGATGAGATACCCATGCTTATTTTGAAAAGAACACTCCATGTTTTATGCATTCCATTTTCATATTTGGTGAATTTATCTTTTTCCACTGGCCATTTTCCAAATATGCTAAAAATAGGTGAAATTTCACCAGTATTCAAGAAGAAAGATAAAAATTCATTAGAGAACTATAGACCAGTAATAGTACCATCAAGTTTTTCGAATGTATTTGACTTCTGTCATTTTGTTATGAATTCAATATTTTTTCGAACAGCCAACATGGATTTCCTGATACTATAATCAAATAGTCCAATTTATTGAGGCAGGCGCGTGCCCTATGGGGATCTTCTGTGATCTTAGTAGGGCGTTTCATTGTGTCAATCATTCTCTTTTACTTGAGAAGTTGGACAAATATGGTATTTGAGGGATATCACTGGATTGGATATCAATCTATTTGAGATAAGAAAACAATATGTTATCGTTAAAAATCATAATTCTGAAATGAAAGATGTTTATCCTATACATGAATGATTTGAGTCATTTATCGATACCAGCATCTCTCACGCTATACGTCTGTTATTGTATCAGATAAATCGATGTAGATCTGAAAGATAAATGTAATATTGTTTTCATATATTACATGATTGGTACTCTGCAAATCACTTGTTTCTCAATGAGAAAAAACAAAATCGATGAGGTTTCATAGGCTCTTCGACACCATATGTCTCCAATGATAGTGCCTATGTAACATTCCTTGGTTTCCAAATTGATCCATGCACATGAACTGGAAAAATCATTTTCAGTCACCGATATCCAAACTGAATTCATTATCATATCAATTCAGAACCACTAGGAAGGTATTAGAAATGAATCAATTTATTGCATTGTATTATGCACAGGTTGACAGTAGATTACGATATGGTATATGTCTATGGGGTTTAACTCCTCACATGATGTATTATTGCTCAAGCAGTTTAGCGCTCTCTCGTCAATATTCGGCCCGTAGAAGTTGTAGAAATGTTTTTCAAAACTAGAATTTTAACAGTTCCTTCGTTAGTCATTTTTGAACACTCCGTATACTCATTTGAGAATAAAGTTACTCTATCTATCTTTCAACTCTCCTCTCTCTATTGGCGCCCAGGGTATTCATTAAACTGCCAAACTATATTAAAGAAAGTAGAAGTACAAACATTCAAAAAACAAATACGAGAATATTTACTGGAAAAATGTTTGAATATTGTTGGAGAGTTGGAGTCCTGAAACTGTACTGTCTTGTTTGTAAATTTTTATCTTGAAATGTTGACATGTATATTTCAAAAGAATTTTAGGAACATTGGTCGAGACTCGAATTTTAAATTTAAGTTCTTTCACTTTTAAATTCTATGTTGTATTTTAAATATATTGTACTGGATTTTAACTTCTTTATTTAACTAGATTTAAGTTCATTTTGACTATTCCCATACAAACAATATCCTGTCGTCTACTGGAAAATTAAGATCTATCTGTCTAAACGATTCATTCTGCTTGAAATTTATTTCCTCAATTCATTACCGCTCTAGGGGTTTTCGGGGTCAAATATCATGATTTTTTTGTCAAAATTCAAAAATAAATTAGATAGAAATCACTAAACTAGTTATTTACATTCACATAAATATTGAAAAATAAATTCAAAAACAAGCTTTTATTGGTTGTTAATGGAAAAACAGAACTGAAAAGTTAAAAATAAAAAAAAATTTGAAGATAAGCTTTTATTTATACAAATGCACTAAATGGGAAAAATAATTTTTCATTGTTTGATCTAGGTTATTTTGTGAAAAACAGATTCAAGAGCTTGACGCGGATACAAAATAGTTAAACTTGCGCGGCAAGATTTTGAATCTGTTATTCACAGAATAACCTAGATCAAACAATAAATGAAATATTTTTTTCCTGTTTAATGCATTTTTATTTCACCATTATCAATAATTTTCAATTTCTTTTTCAGCTTTTTTGCAAATGGCTCCAAAATGGTAGCTGATACGTCGAAATTATCAAATTTCTAGACGCGGTTCAACCCGAACTTATCATATTCAAAATACTTGAGTTTTGGAAAAAATCCCAAAGATATTCCCAAAATTGCAGTCAAGGAAATGGCCCGCAGAAAACTCATTGTTAGTTGCGAATTTTAAAAATCAATAGTCTTGACAAATTCACTCAGTATAGAATCGATATTTCACAGTAATTGTCAGTTTGGAGTTACTAATTAAGTTTTCACTATTCGTTTGTATATCGCGGTGTTGGTTGCCAAAATAAATAGTTTGACATGTTTGTCAACAACTGAACAACTGAATTCCTAAGCACTAACAATGAGTCGATTCGGTGAGTCTACGAACGCCGAAATTAGTCAAATTGTTAATACCTGTGTGCCTACTAATACAGTTTCGACGCAATCATCAATCTGGCGACAATTTTCTACGTTTTGCGATGCAAAAAGATATAAATTTGAGCCAGATACTTCCATCGAGAAATTGAATGTAATATTGCAAGATTGGGCATTCAATATGTCAATATGCGAAAAGGCAACGGAGAAGACTACGAAGAAGCGGTAGTTGAAACAATCTAGAACACCACCGCTAAAATGCTACAAAGTAAATATTATAACTAATTCAATATTGTATTTAACCCTTTCACCGACGTTCAGTTTAATTCATCACGAGCTGCACGCAATGATAAACGTGAAATCCTACAAGCACAACCCGAAAAGAGAAAATCTAGTGCATCAGCTCTTGATGAATCTGAAGTATTTGTAATGGCCAGATTATATGACAAAAATGAACCGGAAGGACTTCAAAATAAATCATATCACATTTTGGCGTTTGCATTAGCTTGGCGCTGAGGAGAACTAGCTTACTGCAAAACCACTTATTTGTATCTGAAATTGATAATAATGGAAAAGAAACTGGACGTATCGAGTATGATCCTCTATTTTCGAAAACGAGACAAGGCGATAACAATAAATTATGTGACAGCGAATGGATTACGCCTACTATTTGAGAGGAAGATATTTACCCAATACGTTTATTTAAAAGTTAATGGAAAAACGAGACACGTTTATAACATTGGACAGAGTATTTCTTACACTAAATCCCTTTTGGAAGAAGAACAATTCTAAACGTTGGTATAAGAATGTGCCGATTGGAATTATTGAAATTTCCAAATAGACTAAATGCTCAGCACAACGTATTGGTATAGATGTCAAACGTGTCAAAATCACAAATTACTCAAATCGAGCGGCAGCAGCTAGCGAATTAAGTAAAAGCGGAATTTGAAGAACAAGCTCCAATAAAAATAACAGGACACAGCAATTCATCATCAATAAAACCATACTTACAAGTTGACAAAGAGTATCATTCGAGCATTATTCAATCAATTCGTTTGGAAAAAGAAAAAACTTCAACATCTACTACAGAAACGATTAGCTGTGGCACCCGCATCACTGTTCGTAGTATGAATTTCAATAACTGCGTTTTTAATAATTGTACATTCAAATAAAAATGTGTTTATTTTTAATGTTTTATTAATAAAGTTTGCATTAATATGTTTCAAAATTTCTTATTCATTAAATTGTCCTGCCGAATTACACTCGATGTTTCTATGGATATCAGGTAAATTTCTGTTGTTCAAATTCTAAACTGTTTCCTTTAGCAATTTGACTCGAAAAACTGTCATCCTAAAAACGCTCCACCTTCGGTGTCGCGTTTTTAATAGTTGACAGTTTTTCTCGTCCAATTGCTAGGCAACAGTTTCTCATTAAACAATCCAAATTTACCCAATAAAATACAAACCTCTCGTGCAATTATGGGTGAACAAAGTCTAATTGTCCTATGTTCTCCAGTTAGTTGAAAATAAACCAGTTAGTTTGGTTTTCATCCTCACACTACTAATTATTAATAGAGGTGCTCCATTTATGTGAGACTCACATATGTTCTCATGAAGAATTGATGGAATCTCGGCTTTCGTAAATTTCCTACATCGCTTTTATTCTTCTACAAGTCACGATTTCAATTTCGCAAAATGAATACATTCAGTTTAATGGCTGAGCTTTTTCATCGTGCTGGTAAAAAAAACCGTAGAGTATGGCGCAACGTTTATTTGAACCCCGCTGTTACTCGGGAAAACTCTGCAGTGTGAAATACGGTAGAGAGGAAAGCGATCGTTTTTTCATGGGTTTGGTTAGTAATTATTTCACTGGCATTCGAATTCATCCCAACATACTTCTTTGGGGGTTTAACGATGGCTATTTATTATTCCATTCCATTATTATTATTTGAGAGCATGTTGATTTAATTGCAGATTTTAAATAATTCGGCATTTATGTTGAAAAGGGAAACATTCTCAATTGAATATTGATAGAAAGATTTTTCTGTGAATTGAAAAATCCACGATTAAAATGAAGTTCAATGTCCAGCGTGGCTTTAGCCGGGGAAGTAGTTGTTTTCTGTTAGACATTCACAAAAAAATAACTTCATTTTAATCGTGGATTTTTCAATTCACAGAAAAATCTTTCTATCAATATTCAATTGAGAATGTTTCCCTTTTCAACATGAATACCCCACAAGAGGTTATCTTGACGATGGAAGATAGTGACTAAAGTTTATCTTTCAGTCGCAGATGATTCCACATCTGATTTTATGAACATCCTGTTTATATTTTCAACAAATCGGCATTTATACATTACATATATTTATTCTTGATATGTTTCATCTTCCAATAGTCTACATGTGTTTTATAATTTCATACAACTAATAGAGAACATGAAATGAAAGCACAATAATATCGATTGTAAATTACTTCTAAAACCGTTATGAATCAAGGCATAAAAATATTTCAACTCAAAGCCAGTAGCTCTACAATGGCAATAATAAAAAATAGTAAAAATACCCCATGGGGTGGGCATTCACTGATACTATAATCTAATATAGAGATCAATGAGTAACTAAAAACACTACTGAAAAGAGAAACATTCTCAATTGAATATTGATTAGAAATATTTTTCTGTGAATTGAAAAATCCACGATAAAAATGAATGTCTAACAGAAAACAACTACTTCCTGCTAAAGCCATGCTGGACATTGAATACATCTGATAGATATTCTGAAGGACCCTACCTCAAAAAAAAATCTAAAATTGAAAATTTGCATTTTTATTCAGCTATTTTAGTAAGTTTAGTGATCCAATTAAACATATAACATTGAGGAGGTTTGTTGGGATTTAGATCAAATGTGTTGAAGAAAAATTATTGTTTCCTTGCCAACGTTTTGAATTTTATTTAATTCATCTTCAGGGCTCTGTAATAATGAGTTTTTGTAAGTTGAAGGGGTTAAGAAATAGTCAAAATAAAGAAACGTTTGACCACAAGAATTGAAACATTCTACAGTGGAATAGATTATTGGAAAAGGAAAGACTCACTAAAAATTAGTTTTTCCGAGTTGGATGTAAATAAAAATAATACATAAACAGACATTCTAGATACAAACGAAAAAAACTTTCACGGGACAACAGGACAACATCAAGTGCGAGAGAAACGAATACTGAGATAAAATTCAAAAAATATCCTTGGACCATATAGTTCTTTTATTGATGGAGAAAAGCAATTGTGGTGAAAAACGATAACAAATCATTTGGGAATCTGACTTATCAAGTTGAAATAAGACGTGTTCAATCCTTCCATGTCTCTCCTGGTATTGACGGTGTCTTGGTGTACAATTCATATCATTTCGCTTGAAAGTCTTTTTGACAGGAAAGGTTTTTTATCAAGGATGATGGGGTTTTCGAAATCAAAATAATGACTATTTTCTCTAGTATGTTTTACTAGAGCAGTGGGATTTTGGGCATTGAGTTTTTTGTATCCCTATCGTGTTCAGATATGCGTTTTTTTAAATATCGGCCTGATTGACCAACGTAGCATTTTGCACAATTATAACAGTTGATTTGATAAACGACGTTTGATTGTAGATTGGTAGATTTGTTTTTTGGCGTGAGTGAAACTTATTGCCAACAGTGTTGTCATTTGAAAATGCGATCTTGGAATTTTCTTCGTTCAACGTTTATGCAAGTTTTTCAGATAGCTTTTAACATACGGTATTTTAAAAATTATTGGTTTTGTAGAAGGTTTGTTATCCTGGAGATTTCTTTAATTAGTCATGGAGGGTAATTGTTTTTCAATAAAAATTGTTTTATTTGTTCAAATTTTTTTTATGATATTCTGGGTTCGAAATTTTGAGCGCTTTTGTTCTCAAATTCTCAATGATGTTTACTTTATGTTGAAAATTATGATGTGAAAATTAGTTGAGAAACCTATCTGAAAAAGTTGGTTTGTGATACCAATCTACTTTCAATACGTTGTTAGGAGTTTTAATAACATTGGTGTCTAGAAAAGCTCAAGCATTATTATTTTCTTTCTCTATAGTTAACTTCAATCGTGAGTGGAAACTCTGGAAAACGTCCAGAATTTCAGATTTATTGTTTTTAGGAATTGCTGTGAAAATGTCTATTTTACTGTGAAATATTTCAATTCTTGTGGTCAAATGTTTCTTTATTTTCACTATTTCTTAACCCCTTCAACTTCCAAAAACTCATTGTTACAGAGCCATGAAGATCAATTTGATAAAATTCGAAACGTTGGCAAGGACACAATAGTTTTTCTTCAACAAAATTGATGCAAATTTCAACAAAACTCCTCAATATTATTTATTCAGATAGTTATTTGATTTTCTAGTCCAGTCTCAATTAAGAACTCATATAGATGAATAAGGCAAAGAAGAATGTTTTCAAAAAAAGAGTACTCACCAGAAATCATTTGTAACATTGAGGCAAGAGAGACATCGCATTCACTAGGTCTTCAATACATTTTTGTTGACGAAAATCTACTTCACGCTTCCACGATCATCAGGAAGATCGGAAAAAATGGGAAACACATTTTAAAGGAAGCAATCTCACTTTGCAAAGATTTAAAAAAGTTGGAAACATTTCTGTTGGAGAGACACTTTGAAATTAGTGTTTTTTGACATTAAACCTGTCATGGGGTATGATAGACTGATGGAAAATAGTGACTAAAGTTTATCTTTCAGTCGCAGATGATTCCACATCTGATTTTATGAAAATCCTATTCATATTTTCAAACAAATAAAAACACTACTTTTGAGAAATTCAGAACTGAATACAAACAGCGAGATAACAGCTTATATTCAGGTTTGTTGAGATTTGGATAATTTTGGTTGAAGAATAACTATTTTATTGAATTCATTTTCAGGGTTCTGCAACAATGATTTTTTGTGAAATGGAGATGTTTGAAAATAGGAAAATGAACAATTGGAAACATTCAGCTACAAGAATTGAAACATTTCCCGTGAAATAAAATATAAAAAAATTATTAATATAAAACATTTGTTTAAACAAGCTTTTATTCAAATGCCCTGAAAAGTTAAAAATAATTGCTTTGTGCTTTTCAGTAAGTACATCTTGATCTATGCATTTTTGTTGAAGAACGTTATTATGAGTCTTTTTTCCTGTAAGTTTTGAGGTACCCAGTTTTTCAATGAGGAGACCATCTAAAGATTAACTTGTCCGCCATCCTGGAGCTGCCACCTTCAATGTATAAATTTTGATTAAAAATTAATAACCTTCGACTAAACTCGTAATATCCGACCCCAAAAACCTCGACATACCAATTTTGAATAGAAACGGTCCATAATGACAAAACTCGTCCACCATCTTGAATTTATGAATTTTGACAATAAATTCATAACGTCCAAGTCCGATAACCCCCACATACCAATTTTGAATAGAATCCCATAATTACAAAACTCGGCCGCCATCTTGAATTCATGAAATTTGTCAGAAAATTCATAATCTTCGACCCCAAAAACCCCTACATAAATTTTTTCATTAAAATCAGCCCATAATCAAAGAGGTCGTCCGCTATTTTGGAGCCGCCATTTTGATTTTATGAATTCTGATAAGGAATTAATGATCTTCATCCCCGAAAACTTCCACATGCCAATTTTGAATCGAATCGGACCATAAACACAAATCTCGTACGCCATTGCGGAGCCGCCATTTTGTTTTTATCTCCAACAAAAATGTTATAATGCATTGTCATCGGAATGCAATTTCACGTAAATCGGACAACTGGAAGTGGATCAAAATTCACTTGGAAGGTTTGTGTTTTGTGTGGTCTAAACATACAAATGTGAAGTTAATATGAAGCTTCTAAAAAAATTATATGCACACCTGCCAAATTTCAAATCAATCGTACGATTAGAAATGGGTCAAATTTAACATGCATGATTTGATTACAGACAGACACCGGGAGAGGTGAAACTAAAAATAAAAGATTGTAAAAAAAATATTTGACACCAAAAACCCCCACATACCAATTTTGAATAGAATCGGACCATATGCACAAAACTCGTCCGCCATTTTGGGGCCGTCTTGTTAAATTTTCGAATTTTGACAAAAAAATCATAATCTACGACCCCGAAAACCCCTAGATACAAATTTTGAATGGAATCGGACCATAATCACAAAAATTGTACGCCATATTGAAGCCGCCATTTTGTTTTTTCCTAACAAAAATTTTATAATGCATTCCTCATGTTCCGATATTGCTGGAAATACTGGCCACAGTGAGTAATTTCTGAACGCTTCTCAGTGGCAGAATACTTGAACTACTAATTATTTTCCGGCCAGTAAGGGAAAAACAAATTCAGAACATAACCCATTGTTTTCATGGGAAAATATTCCAATAAAACTTGAATTATTTTTCTGTTGTATTTGTAGATGAGAATATTAATTTTGCGGTGATAATTTGATAATAACTGAACTTAGATGATGTCCCGCCATTGTTGATAGTGTTTTGGTTCTAAATCATGACATAACCTACCTTTTTTCAATTTGGGGAGCGGATACTGTGACTACATGACCTATTCTGTGACAGTAGCACCAGTAAATGTTTAGCCTCTAACAAGGTTTCTTTAAAAGTGGCGCGAAAACACTGCCAGTAATGTTGAAAAGGGAAACATTCTCAATTGAATATTGATAGAAAGATTTTATGAACATCCTGTTTATATTATCAACAAATCAAACTGCCAGTGAGTTACACTAAAATTGGAACGATTAAAATTACTGGGCAGAACTGTTCGGAAATATCGAAACATACCCATTGTCACCGAAGTTATGTACACCTGCCGAATTTCAAATCAATTGGACTATCAGAAGTGGGTCAAATTTAACTTGCAAGATTTGATTACAGACACACAGATAGACACCGGGACAGGTGAAACTTAATAAAATCTTGTAAAAATAGGGGGCTTCACCAAATAGTAACAAGTACGCAAAATCACATTACGCCCGCCCGCGAAAGCCATTTGCATACAATATTTTTTTTGTATGAGCTTTCCATATAATGTTTCATGTAGGAATTATGACTTAATTTCTGTCATCAATACGCAAATATATTTATAGGCAGCACCGGATGAAGGCCGTGTGAAATATCGAATCAGATTTTTTATCACCGAAGTGTCAATTGTCAAATATGTCAACATGTCAATAACATTTGCGTTTGTTGTTATGTTCTCTAATTGTATTTCCAGTTATTTTTTCTAGGATCCAACTACACTAACATATTATGGGGATATAGATAGTTGAATATAATAAACTTAAAAGTAAAACTAAATAGGACAGCCATTCAGAAAGATACTCCAAATTTGAAAGAAAATTGTAAATGTATTCAGTATACAGCAAAATTCTGTTTTCCCCTAGTTTGACATTCGAATCGTCAACGCTAGATGTCGCCCACTTCGTGGTAATCCTGAACAGTAAGTGACATTTGGAATAAATGAAATATAAATTTTTATCATCCAATAAATGTTTGTAGGTTTAGGAGTGGAAATCGAAACTTGAATTGAACCCAAACTGAACCATTATTCGTATATTCTTGTAAGTGGATTATATCTTGTTTGAATATTGAATGATTGCGATTTTTTGTGGGGGATTATATTTTCATTTTCAGACTGTGGAAGGTTACCCAAAAAAAACATGTCAAGAAATCTTGTTTGAATTTACCAACATTTTGTTTGCGATTGTTCGAAAAAAGAAAGTGAAAAAGTCATCATGTTTTAATTCCCAAAGTTGCCGTTTTGGGGAGCATATACAAAAAAAACGAGTTGAATGTAAATAAAACTTATACATGAAGACAGGGTGTTAATTAAGTACGTTGACAAACTTCGGGAGGTGATTCTTCGGAAGATTTCGAGGTACGGGGTGATCAAAATACATTTTTTTCAAGAGTTTCTTGAGTTTACTTTTGCCATAATAATCAACTTTGTGCAATACATATTCACACTGAGTTCTGATGAAAAATGCATGGGTGCTCCATAACATTACATTTTCTCTTCACGAGCAGAAAAATTCCATTATGTGATGCAATACTGGAAAAATGTTTGCATTCATTTTTTCATTATAGCTTCTAAACCGTACAAGTAAATGAAAAACTTGAAGAAAACAAAAAGATGTTATAGACAAACCATTTACAACTGCAGAAAGATAAAAAACAAGTGTCCCAGTCTTGAGGCAGAATCCTTTGAGCAGCAGTAGCGGAGATAACTAATTTTATTTGAATATTTAAGTATTTAAAAAAAAGGTAAAATAAAAAAATATGCCATAAGCGAGGAAGTATGTAATAATAGGCAATCGGTTCATCATAATTTCATTTTTTTATGGTCGAAAATAAACATATTTTCCAACAAAACACATCACAACTATAGAATATGTTAAAACATATTTCGATCCCAGACCAGAGATGCTACTGGCTTCCATCTACTCAGACCTCCTGAAACTGGTGATTTATTAGTCTCAACGTATAGACACACCTACAAGCATTATCATTGGCTTGAGGTCACTCAAACAGCTGTCACTCAAACCCACGTTGACTATCGGCTCTTTTGATCTTTTGATCTTCTTTTGATCTACCGTTCGCCGACGGAGATTGTTTACGAGTAATACACATTATTTTTCGTTGCGTTTTTCGCATATACGCTCGTGTTAGCGAAGTGAGTTTTTGATTTGCTCCCTATAGAAACATTAAACTATAAATGAAACGGTATTAGATATTCCTTTCTCATAATGTGTCAGTGGGGCCGATAAAAAAAAATCTGAAGGTTTGAACAAGGCTTGACCCTGAAAAAAGGAGGACCCTGTGAATTATTTGAGAAATGAATTATTTTGTATCGTGCGCATGTTGAATGGATTGTACTTGCCTAATTTGAATTGGTTATTGTCGAAAATATCGAAGTAAACTCCAAAAAATCTTGAAAAAAATGTATTTTGATCACCCTGTTCCTCGAAAACCAAGCCGTTTCGGACATATGTTTATATGAACTTTTCGTCCTGAAATCTTCCAAAGAATCCCCTCCTGAAGTTTGTCAACGTACTTAATCAACACCCTGTACATACAAGAAAATAGCTTGCACGGGACAAAAACTCCCACATATCTCCTAAACAAACCTGGAATCATAGCTCAATTCGCGCTTGTACACAACATTGTCTAATGGAGATATCAAACTTCCGCCTCATTTCACAAATCTAATTAAACACTATGTCTTCGTCAGTTTTTCGCAGCACTCATTCATCTAAAATAAACCCAACATGTATTATAGTCGCCCCGTGAAATGAGTACATTATTTGATGGTGCACAACGTTATTCCAGAACAAAATCCCATAAGCCCAACGACTATTTCAGACGGTGTATAATTCAGGAAAATTTCTGAGTGCATGAATATGAAAATTTCCACGGTAAGCTACGAGTATATTTTCTAGTCGAGTAGGTTTGTTGTTCAATCAAGGAGGCAGGTTTTCGTTGTGTACTGAGTTAATAATCTGCTAGAGAATATTGGCATTATGTTAATTTCAGTTGCTGTTGAGATGAAAAAGCAGTCTGATCGATGAAACGAACTGTTGGATGTTCAACATTTCGTTAAATTCTAGTCCATCATATTTTGTTGAAGTCATTTTCTCATGCTTTTACCTTTTTTACAAGCTTTTATTTACTTTCACCTGTCCCCGTGTCTGTAATCAAATCTTGCAAGTTAAATTTGTCCAACTTCTAGTTGCCCGATTAACGTGAAATTTGGCAGGTGTTCATTGTTCCCGTGACAATGCATCATGCAATTTTTTTTAGAGAAAGAAACAAAATGGCGGCTCCACGAAAGCCGACGATCTCGATTATTATGGTCCGATTCTATTCAAAGGTGGGGGTCGAAGATTAGGAATTATTTGTCAAAATTTATAAAATAAAAATGGCGGCTCCAAGATGGCCAACGATATAGGTGATTATGGTCCGATTCTATTCGAAGTTGGTATGTGCGGGTTTTCGGGGTCGAAGATTATGAATTTTTTGTCAAAATTCATAAAATCAAAATGTCGGCTCCAAGATGGCCGACGATCTCTGTGATTATGCTACGATTCGATTCAAAATTGGTATGTGGGGGTTTTCGGGGACGGAGGTTGTGATTTTTTTGTCAAAATTCAAAAATTCTAGATGGCGGCTCCATGATGGCGGACAAGTTTTGTGATTATGGTCCAATTCGATTCGAAATTGCGGGGTCGGAGATTATGAATTTTTTGTCCAAATTTATAAAATTGGAATAGCGGCTCCAACATGGCGGACAATCTCCGTGATTATGGTCCGATACTATTCGAAATTCTATATTCTCCTTCCGGTTCAAAGTTTGTAATCCATTTGTAGAGCACTTGCCGACATCCGGTTGAGCTGAAATTTGGCAGGTGCTCATATTTCCGGTGACAATGCATTATGAAATTTTTGTTATAGACAAAAACAAGATGGCGGACGAGTTTTGTGATTATGGTTCGATTCGATTCAAAATTGGTATGTCCAATTCTATTCAAAATTTGTTTGTGGGTGTTTTCAACCGACGAAACCAAAAAGGAGGAGGTTCTCTATTCGACCCGTATATTTTATGTTTTTCCATCATATTTTTTTATGTATGATCACGCATAACTTTTTACTGAAGCGTCCGATTCCGATAATTCTTTTTTCAGTGGATAGGGTGTACTTCGAATTTGGTCCCATTTGAATTTAAAAGATGAAATCCACCCCTCAGGGTAGCGAAATGAAGGATATTGATCACTCACCCTCTGAATTCTGGTCCGTTAACCGATTCTATCAGGCATAACTTTGTACTGGGTTCTTCGATTTGGATGATTATTTTTTAAATAGATTGGGTATACCTTATATTTGGATTTCAAAAGGAATTAGCCACCCTTACGGGTAGAAAAATAGGGGATAATTGATTTTTTACTAGTGAACATTGGCACACACATACGTAGTTGACAATGACAAATCGCTACTGACATTATTCTTGTTCCGTCAAAATCAGTATATTTTATGAGAGGATGGAATGATATACAAAGTAATGAAAAGAACTAACCAGAACAACGAAAATAATTTATATTACAACAAATAGTGAAAGTAGATAATCATATTATTTAACTGGTAATAGTTGAAGTAAGGTGGGTAAGTACGTATTTTGGAAGTAATAAAAAACAAGTAGGTAGTAATTGGTAGATTTTAGCCAAAAAAAATTGAAAAATAAAAACTTTTCAATAGAAAATTAAATCGACGAAATACGGAACTGAAAACTAAAAAATAAAAACTTTTTAACAAAAAATTTAACCGACGAAAAAATCAACTGAAAAGCAAGAAATAAAATAAACCTCAGTCTAAATGATAATTGAGCTCCTAAACTGATGTAAGTAACTGATTCTGAGTCGGCGCCAAACAAACTAGCAATTGAATTAGGTGAAGCGTAAAATGATGGCAGCGAGATGCACGGCTGCGTTTTGATGACTTCTTTCAAAGATAATGATCTTCGATAATTGTTTGTTTGGCGCCGGAAGTTGTGAAATTCTTATCAAAATTCAAAAATTCAAGATGGCGGCTCCAAAATGGCGGACAAGTTTTGTGATTATGGTCCGATTCTATTCAAAATTGGTATGAGGGGGTTTTTGGGGTCGGAGATTATGAATTTTTATCATAATTCCCAAATTTAAGATGGCGAATGAGTTTTGCAATTATGGCTCGATTCGATTCAAAGTTGGTATGTCAGAGTTTTTGGGGTCGGAGATTATGTTAGTCGAATATTATTGACTTTTAGTTGAAATTCATAAATTGAAGATTGCAACTCCAAGATGGTGGATGATTTGATCTTCAGATGGTCACCTCATTGAAAGACTAGATAGCTCAGAACTTACAGGAGAAAGGAGTCATAATAACGATGCTTTAACAAAAATGCATAGATTAAGGCGTACTTGAGTACTAAAAAGCACAAAATAAAATAATTAATAAGAAACCCTTTTGAGAACAAGCATTTATTCAAATGCACTAAAAAGTATAAAATAATTGCTTTGGATGTAAGACGTGGTAGGTTATTCCGGTAGTTATAGTATATATAGTATATAGGTAGTTATAGATTCGAAAGCTTGTCGCTTTTGTATTCGAACTGAAAACTATAACTCACGGAATAACCTACGTCACACATTCAAAGCAATTATTTTTGAATTTTTAGTGCATTTGAATAAGTTTTTTATTAATTATTTTATTTTGTGCGTTTCAGTACTTAAGTACACCTGTGAGGGTTCCTTTGTTATCATTAAGGAAGTGAATACTGAAATGAACTGGACTATTATCATAATTTCGATTTAAACCGCCGGTTGATTGATGATTCGCTAATAAATCTAATAGTAATCACACGTCGTGGTCGATGGTCATAAAATAGTAATCATCGATCAATCCCACAACAACATCAAGCAAGGATATCAGAGGGATTGAACATTTATCGACAATCAATATTCAATCAAATAAACCATCATCATAATTTGTTATCTGAGTGTCTAACGTCTAATTCTAGCTGATGTGTTTGAAATTACTGAGATAGATAGATATATAGACATATTTGGTGATTTGAAATACATCCAATTACACACGTCAGTTATATAGTGTGTTTATCCAAGTACAAAAAAAAAAAAAAAAAGGGCAAGTCGTCTCGTCGGTGATGCCTCGCTTACAAACTCGCTCACTTGTCTGGAACACCGTAGAAAAGTTGGCGATTTGTCTCTATTTTATAGATATTTTCATGGGCGATGCTCTTCTGAAATATCAACAATCGTTCCTGCTTTGGCAGTCTCTTCGAGACTAACCCGTCAAGTTCAGTCATCACTCCCCTTCGTGGTCACTTTGGAGACCTGCAGAACATCACTTTCCAAAGACTCGTTCATCCAACGAACAGCGAGGCTTTGGAACTCATTGCCTAGGGAGGTGTTCCCCGAGGCATACAACCTCCAGAAATTTAAGAAGAACACCAACTCCTACCTTCTTTTCCTTGTTTCCCTTGGTTCCCACGATGTTCTCTGAACATTACAAAATATCCCTTTTCGTGGGAACCAGAACATAAAAATAAAATAAAAATACAAACAAATAACACTAATAGATATGACAGTTGAGACAAACATGTTCAAAAAACAATCTTTTAGCACTGTGTGACTGAAGAAGTGGGTATTCTGGATTGCCTACACAGTTAGAAAAGAGTTGTTAATTTCAACAATATCTAGTTTTGTTGGGAAAATGTTGCTAGAATCAACAACAATTAATCAGGAATTCACTACTCAAATTACTCTGTCTGTAGTTAAATTCATCCATTGTCAATTTTCACTACTTTTTTGTCAGTATGTCTACCTCATTGTTGTCGCAATCTTCAAATAGAAAGTTGCTGCCGTAATAACTTCATTTTGCAAATATTTTCGTGACTTGAAACAAAATAGCAAATGCTATTGCAAATTTAGAATATTGATGTGCATTTATTAGCAACATCAAATAGGTATTCATAGCTATGAACAGTTTGCGGAATCGATAATTTTGTTTGTTTAACAACTGATATTGTCAGAATGCAAATTGTTGGATTACCAAAACTGTTGGTGGTATTGTCCAATAAATTTGTTGACTTAATCCTATTTCGTTGTGAAAAGGGAATTGATCACCCTCGGGCATTCTTGTGCAAATGCGAGTATCGAATTAGCGCCAAAAATTCGCTTCCAAAGCACATCGTCTCAGTCAGTCCTCTGTCCTCTGTGAGACGTATTGTTAATGTGGTATTTGTAGTGTGATTTTGTTTGTTCAGGTTCAACAGGTGTCCACGTAATGTGGAGTTTGACTGTTTGATTTTGGAATAGAAAATAGTTCAAATCAGCCGAGTCCTGTGTCTTTGGATAAGTCTGGAAATATCATTGGACAGCATGCAGCTCAGACTAGGTGTCTATAAACATTTTACCATCATTGATATTCGATATAATCAACATATTTTCAGTTGAACAGTCTGATAAGTATGAAGTATATTGATTCTAATAGAAATCACAAGTATTGTATTCTGTCCTGTGAGTAGTTCTGGCTTGGCATCAAAGTTGCAAGTATTGATTGAAAATCATCATGAATTATTTTTATCTCGTATGAATCACCATCTTATTCCCAAACATCATTTGATGATACATTATCCAGATATAATTAGGAAAAGGGGTCCGCTTGTTGGTTTATGGAGCATGAGATTTGAATCTAAACATGCCTATTTCAAACATTTGATTCATAGTTTGAAAAACTTTAAAACTGTTCGCAAAACTCTCTCGACAAAACACCAAAGTCATATGTGAAATATCTGGAGGAATATTAACCTGTCATTGGAACCAATATACGGCAAAATATTTTTGAAAAATATCAATAATGAACTTTATCAAGAAGAGTTGCCAATTTTATTGGATACCAAATTACTGAACTTGAAGTTTACTAAAAGTGTAAAAGCTTTCGGGAGTTCTTTCAGTTTCAAAAGTTTTGTGACTACTGAAATGAGTCAATACATGTGCCCTATATTTTGTAAAATATTTGCAATTTGTGCTCATGCCACCAATAACCCAATATTTTTGTGGGAGTGTTCACAAAAGGCTTTGATGACAAATCTCAATCTTACATAGTAGAAGAATCAGAAAGATTCAATTACAAGTTGATACGTCTTAAAAATTTGAAGCATCTGGTTGCGTATGATTTGAGTTTGCCATACAAAGAGAACTCTCATTGTATTGTGCCGAAATATGAAATTATTTTGGAATAGTGACTTGCATTGTGAATTAAGGCAAACATTTTGTTTAGGTGTTATTACATTTTATTACTCGGTACCTGTTTTTAATTTTATTTTCTCGGCATTCAACTCCTCTGCCGCGTGAGGGTAGAGAGCAGTAAGTGCAAGAAAAATCATTTTGAGTTTGCCAATTTATATATTTTTTTACCCGACTGCGGCAAAGCCAAACAGGACGGTTATGTGTTTGACCTGTGTACATACATACAGGTCAAACACATAACTGTCTTTTTGGGCTTCGCCGCAGTCTGGTGAAAAAAAAATATAAATTGGCAAACTCAAAATCTTTATTCTTGCACTTACTGCTCTTTACCTTCACACGGCAGTGCTATTTATTATAATACAGTATTTTTTTTATATTAATCCACCAAAGGATTTCAAAGCTGGCATTCACTCATTGTGTTACTTTATGTTTATTTGTACATTTCTTCAGATAATGTTGTAAATTTTATTTTATCGATATTCAACTTATTTATTATAATAGAGTATTTATTTTCGTATAATAGAAGCATTGAAATATTCTAATATTATATATTCTTGATTTATTGAACCATCCTTCCTGAAAAACTATATTACCAACAAATATTAGATATTTTCACAAAAAAAAATAGTGATAGTTAATACTAATTGACGTCATTTAGAAAAAATATTATTTATGTTTTGACAAGAAATAAAAGACAATAAAACTTTTTTCTGTGTAGTATGAAAAAATAAAAGAAATTTTATAACAACAACATAAGAGAATGAGATTCTAACAGAGAGGTTTAAAATTACTTCTTTCAGTTTATAAATGATGAAAACTAGTAAAGGAATCGACAATATTACAATGTTAATTTCACTAAAATATTATGTTAATTCATTGAAAAAGTAAATGAATTACTTCACTGTAAAAACATTTTTGGGCCAGCTTAACAAAAAAAAGGTGAGAAAAATAGTAACTGAATGTTGTTGATGCACAACTGATTTTGTAAAATCGTCTACAGTCTAATTGTGGCATTTACTTTGCTGAATTTTATAAATAGCAAACATTTGTGTGATGTGGCTTCCACATAAATGTGTAAATGTGAACATCGTCAATATCGAAATTTGCCAATTTCACCAATAATACTAGTGGACCTCCTGGGTTTCTTATTTTTTGTTATTTCAACAACTTTTTTCCAACATTGTATCAGTAATTTCGGCACTCAAGTATTCTCTTGTATAGTAAAAGTTGAATCTCAGTAACATCAGTTTGATTGAAGTTTTAAATTTGGTGGTGTTCCGGTTTTTATAACTATCGGGTAGTTAATCGTACAGATTGACGTTTAAAGAATTTTTGAATGACGTTTCCAGTCGTAATCTGGGATTGATGAGTGAGTTGCTATTTCTTGTATTATAGCTATGTATGTCATTATGTTTGATTAATAAGTGGCTGCTACGAGAATCTCTAAGGAGAATGAAATATATATAAGCCGGTAAAGCCTCAAATTTAATTTTGAAATATGGGTCTAGAGGTATCTCTGGGTCCTGCACCGTCAATTATTCTACAACCCTTTTTTGGAGGATAAATATCTGTTCAGCCTGTGAGGAATTTCCCCACAAGGTTATTCCGTAGGATAGGTGGGACTGGAACAGTGAAAATACGAAATTTTCTTAGTAGAAAAATTTGAGTAGAGAGTTTTTTATTTAGATAATCAATATGGTCGTGCGATTTGAGTTTACTGTCGAGGTTGATTCCAAGAAGTTTGACACTGCCATGGGATTTGGATTTTTAATAAGTCCATTTAAGCCACTTGTCTAGTTTGATTTGTGTGGTGTGGTCATTTCTTAGTAGTGAGGTAGTAGTGTTGCTTGAGTGGAAAAAGGTAATGTCATCCGCGAAGATGATGCAATCGGATGGCTGTAAATGATAGCATATGTTATTGACATAAATTATAAATAGGAGGGGTCCAAGTACGGAGCCTTGAGGCACTCCTATCGTTGCCGGTTTGGTTTCGGAAACTGTTCCATTGAAAAATACGTATTGATGTTTGTCTATATAGGACTCAAATGACTTGTAGGTAGTGAGAAGTCGATAGACGAATGAAATATGACCATAATCAGAAAACGCATCCTCCATCTTGGAGCCGCCATATCAAATTAATAAATTTTGACAAACAAATTCAAAATATCATGAGTAAAACGCCGCATACCAATTTTGAAACGAATGGAGCATAATCAAAAACTCTCCTCCATCTTGGGGCCGCCATCTTAAATTTAAGAATTTTACAGAAATTTTATAATCTCCGACCCCGAAAACCCCCACATACCAATTTTGAGTCGAATCGGATCATAATCACAAAACTTGTCCACCATTTTGGAGCCGCAATCATGACTAATTGACTAATTGACTAAAAATTCCCAATTTCCGACCCCGAAAACCTTCACTCACCAATTTTGAATCGAATCGGATAAAATCACAAAACTCCTCCGCTATCTTGGAGCCGCCATCTTGAATTATGAATTTTGACAAAAATTTATAATCTCGACCCCGAAAACCCCACATACCAATTTTGAATCAAATCGGACCATAATTACAAATCTCATCCGCCGTATTGGAGCCGCCATTTCGTTCTTTTTTAATTCCATAATGCATTGTCACCGGAATTTTGAACACCTGCCACATTTCAAATTATTCGGACGACTAGAAGTCGGTCAAAATTCACTTGCAAGATTTGACCCTAACGAACGAACGAACAAGTGAAACTAAATAGAAGCTTGTAAAAAAGACAATTTTGCATGAAATTAGAACAAATTTGGAGGAAGAATTATATGTTTCACACGGCAGAAAAGCAGATTTAATGCCTTGGCTGGATTCCTAGCCTCGGCATAAACACCAGCCTCGGGATTAAATTTTTATGTTTTTCTGCATAGTAAAACAAATAACTTATTGACACGAAAGCTACAGAGAATATACAAGAGATGTTGAGAGATACTTTTCTTTTTACAAGCATTTATTTACCTTGCAATGTTTGTATGCTCGTGTCAAATTTTGAAAGTGAATTTTGACTCACTTCTCTTCGTCCGATTAATTCGAAATTTGGCAGGTGTTCATAATCCCGGTAACGATGCATTATGGAATGTTTGTTAGAAAAAAAAATTACGGCTTTGAGATGGCGGACAAGATTTGTAATCATGGTCCGATTCGATTCAAAATTGTTATGTGATGGTTTTTGGGGTCGGAGATTATGAATGTTTTGTCAAAATTCATAAATTTAAGATGGCGACTCCAAGATGGTGGACGAGTTTTGTGATTATGGTCCGATTTGATTCAAAATTGGTATGAGGGGGTTTTTGGGGTCGGAGATTAGGAATTTTTTGTCAAAATTCATAAATTAGAAATGGCGGTCCCAGGATGGAGGACGAGTTTTGTGATTATGGTCCGATTCTATTCAAAATTGGTGTGTGGGAGTGTTTGGGGTCGAAGATCATGATTTCTTCCAGCCCAAAACTCACAGGGAAAAGAGACCTTGTAATGACGATGCTCTATTAGACATGAACAGATCAAGGCGAACTAACTAAAAAGCAAAAAATTAAATAACTAATAAAAACATTTTTAAATACAAGCTTTCATTTAAGCCGTGTCCTAAAACGTATAAAATAAGTTTTAGTTATCACTGCCAATGATTTAATTATTTTTTGTTGAATTATTTGGTTTAAAAAATCTTATCGCGCGAATTGTCATGAAATTAATATTTCGACAAGTTGTTACTTACCAATCAATTATTGTTCAATGAAATTAATTGGTACCCACTTTTATGAACACTTCGCGCAACAAGCTATTTAAAACCAAAAAATTAAAAAAAATTTTAAATTAAAATTTTTTTTTTGGAAAAAATTTTCTTTATATATGTTTTTTATTAGTTATTTTTTATAATCACGAAGACAACGGAAAATCCAATAGAACAAATTTTAAATAAAGATAAACTTAGTGATTTTTGATTTTGCGATGAAATTACAAAGTCGCAGGACCAGCTTACAATCTAGAAGAGGAACAATGGATAAAATAATCAAAACGAGTTTGAATTGGCTACAAAATAAATTACTGTGCTAGCCAAATATTGAGATGGTAAAGTCTTATTTTTTTTTGGAAAATCTAGAGCTATCTGAAACAGGAATTCAATAATTAATAGGAATCACTGAATCATGATGAGTTTGGTTTTCAATTGGTTGTGATGACGAGAGGATGGGAATATTTCTTGGTGTGTATCTGGGTATACGGTGAAATATATGAGTTCGTCAAAGGTTAATTAGAGAGATGAAGTTGAGTTATTGAGAAGTATCCCTTGATATTGCAGGTGAATATATATACCGGCTTTTGAGAAGGGAGCGAAGAAAAATTCGAATATCTACACGTACCGAAGGAGTTCTCGGAACATTGCATGGTTTCAATTTCCAATCATATATTCGATTGAACTGTCATTTCCAGGGTAATTTCCAACGTAAAACGTTCAATTCCCGTTATGCTACATAATTATAGGTTTCATGGTATGAACGATGCGAAGGAAAAGCCACATCAGTGGATTTTATGAGCACGGGACGCTCTGGTGTTTGACTTTTCGAGAATGTAATCATAGTAAACAATGCAAGATTTATTTTACCTCTGAATAGATGAGTATAGTGCTTCTGATTTCTTCTTCAAAATACTGTTATAATTTTAGGGTTGGGTAGTGAATGAAGACTCATGCTTGTGCACTATACTATATTTTTCTAGGACTACAGCGATGTCATTTTTCATTTGGCTTAGATTCGTATTGCGAATCCACAAAATCCAACGATATTTCCTTTTCTCATGACGCCTTTCCGAAACAAAATACTTGAAAGTGAACATTGAATGCATATACAGTGCTCGTCTAAAGTCCGTTCCCCCTCCACTAATTTTTGAACCACCTGGTATATCACAAAGAAATTTGGAGGGCTCAAATAGGAGATGAAAACCTACTTTTCCATGAAAAAATCACAGCTGAAAGTTTTAAAATGGCGGCTGAGCGCCATCTTCAATATTTTTTTAATAAATCGAACACCCCGTATATTATTCTATTCTCGAAATCTGCTCATAATTCTCAACAGTTTTGTCCGATGCACTTTACTCCCAAATTCAATTGTTTTCGAAATATTAATGTTTGAAAAGTGACATTCCAGTTTAAAATAAGGTATGGATTTTGGTCACTTCCGGTAGAACATTTTGCTAACTAAACGTTATTATCAATTTATAGGTAAATCTCTTGAGAAATTCGACTAATAAGAGGCGTAGAGAGAGTTTTTTAAGGATAAATAGTACCGCTTACCGAAAAATCTCGAAGCCTACGAATGTGTTCTGTAAATTCACAATCAAAACAAATCAGTTAGCTGAAAAATTATAATTAATTTTTGAATAACTCTTTCATTTAACCCCAACGATTATTTCATTAAGTGTTCAATGTGGCTTCCTCCTAAATCTTGACAATAAAGTGCCCTATTATAAATAACATCTCTCACGTTGATGAAAGTCTGTTCATCTATTTCTTCACATCTATCTATTATTCTGCGTTACAACTCTTCTCTTGTTTGGCATTCAGTGGCGTAGATTTTTGACTTCAGATGCCCATAAAGAAGGAATTCTAGAGGTGTAAGATCCGGAGATATTGGTTTGCATCGAGGAACTCTCTAGCCATGCGATTGAAATGGGGAGGTGCCCCATCCTGCTGAAATATGATTTCACGATTTTCAAACTATTCCTGATTGTTCAATATAATTTGTCTTATTCAGTTTCTGAAAGATTTCTGTAAAGAACTCCTGTAAGATTGCCTCTGATGAAAATCGGTCCAACAACGCGATTGCCCAAAATCCCCGCCGAAACATTCACCTCTTTAGGAAACTGGGTATGTCCCTCTCTAAAAATATGCAGATTAGTATCGCTCCAGTATCGTAGATTCTGTTTGTTGACTTTGCCATTAAGAAAAAACGTGCATTCGTCTGCGAAACATACACGTTTTAGGAAGCCCCGTTCTCCTTCAATTGTTCTTGTTAACCACTCATAAAATTCAACCCTCCGGTCTGGATCATCCTCCGTGAGAGCATGCAGGATTTTCATTTTATAGGGATGACATTCTTCTTCTTTTATGACTCTTTGGACACTTTTTGAACTTACTCCACAGGATTCAACAACTGCACACATCGACTGAGTCGGATTAATTACCATTTCAGCAACAATTTTTTTTACACGCTTTATATTAGCTTCACTTGTATGTTTGTTTGTTTGTTTTTTGTTTGTTTGTTTGTTTGTTTGTAACCGACTCCTTTGAGCGCGATTTTGACCCACTTCCAGACGTCCGAATGATTAGAAATTTGGCAGGTGTACATAATTCCGGTGACAATGCATTAAGGAATCTTTGTGTGAAGAAAAAACAAAATGGCGGCTCCAATATGGCGTACGAGCTCTGTGATTATGGTCCGATTTGCTTCAAAATTGGTATCCGAAAGTTTTTGTGGTCGGAGATTATGATTCTTCTGTCAAAATTGAAAAATTCAAGATGGCGGCTCCAAAATGGTGGACGAGTTCTGTGATTATGCTTTGATTCTATTCAAAATTGGTATGTGGGGGTTTTTGGGGTCGAATATTATGATTCTTTTGTAAAAATTGGAAAATTCCAAATGGCGGCTTCAAAATTGCGGCCAGGTTTTGTGATTATGTTCCGATTCGCTTCAAATTTGGTATCTGAGGGTTTTTGTGATCGTAAATTATGATTCTCCTGTCAAAATTAAGAAATTCAAGATGGCGGCTCCAAAATGGCAGACGAGTTTTGTGATTATGGTCTGATTCTATTCAAAATTGGTATGTGTGGGATTTGGGGTCGAATATTATGGTTCTTTCGTAAAAATTGAAAAATTCAAGATGGCGACTTCAAAATGGCCACCGAGTTTTGTGATTATGGTCTGATTCTATTCAAAATTGGTATGTGGAGGTTTTGATGTCGAATATTATGGTTCTTTTGTAAAAATTGAAAAATTCAAGATGGCGGCTTTAAAATGGCGGCCGAGTTTTGTGATTATGGTCTGATTCTATTCAAAATTGGTATGGGGGGGTTTTTGGGGTCGGAGATTATGATTACCTAATTTGATAAGATTATTCCATTTTTTTATTTGCAAAAAAATAATAAAAATAATAGTTTTTATAAATAAACCACACTAAAAAGTAGGAAAACTAAAAAACACGCTTTTATAGAAAACCGGACTAAAAAAATAAAAAATAAAAAAATAAATTATTTTATATAAAAAAAAGCGTGGGGTGCATGGTATCAATAATTATATAGTACATTACACACCGAGGCGATACCATGCACCCCACGCTTTTTTTTTAAATAAAATATTTTTTTTTCTTATTTTTAATTTTTTTAGTCTGGTTTTCTATAAAAGCGTGATTTTTTGTTTTTTTAAACTATTATTTATTCTCCTGAAAGAGGCGGTCTTCCTGATTTTGGAGCATTTTTCAGCGTACCAGTTGCTTGGAGCTTACCTATTCAAAAGTTTTCGCAAATATGACCTCGAAATAGGATTCTCGGAAAATCTATCATTAAACATACGGACTGTTAGATGATAATTTCTTCCATCTTCTCCAAATATCAAAACTGCTTCAAATTTATCGTCCAACTACGGGCCATCACACTTTTCATAAAAGAATTTAGGCGCTCAACGGACTATTTGACAGTTAGCAGTTCAGTTTGACAGTAAACAAGATGTTACCGCGACAACGATTATTTCCAATGCAAACTTGATTGAAAGCAACATTAGTGTTTTTGGTTGGGTTTGAAATGACCAAAATGTCACTTTTCAAACGTTAATATTTCGAAAACAATTGAGTTTAGAAGTAAAGCGTATTTGAAAAAACTGTTGAGAATTATGAGCAGATTTGGAAAATGGAATAATGTACGGGGTGTTCTATTTAAAAAAATTATTGAAGATGGCGCTCAGCCGCCATTTTGAAATTTTTTGCTGTGATTTTTCCATGAAAAATCAGGTTTTCAAGCCCTCCAAAGTTTGTTGCGATATAACATGTGGTTCAAAAATTAGTATGGGGGGAACGGACTTAAGACGAGCACAGTATGTCAGATCCTATATTCATTCAACGCATCTTTCCTTCAATAAAAAGTCGCTGAAACTCTGTGTTTTCATCACAGATATGTATATGAATGTTTATTGATCTATATATGAGCTCATAAAAACTATTGGACAGGTCACATTACTACGTTAATAATAAAAATAAAGGTATGTTGAAAGAGTTCTTGAAATACATAAAAATCTATTTGTCCAAAGATATTCAAGATATTTTCTAATATCATATGGAGTAAATAAATAGAAATGGAATTATTACAGAAAAAGATATGAAATATGTGACGACTTCGATAAATGAAAAGCATTTGTTCAAATCGCTAATGAAATTATAGTTTGAAAAACCTTAAAAAACACGCATATGGAAAAAAAAAAAAAAAAAATTTATGTGAAAAAGCGTCAAATTTCGGATCTTATAAACCTTCTACAATGACTCTTGTGGTCTGTGATTCTATCTTAAAATAAATAATAGTTTGAAAAAACTAAAAAACACGCTTTTATAGAAAACCAGACTAAAAAAATAGAAAATAGAAAAAAAAATATTTTATTTAAAAAAAAGCGTGGGGTGCATGGTATCGCCACGGTGTGTAATGTACTATATAATTATTGATACCATGCACCCCACGCTTTTTTTTAAATAAAATAATTTTTTTTCTTATTTTCAATTTTTTTAGTCTGGTTTTCTATAAAAGCGTGTTTCTAAGTATTTTCAAACTATTATTTATTTCCTACTTTTCAGTGTGGTTTATTTGAAAAGGCGTGTTTTTTCAGTTTTTATTATTTTATCATTTTTTTGCAAATTATCAAATTAGGTAATCATAATCTCCGACCCTAACAGCCCCCACATACCAACCCCATATTAATTTTCCAATTTTCACAAAAGAAATCGTAATATTCGACCCCAAAAACCCCTACATACCAATTTTGAATAGAATCAGACCATAATCACAGAACACGGCCGCCATTTTAAAGCCGCCATCTTGAATTTTTCAATTTTTATAGAAGAATCGTAATATTCGACCCCAAAAACCCCTACATACCAATTTTGAATAGAATCAGACCATAATCACAAAACTCGGCCGCCATCTTGAATTTTTCAATCTTCATAAAAGAATCATAATATTCGACCCCAAAAATCCCCACATACCAATTTTGAATAGAATCAGACCATAATCACAAAACTCGGCCGCCATTTTAAAGCCGCCATCTTGAATTCTCCAATTTTTACAAAAATCTTATAATATTCGACCCCAAAAACCCCACATACCAATTTTGTATAGAATCAGAGCATAATCACAAAACTCGGTCACCATTTTGAAGCCGCCATCTTGAATTTTTCAATTTTTACAAAAAAATTATAATATCTGAGCTCAAAAAACCCCAGATAACAAATTTGAAGCGAATCGGACCATAATCATAAAACTCGGCCGCCATTTTGAATTTTCCAATTTTCACAAAAGAATCATAATATTCGACCCCAAAAACCCCCACATACCAATTTTGAATAGAATCAGACCATAATCACAAAATTCGTCCCCCATTTTGGAGCCGCCATTTCGAATTTTTCAATTTTGACAAGAGAATCATAATCTCCGACCACAAAAACCCCCGGATACCAATTTTGAAGCGAATCGGACCATAATCACAAAACTCGTACGCCATATTGGAGCCGCCATTTTGTTTTTTCTTCACAGTTCCAAAATCACCTGCCAAATTTCAAATCATTGGACGTCTGGAAGTGGGTCAAAATCGCGCCCAAAGGAGTCGGTTACTAACAAACAAACAAACAAACATACAAGTGAAGCTAATATAAAGCGTGTAATAATTGTTTTGTATGTAAACGTTATCTATTGATGAGGATCAACGTATAGATTGAAATAATTCAGAAATTGTCTCCTCTAAAAGACTTTGTTTTCTTTAATATGGATTTTTATAAAGTATCAGCCGCATCAATTCAAAATTGAAAAAAAAATACTTTCCATTTGTTTCGTAACAGGCAAGAGTCGAATCTCAGAAGTTTCAATTAGCTCTGTTAACCCTTAAATATTTGTTGCCATTGCTGTCGAATGAAATGCGAAAGATTGCAACCCCAAATGCATTCAGTTCATTCAGACTGAATCTTTTGAAGCTCTAGCATCTACTTCTATATCGTTTATAAAATTATCAACTTCCTTTGCCCGCTCGGCATCCTGCTGTCCGCAATTTCGCTCCCAAATAGGGCTGTAGATTAAAGGAAAATCGTTTGAAAAGACTGGAGCGTGAGACAACCGAAGAAAAACGGGTGAACGGAAACCCACCTACCCGAGGGAATTGGCGACCGAAGTTTCACGCTCTGCGTGGGCGAGTATCGAGAAAACTATATGGAATGGCCTATACACCCACTTTGGAGGGTCGATTGATTTCTTGCGTTTAAAGCGAGATTGAAGACGCGGACCTCATCGCAGAATGATATATTTCGTCGCACAGATAATCTATATAGGGATTATCCACAGAAGAAATATACGTGATATGATGAGACCGTATCAGAAACTCATCAGTAAGTGAAGGACTCTCTACATGCTTAGGATTTTATTAGCCGCGCACAAATGATGGCAAAAAAAAGGTGAAGGTAATGGGAGTTTCTTACACTACAGGGTGTTATTTAATAAGTGTCCGATATTTTACAGGACGATTCCTCAGTTATTTGTAAATTGTTGAGTTTATATAAGCATGGATCTGCAAGGCCAATTTCGATATACAGGGTGTTGAAAATTTATTTTTATTATGTTTTTTCGTGAATAGTTTTTTAAATGTCGATATTTGGACAAGAATTGGTATTTGGGGATTTTTTAGTATGATAAATTCAAATTTGATCTTTAGTTTGGCCCTTAATTGTAGGGGGCGCCGCCTACAGGTCTTTGTCTCTTTTGGGGAGTCACAACTTTGTCGTGCATGTATGTACTTTGCTCTGATTGATTCCCATTTACGCTATGGTATATGTTTTTGGGGAACATCTTGCCAATATTTATTTGATAGGGTATTTGTACTGCAAAAAAGAGGAGTTAGAAATATGTGTAAGGCAGGATTCAGGGACTCCTGTAGGTCCTTATTCAAAAAACACAATATCCTGACCTTGCCTTGCATTCTTATTTTGGAAATGGTATGCCTAATGCAAAAAAATACAGAGATGAAATTTCTACTATATCTCGACGTCATACTAGAAATACGTTCAATATATGTTTACCAATTCCAATTTCTTCGAAAATTAAGAGATCGTTCATTTACAACGGCAAGAAAATGTTTAATCACTTGTCAAATGAAATTAAAGGTGAAAAATGTTCCACTAAATTTAGAAAATCAGTAAAAAAGTTTTTGATATCGAAGGCCTATTATTATTAGACGAATTCTACTCACATAGAAATATCAGCATGAAATCTTAATTATTTTAAATTGTGACTATTTATAATATGTTTTATATGTTTTTATATATTTTATATGTATGATATGTTTTATATATTTCATGTTCTTTATGTTAATTAACAATTTTTGTGACTACGAATGTAATAACGTGATTGTGACGCTATATGTATACTTTTTTCTTATTTACATTGTCATTTATATATTTACATATTTACCTTTAAGTACTTGCTTTGTCAACAAAAAATTAATTTTTCCGACAATAAAGCATATTTTGATTTGATTTGTATCTGTTATGCCCTGTAATTACAGAAATGCATTTAAAAGATAATTACCAAGACGTAACCATTGTATACCGAATGCTTACATGACTCATCTAGGAGAAAAAAAACAAAGTTTTTTATTGCTACCCGTTACAGTCACAGCGAGATAAGGAAGTCAGTTTAAATAATTACCAAAACTAAGTCGATAAACACTGAGCAGTTGAAAGACGAGGTAAACAACTTATAAATCACCGGGAGTCGAGACACCTCTGAAATTCATAAACACACTTGTTGGTCATTAACTCAGCGATAACGCCCCAGCGATCGTAAATACCTGTCATTCAGTAAAATATTATCCAATTATAACATAGATAAGCTAGAACGGGTTAGAAAAACAAGACCCTTTATCAGTTTTACGACTTCACAACAACCTAAGCTCCGCCTACTAGCTCCCGTGCGGACGACACTATAAAAACGTGAGCTTCATGTCAATATTCAATTCATTCAATTCGGTTCGTTGTTATACAGTGAAACAAAGAGCATGTAACCTCAAAGTAAGGTTAGAATGCAAGTTAGTCCAAAGCAGTACCCCATTCAGTAATCACTTATATAATACGAAAATATTTCGGAGAACATGTCATTCTCAAAAGTGCGGTATAAAATGTAGTAAAATTCAGCCAACATAGAAACTCAGCCGATTCAAATCAAGTATTGAAGCTCCTAGTAAAAACACGAGTGAACAGTATAGTTTCCACAAATTGTAAAAGCTTCCAAAACAGAGATAGTAACGGGATTCCGAAATTTCAATGGTTCACGATCACTTAGAAAAACTTTATCTGTATACGAATATACCGGACGAATTAATTAGAATAACCGATTGACGCGGGAGAAAACGAACTGATAATAATAACTTCTAAGCTAATTGCCGTTTAAAACTACTCCAGTGAATAAGTGTTAAACAGGGTGAGTCTCATGTTTGTATTTCTGTACTTATGTTTATGGCAAAACCCAACCCATTAAAATGTGTATGTGTCTATAAAGTATGTCCATAGTTTTCAAGATCACCAAGTTTTCAAAAAGAGAATTATTGTTAGTCGTTTGCAGCACTTGATTGCAAGATTTCTTTTAGTAAAATTATTTCTATTGTGACGATCATTGCAGAATTATCTGCCAATACGCTAAATTAGTTTTCTTTGTATGAATATTGTTTCCTATCATTCGTCCATAGACGATTGAGAGAATTGTGTGAAGTTTTATTAAATATATATTTACATTTTTAACATTTTATGAGTGCAGTCCTTTATTTATTTTCTTTTATGAATAACCTTTCGAATCTTTCTGAACGGTAGTACTTCCTGAATAAACAGCCCATGTTCCGGTATTTAAGAGAAATGAAATCAGATCTGAGCCGCTCCAGACCTAGTTTCAGTATCGACCTTCTTCAGACAGTCGATTGCTCTTAATACCGTTTTTCCAACCTAACGAATAACGTCTGGTATTACAGGTGTGGTGGGTTAAATCACAACACCCCGTAGTCCAGTCGTCAACATATCACATTATCGATTCCTCTATCATTTTTACGTGAAATAGGTATGCTTTTCAAAAGTCGCTACAAGCAGCCGTTTTCGAGATATTTTGAATTAAATTAATCGATGCATGTGTTTGTCAAAAAGTGAAACAATTTTGAAAACTTGTTTTTTTATTCAACAAAATTTCGAACGCTAATTTTTAAACAACAATAAACAACTGACACTAGATATAAATCTAAATATGAATCACAATAAATGTTCTCATTGATTCGCGCACTCTGGAAAATTCCTGGGGTATTTTGAATCGTTCAACAAGAGTTAATTCTTCATTTTGGATAGGTGACTGGTAAATTAAAGATTGTAGATGTCCCCAAAGAAAAAATTCCAAACTGTCAAGGCCTGGTGACCTAGAGGGCTATGGTTGAGGCCCTCCACGACCTATCCAACGGTTGCCGAAAGTTTGATCTAAACATTTTCGCGCTTGGATACTAAAATATGCCGGGGTACCAGTCTTGCATAAACCGTATTTCATTTCGTATTCTAAGCGGCACATCTTCCAGTAAAATAGGCAAATCTTCTCCAAGAAAATGACGATATCTCTCTCCGTTTAATCTTCTCGGAATATAGAATGGACCTATGAAATAATCTCCAAGGATTCCTGCCCACACGTTAAGGAAAACTGTCTTGGAAATGTGATTCCTGTATCGCATGGGGGTTTTCCTCTGACCACAAATGATTGTTGTGAAAATTGCGTATAGCGTTGCGTGAGAAATTTGTTCCGTCGGTAAATAGGATTTGATTTTCAAATAAAGGATTTTGAATAAGGCATTGGAGAAACCAACGACAGAAGTTGATACGTAACGGAAAGTCACGAGGGAGTAGTGCCTGAACTGTTTGAATATGGTAGGGGTATAACAAATTATCAATGAAAATTTTCCATTCCAAAACATGAGAAATGTTTAACGTCAGCGCTATTTTTTTGGAGTTTGTTCAAGGTTTCTCCTACCAGATTAAGAACTGCTTTCTTGGCTTCTGAGGTTCTTACCGTCCGATGTGCACCTGGCAGATGACTAGCTTTCTCGAAACTTCCTGTTTCCCTTAACCGAGCGTGAATTCTTGAAAATATTTTTGAAGTAGGAGTTGTGCGGTTCGGATAATGCTCCTGATACAAACGTCTAGCCTCATATGCATTTCCGTTATCAAGTTGGTATGTAAAATGTATGTCAGCATACTCTGCATTAGTAAAGTTTACCATTTTTTAACAAATAATCACAATAATAATGAATAAAACTATTAACTATGCGTCAAGACATTATTTCTGACATGTCAGCACAAAAAAAACATTGGAATTAACTTGCCTACTTGATATTTTTATTTTCAAAAAGTGTGCGAATCAGTGAGAAGATTGGATGCATCCATTAATTTAAATCAAAATATCTTGAAAACGGCTGCTTGTAGCGACTTTTGAAAAGCATACCTTTTTCACGTGAAAATGCTAGGGGAAGCGATTTTTCTTCTAGAAAATGTGTTACATAAATGCACGACAAAGTTGTGACTTGCCAAAGACCTGTAGCGGCGCCCCCTACAAATTAAGGGCCAAACTAACATAAAATTTGAATTTCTCATATTAAAAATCCCCGAATACCAATTCTCGTCCTAATATCGACATTATTTTAAAAACGATTTACCAAAAACCAAAATAAAAATAAATGTTTAACACCTTGTATATACAAAATGAAAGCCGTGCGGACCCATGCTTATATGAACTTTCCACCTTATAAATAGCTGAGGAATCGTCCTGTGGAATATTGAACACTTATTACATAACACCATGTATAAGTGTTATTCCAGCGAAATAGTTAAATTTGCTGTAATTAACGAATATATGAAACCCAAATAATCAATTGCAGATTTAAAAATTGTAATAATATCAAAAATATCCTATCTTTTGCTGCTAACAATTTAAAAAAAAAGTTTCTTGGAAAAAAAAATATTTCACCCCTATTTATCATCGCCATGGACTGTAACCCACACAAGTTCACTGCATTCACATAAACTGTTCGAGCATGAATAATACATTTCAAGTTTGAATTATTCTAGCCTTTGATAGAATACATGTTAGGCTATTTCTGGATATAAAAATATTTTTAATTGAAATCAGAATTTAGCAAATATGTGCCACTTTTACTCTGTTACCAAAAATGTCATCATCACCATGGACCATCCTGGTTTTTACAATGAGAGGAGTTTACAGAACTATACTAATATTAGACATAGATTTGCCATACACCTCAGTTCTCCTTCAGCATGGGAGGTGGTTGTGTGCTTTGAATTGTTAAGACTTTTCGGGTGATACAAGTGTTTAAGGTAGTTGTCGTGAAGTACACTTCCGATCAGATTTCGTTTATATTCATACCACTTTCAGTTAACATCATTACCTGTATCATATTGAATTTTTGGAATCATTTACCACACCGAAAGCGAGATATAAGGCTTCAAAGTTGCAACGTTTAACACGTGATTCCTATAGTGAGCTACCGCAGACACCACATTTCAAAGCATAACTAAAAACCCGCCATTCAGATCTTTTTGAACAACTAGTATATTATTAAAAGGTAGGTTACAAATTTTATAGAAAAAATTGAATACGCGTAGCTATACAGTTATTTAGTTATTGCCATAAGAAATTTCTAAATTATTGCAAATGAGAAGTGCAAGAGAGGGAAGGCTGAGAATCGTGGCAACGCCTCAAGCGAGCGCTCGTGATTCAAATAAGCGAGAGCGCGAGGGTCTTGGGGGTTTAAATTGAACTGTGTTTTGGAATGCACATATTTTTGAATAATAATTGTGAATAATTGCGTTAATATATACTGATGCATTTCAAACATATTACAATAGGAATAGATATAAAATGAAATGTAGTTTTAGCGAGTAACGGCAAACAACAGTGCATAAACTTATTTTATTTTTACATATTACAATTCATGTACGTATAACAAAATTCGAATATTTTCAAACATAAACAAAAATGATTCAGATTTCCAATAGGCTAATAAAATATAACGTATAAATCTACAAAAAAATTAATGAATGTAATATTATTTATTTTCCTAACTATCATATTAATAATCACTTGATTGGCTAAACATTCATTTTTATAAACCATTAATGATTTAGTAAATGCTTTCCTATTTTTAGTAACTCTATGTTTTCTAATCTCCAATTTTTCGGTTAGGTGATTAATCACAGCTTCTTCTCCTTCATCGTGATACATTTGTTTCAGAAAATCATATGTTATATTTTGTTGCGAATTTTTTTTTCAATAATTCCCGTGATATAACATTTTTTAAGGCACTTAAATTAGGTAAATTCATTATTTATATGATTCCATGTGTGTTGATAATTCTGACTCTTTATGAATGGAGCGAACTAATTTTTGCAAAATGTGTACATCATACATCGCTTCGAGGATATTACCTGATGTTTCGTTTGGTAATGAATCTTTGGCTAATTCTGATAGCTCGAACATTCCTGGCCCTTTTCAATCTGGGAACGTTTTTCTGAAAATAATTAAGCTTTCCACAAATCCTGCTATCATGGTAAAATCTTCCATTTAATTATTATTAATTATTGCTCTTAGTAATCTCATCAAATCTCGCATTATGCACAATTTGAAAAATTGGAGTTTTAGATAAACTTAAAAATTATTTAAATGCTACCAAACAATCTACTAAATTTATTGAATCGACTTGTACATCATTCAAATATAATTGACCAGAAATTGTAGTACATCCCGCAATTTTTGTCGCCACAGGATTGATGCTTCGTAGGGCCAAAATATATATATATATATATATATATATATATATATATATATATATATATATAACGGGGATCTTCAGTCAGCACAAGTGTTGAACTATGAAAAACTCTTTAATACGATGGACTGAGCTTTCGTTTCAATTTTGAAACTTCTTCAGGGTCCTAAAATAATGAGAAAAAAGATATTTTCAGAGCAAAAATAACAAATATGGTTACTAACTTTTTTCAAAAACCTCAAAAAAATGAAACAACACTCAATTCTCTTTATAAAAAAACCAAAGAATTTTTCAAAAACCATCCTAATCTTATTTTAACAAAATCAGATAAAGGTAATGTAACAGTCATTTTAGAAAAAACTGAATATATAAAAAAATCTCATGATATCCTTGATGACGAAAACTCTTACACCAAATTAAAAATTAAAAAAAAAAAAAATCATCATCACTGAAGAAGAAGCAAAAAAATGTATAATATACAGTTCTGTATCACCAAAATACTATGGTTTACCCAAAATTCATAAACCAATCATGAAACTCAGACCTATCATTTCATCTATCGATGCACCCAATAGCAAAATATCTAAATTATTCACAGACATCCTTACAGATGTATATGACTTTGAAATAAGTTTTATGTTAAAGATTCTTTCGAGTTTTCTAAATTCATCAACGAAAAACAACTTCCACAAAGCTATGTCTTGATAAGCCTAGATGTTGTTTCCTTATTCAGTAACATACCGATAGAATTAGTGTTGAAAAGATGGAGTAAAATAGAAGAACACTGTAATATTTCACAAACAAAATTTTTAGAAATCATTCAATTCATATTCAAATCTAGTTCCTTTTCGTTCGAAGGAAATTGCTACAAACAAATTCTTGGAACACCTATGGGAGCCACCATCTCACCAATCATTGCTTCGTATGTAATGGATGACCTTTTCGAAGAAATATTACCACAATTGACCTTTGAAGTTCCATTTTTAAAAAAAATTGTGGATGATATTATTTGTGCAATACCAATGGATGAATCCGATGAAATTTTAAGAAAAGTAAATGACTACAATAAAAATTTACAATTCACAATTGAATTAGAAAAAAATAAAAGTATTCCATTTTTAGATACTAGAATAATTCGTAGAGAAATTCCTTAAAAAAATGAAAATAAATTTGATTCTTTGCATGAAAAAAAGAATCGAGATGTTGGTTCATCCTTCATTGAAACAAAAATTTTAAAATTCTCAGAAATATTTTACTAGATAATTCTTACCCCAAAAAACTTAATAGAATTATTTCTAATACCAACTCTGATAGACAAATTAATAATGATGACACAAATAATCAAAATTCAGAAAATAACAATGAAAGGATAATTTATTTTTCAATTCCTAATATAGGAATTCTATCATCAAATATAATTAAATTATTCAAGAATGAAAGTAACATAAAAATCTCACAAAAAAATATCAAGACTATTGGAAATTTAAATACGAGGTTAAAAGATCCCACACCAGATTTGAAAAAATAAATGTTGTCTACAGCATACCATGTAACAACTGTGATTTGAACTATATTGGTACGAGTTCAAGAACTTTAAATAATCGTATTATCTCTCACAGAAGTGATATAAGACTCAACAAGAAGTTATGTGCATTAGCTCAACATGCTATTGAAACAGGCCATAAAATATCATTCGAGGAAGCACAAGTTTTACATTCAGAAAAAAAATTCTCTAAAAGATTATTTCTTGAAATGATTGCAATTAATAAATCCAATCAAAATATGAACAAAAAAATAGATATCGAAAATCTTAGCAAAATCTACAGTTATCTTCTACAAATGGATTAAAACTGATGATTTTCAAAGAATATAATATAAACACACCCACTACATATTTTATATTTTTCTGACGATTAATCATAGGTTGTCATTTCAAATCCTCAATGTCACTTGAAGCGTCAAAGATATAACACCATTTCGACAAATTTTTACATATTTTACGTTTTTTTTTAAGTTAATGTTCATTTATCATCCACTCAGATTACTGTAAGTACTTCCTTCATTTTGAGTACTTTTTTCACAATAAAGTCTTTTACATATTTTAGGACCCTGAAGAAGTTTCAAAATTGAAATGAAAGCTCGGTCCATCGTATTAAAGAGTTTTTCATAGTTCAACACTTGTGCTGACTGAAGATCCCCGTTATTCCCCACTGTTCATACCAATTTGCAGTCGTTATTTCTAAATTTATATATATATATATATATATATATATATATATATATAATACATATAAAATTCTCTATTTTCACATTTGGCGGCGATTTGTAAAATGTCATCAGTCATGCACAATGCAGATATTTCTAAATCAAAATAAACTATGGAATAATTAATTGATATTGATTCGATGTTTTTTAATATAGTAATGATGCTCTTAATTCGTTACTTCCAACGTTTGGTTGATATGTTACACATTCTGACTTTTCCTTTAATTTTCTTAACATTTCCGTTTTTTGGTCAAATCAACTCTGCGCAACTTTTTTTTCTCTTGATGTTAGCAACAGTCTTCTTTTTTTCTTATCAGAATCGATCTTTAGCATATGTATGACTAGTTGCAAATTAAATTTTTTTCTTATATTCAATAACGAACCTCGCCAATGTTTTAAGAGCAAACTGCACTGTATCTTGAACAACTAAATGCGAGCGATCGTTGGATAGCGACGTTGAAAAATACTAAAAATACTAGGTTTCATCATCCCCATGGACGTCCGTCCATGGTGTTGATATTCGTCCTCTTGTTTTGAAAATATCTATGATTTCTTATAAATACAAGTTATTTTTCATGAAAGAATATAGTATATTGTTTTACGAGTGACGAAAGTAAAATTTTGAAGCGAGAGAACAGTTTACCAGCCGATGCTGGTAATGTTCACGAGCTTCAAAACATGTTTTCGATGAGTGAAGCACTATACTTCTTCTACAACCCTGTGTATATCATGATAATATGCTTAAAAAGAACGATGAACAAATATTTTATTTTGAATTAAAAATAATAGAATTTATTAAAACATTACTTATGATTTAAATATTGGCTCATTGTTACATTCGAGCAACTATTCAAAATCATAGGAGTATTACAATCAAGATTTTTATGTATTGAGGTAGACGATGCCACATCTGTTATGTTGTTAACTGATGTCACTCCAGATGAAGATGCGCCGTAATCGGATAGCGTTGTATTTTGTTCAGATTATAAAATTTTGGTTTGTTTTTGATTTTTGCTGCTAACTGATTGATCAACATATCCCTCCGCAACGATTTCCAGTCACCATGCTTTTTTAATTGAAGTAAATCACCTCCTGCATCCACTAATAGCGTTGCGGAAGTTCTACGCAAACAATGCCCAGTATAGTTCTGGGGATCAGACAAGATTAAATATTGAGGTATTTGCATAGGAAATTTACTGAATTTATTTATTCCTACAACCTGTCTAGTACACTTTCCATTCTGGTGGTCAATAAAAAATCTTGAATTTATTTTGTCCATATCTAGTGGACGGAGGTTCATATATATTTTAGAAATCTCGTAGAAGAACACAGAAATGTGGAAGGGACGCGGTACTTTTGTTTTTGTATTACGTATTGTAACTAAGAGTATACTGCTCGTTTCTTTTACATCATTTACTGTCAAATATTCCAATTGATGGCAACGACAAGCCTCCAAAATTCCAAAAACTAAGGCTACCTACAAAAGTTAATATTAATAAATAAGTGGAGGATAGCGTCTGTGATTGAATATCAATAGAAGTGCATCACATTGACCCTCATCATCTTCATTGCAAACACGGAACTGAATTTAAAAGTGTGAATCGCCGGTTTCAAACGAGGACTGGTGGCTCAATTGGCAGAGCGTTCGACTAGAAATCGAAAGGTCCCAGGTTCGAATCCTGGCCGATCTATATTTTTATTTTTCAGTTCTAGTTTCCATTGTCTCGTCTGAATGCCATAAACATTTTCAGTTGATAGTTAATATCAATATCATTAAGAATTCGTTGCAATAATAAATTAATAAGCTTACCTTAGTCATTAAGTATTTGGATTTGGGTGCATTCTTCAAGAAAGGGTCTATTTTATCTAATCCTTTTGAAACCATCAGATTTTCAGAACGTTACTTGGGATATTTACTGATATCGATATTATTTTTAATCGATAAAGTGGTTCTCAACTTCGAATACATAGACCATAGCGTCGATGACTTAATTTTTTTGACAACCATCCAAAATAAGCAATCAGCACAGTTTTCAAAAATGAATTTACGTTATTATCAACTCTCCAATCCATGAATTTTGCATATATTTCTTCATATCTCTTTTTAAATTTTACTGGTAATAAATCCAAAGAGGTTTCCTAAGCTTGATTTGCTATTTCTAGTGGTGTATTTGGAAAATCTAAATCACTTTCCGATTCAGAAATCATGATAACTTAAAAAACTAACAATGCTTCCAGTGCAAAGTCTAAACAATTAACGAGGAACGTCAAACTAATGAAACCAGGCGACTAGATATAAATTGTTTTTAAATCTCACGGTATTTTTACGATACTATTTTGCTTTTTAATTAAACAAAAGTAAAAAAAATGCATTCTAATTATAGAAATGATTCCTGTCGTTGTTTATTGATAATTCAAAGTCATCAAAACATTATATACGAGGGCGGGAAATTATTTATAATATAAATTCAACTTTCGTCTCTAGAAACGAAATTTCTCTGACTTGCGACGGAAATTACGTTTTCGCTGGAGGTATTCTATTACAAAATGACGTCTTTTCGTGAAGGATTGTAGAAAAAAGCTTTTTTTATTATTTTTCTAAACAGACTTTTTGTTTTTAGCACCATTGTTTTCACAAAATTTAGACCAATTATAACTCCATTGACACGAGTTTAACATTTTTTGAAATAAAAACCTCAAAACCTAATGACGATCTCAATTATAGGTGAGACTCAAACATATCTTATCCCTAGAGAATGATGATGTAATAATTTTATCAATTTTCTAATTTTATTTCTCAAATTTTTTAAACGTAATTTTTTACAATTTCGCTGCAATTACCTGTAAGTATAAATTCATGGCTATTTCCCACACATCAAATCACTCTCGCACAGATAGGAGAATATTCAGAGGTAGCGTAGCAAAGAGTGGGAAACCATTCATGATCTCTCACTGAATAAACTTCCTGCTATTGATCAAATGCAATGCTTGGAATATTATAGTGTCTCTATGTAGATTGAAACTGAGCTTATCCAGTAAGTTTGTTCTACTTTTGGTATTACGCTAGTTAGAGCTCAACTTCAGGGCCAGCATACTAATGTGAAGTTTCAAGATTCCATTCATTTTTGCTATGAACTTAGTATTCAAGCGTTGTAGATGAATTAAATTCAGAATAGAAGTGGAGTTATTCTAGCATTCGAATGAATGCACTTCGAACTCATTTAGATTCAATATTTCCTCAACAAAGTGTCTTGATTCATCATTCGAAATATGTTTTGAATATTTGGTATCCAAGAAAGCGGTAAATCTTTTCTCATCAATCCTATATAAAATACAGTGGTTCTCAAAAGTCCCCTCCCCTCCCCCTCTTATTCTTGGAACGATTATACATAAACAAGTGAAATTTGGAAACTGAATATTAAAAGTTGTAAACTTCCCTACTAGTGATGATAGATGACGAAATCGTCAAAGATGACGTCACAAGGCCATTGTGACCAATGATTTTAAATGGAATCCTACGGCAAGCGACACCCCTTTTGAAAGGTATCAAAAAAAACTATTCAATGATACTAATTTTGTTTGTGTTTATGGCAGTTTCAATGGCTCATTGGTAAACATTAAAATTTAAGTTCCATTCAATATCATATTAATTACAGATTTCAGAATCAGTATCTACTTAAAGACATTGCTCGAAGTGACCTACATTTACTTCCTGACAGTGAAATATCCTATTTTTAAACTCTTTTCGTACTTTTGCAAATGTGTCTGCGGAAACAGCCTCACATTCTGCAACAATACGTTGTTTTAAAACGTCAATATTGTCAGGTTCAGTGGCGTAAACCTTCGATTTAAGGTACCCCCACAGAAAAAATCCAGAGGTGTGAGGTCCGGTGATCGATCTGGCCATTCCGTTGAGCCTCGTCATCCAATCCATCTACCACGATACTACTCATCCAAATACCGTCTTACTGCACCGTAATAGTGTGGGGGAGCACCATCCTGTTGGAATGTTGTTTCCAAATTGCCAAATTCATCTGGATTATCTTCCAAAATTTCAAGGATTAACGGTTCTATTGCTTTTGCAACAGCTCCAGATAAACCTCACCAGTTGAATAAGTATTTGAAAAAAGAGGCCCAACGATGTGGTATCCCAGGATACCTGCCCAAACATTCACCTTCTGGGAAAATTGGGTATGTGTTTCACGAAACAGGTGAAGATTTGCGTCACTCCAATACCTCAATTCTGTGTATTTACATTTCCATTTTGATAGAAAGTACTTTCGTCACTTAAACAAATTGTTTTGACATAGTCTGGCTGTTGGTTAATTTTAGTTTCCATATTTTCACAAAATTCTAGTCTTCGGTCTGGGTCGTCGTCGGAGAGTTGATGAACCATTTTTAATTTGTATGGATGACATTTTTTTTTTCAACACCCTGTGTACTGTACCTCGACTGACTTCACAGGTAGATGCAACGTGAGTTGTTGAAGAAGTAGGATTAACTATTACTTCTGCCAGTATATCAATTTTTTTCTCATCAGAAATTTGTGGTCTGCCAGATCGTTTCGCAGCATTGATACTACCCGTTGTTTCAAACTTACGAAGAAGCTCCCTTAAATAAGTCCTCGAAACGGGGCAATCGGGAACCCTCTCATTAATAATGCGTTCTGCTGCATGAATATTTTGTCCAGTTTCACCAAGAATTAGGATCGCTGCTACTTTATCACCTAAAGCACGTACCATTTCGCTTCTTGAAGCACTTAAACGTTCGGCTCACAATAGTTTAACAAATTATTAAAATGTACAAAAATATTAAAAGTACCAAAAGCTTCTAAAGCAGTTAAACGTTCGATCAACAATACACAAATTATTAAATGTACAAAAACTTTAACAATTACAAAAACGTCGAATTAGGGAGACTAACAAAAATGTCAGCTTATTTGACAACTATCCAGAGGCGGAGCTTGAATTTGGAATTTTTGTATTAACTGGTTTAATTCATCACAGCTTTGCGTTTTTTAAAAGCGAGTTGCCAAAACTGCCATAAACACGAACAAAATTAGTATCATTGAATAGGTTTTTTCGATACCTTTCAAAAGAGGTGTCGCTTGCCGTCGGGTTCCATTTAAAATTATTGGTCACAATGGCCTTGTGACGTCACCTTTGACGATTTTGTCATCTATAATCACTGGAAGGGAAGTTTACAACCTTTAATATTCAGTTTCCAAATTTCACTTGTTTATGTATAATCGTTCCAAAAATAAGAGGGGGGGAGGGACTTTTGTCAAGCACTGTATATTTACATAATTCGTGATGAGAATTTCACTGGTATCTCGAATTGCGTTTCCATTCTAAAATAATTCATGCCGATATGTAAATAATGGATCTCTGTGAATTCTGACAAACGACCAGAAAAACAGATGGCTTGTCATGAACAGTGTTTGTCGGATTTTGATTTATTTGAATTGGGAATTGGTGTGAAACCGTTGCGCAAACAGACACTGGGATATTTCTACTGAAGAAAATAATGAACTAGTTCTAGAACGAGTCGTAGATAAAAATATAGTTCTGGTTCACATTTTCTGAAGACTTCAGTATTTTTCATAACGATAAAAAAAAATGAATTTGTCTTTAAGAAGGTAATGCTGTTAGGGGGAACTTTTTCCACACTCGAAGGCTTCTTATAGATTTTTTTTCTGCGGAATGGATGTCTCTCATAAGGTGAAATCAGTTAAGAAAAGATGCACCCAATTGAGGTGTTAGAAATGAGAATGAAAGAATATGATGAATACAAACAACAACGGACGTACACCAAACGAATAATGTAGTAAGGAACATGGTGAAAAAATTAAAATACAGGTCCGTATTCTAAAAAATTGAGTTGATGGTGACCCCCGGAGAACGAAACGTTGTATTGAAAATCAGACCACAGCATATCGAAGCAAACTTAGAACAGAGAATGACGTTTTCTGAACACATTTCCATATTCCTGAAAATAGAGGCGCCAGCGCAAAGAAAAGAAAACGGACCATTTTGGTTTTCCCGTATATTTTGAAAAACGGTTCGTGATATTTTCGATTTGGGAACATCGTTTTATTGTTCACTGAAATGGGCAACTTTTACATTTACCGTTTTCGAGATGCCAATAGTGGTACGACATAAAAAATACGGACTGTATATAGAAGTAGGAAGAGAATGGTGGCATTTCAGACAAATTTTTCCATAAGGAAACGGGTTCGATTCCTGTTCAAAGTTGGAATTTGAAAATTTGACTGCAATGCCACAATGTCCTTCCTACTTCTAAATATATATTCACAGACATTAAAAATTTAACTCTAGTAATTTTCAAAAAATCTCGTTTTGAGTGTCCGGAGATCAGCACCTGGACCTGAGCCAGCACCTGAGCCAGCAAATTCGGCGACGTTGACGATATGTAAAATTTTTCTTGATGGTCATTAATAACACTCGTAGATTCGTTATATTTTATATTTTATTTTCCATGTTTCAACAACTAACAGTAAATTCTGGGGAAAAACGCGAAAGCAGATGTGAACCCTGTGTGTTCGATAGCTCAGTAGGTAGAGCATGGGAGTAGCAATCTAGAGGTTGCGGTTCGGTTCTTGCTCGAATACGCTTTTTTTTCTGGAATTTAAAAATTTTTCTGCATTGTCACAATTTTCTTCCTACTTCTATATATATATATATATATATATATATATATATATATATATATATAAATATAAATATATATATATATTTATATATATATATATTGTTATATAATGATAATTTGCATATATAAATTGTTTTTATATAATGAAGATTGCTAATAATTTTCCGCTATTCTTTGTGAGCCAAATTGTTATGATATAGATAATTATTTGTGCCCTGTATAATATATTTTGCAATGTAATAATAATTGCTAGCTACGTCACTGTTCTCTCGTCACGTTGCTGCCAATTGTTATCATTTTCCTTACCACAGCTAAGCACAGTTGGTACGCCTCTTATCTCAGATAGCCGGTTCAGGCAATTTAGCCACTAGCCACTGCTTGATGTCATTTTCTATTCATTGTTTGTAAATACGATTGCTGATAATTGTGGAAAATAAGCAACAAAGTATCAAAAAGCAATTATTTCCTTTATTCAGGAAAACTTAAATTTACCTGGCCTACGATAGATAAATTATTCTATAGTGAATCTACAAATATTCATGGATAATCATGAGGAAAGTTCATGGGTAAAATATACACAACCTCACTTTTACCTTGAAAGTGAAAATTTCTTTGATGGTTCGAAATCAATTGAAATGAAGTTCTTCCGATGGAATATGCGTTATTAGTGAAATTGTTCAGTTCGGAACGTGCACTATGGAAGGTTTATACCTGTCTGGAACTGTCGCTGTTCAATACAACCAGGATTTGGATTCCCTTTCACTCCAATGCTATCAGGACCTCCAATACCAAATAGAAAAGGACCATACAAATTCAGCAATCAGCCTTGGATACTTGTATACGGTGTACAAATGAGGTAATCTTAGTTTCCACTTATAATGTGGAAATTATTCCATTTTTCTTTCGCCCAAAAATATAACGTGGCATTCCTTTAAAATTTATTTTCGATCTCCTTGTGGCTTTGTTTGTTGTTACCTGGATACCATTTTTGTTCCTTCCCTCTGATTCGAATTTTTGAATTCGCGCACTATATTGTCACATTTTCACTGTTTACGGTCATGAGTCATAACTTATACATAAAACTATTTTTCCAATCTTATTAACTATTTACAAATTTCAATAATAATTGCCTCTGACACTTTCCCGCTCTTATTCTCTTACAATTTCAAATTCTACATGTGACCATCTGTTCCTGATTGGCTATTGTCATCAAGAAGTTTGCTGTTCTACCATTGGCTACTTTTAGTTAGCTACAATTTCATATACTGTATGTTTCAAATTTATAAATTTGTAGATCACATTTTATTCAGGAAAATTTTGTAAATCTAGACTTTTTGTTGTCTTTTGAAGAATTATGGGTTGTAATCATTCTGACAGTGTATGAAATTGATTGTGTTATATAATTTGGACATTTTCATCTATTCATATCATACATAGGCTTATAAAGGAAATAGAACTTCTAAAATTATGTAAAAAACAATCTCTTGAAACTAATAGCTAATCAATAATTATTCTTTTTTGTGGGTTTTTTCTTTTTGAAATATCTAACTGGTTTTTCATAACATAACAATATATATATATATATTTAAAGAAAGAAGCCAAGTGAAGGGGGATAAAATAAGAAATGCAATGCATAAAGTACACAAAGTCGTCTTCACCAAGGATTTAATATAAATTCAAACATAATTGGTAGACCACAGGTGAAAAATAACTACTTTCCCAGCAAATACCACGCAGAACGTTGAATGATATTCACCTGACAACCCATGCCAACTTCCATATAAATGGATATTGATCGCAAATGTTTCTTTCTGATAAGCTCGATTATGTTTCATTCATGTCGTGTCCGCCTAACAATCCGCATACCGGTTTCAGGCTTTTTGGCCCTCATCAGTACGGAGTAGTCACCAGTCAGAGATCCGGAGAGATCTGGCCGAAGCGAGACACAACATAAATTAAATCACCATCGAGCTCACAACATCTTTAGGTACGTTGGAAAAGATAACTTTAACCGGCGGCACCAGTGACGAGTTAGGCAGACACGACATTCCAGGCGGACACGACATGAATTAAACATAAGCGAGCTTATCAGAAAGAAACATTTGCGATCAATATCCATTTATATGGAAGTTTGCATGGATTGTCAGGTGAATATCATTCACCGTTCTGCGTGGTATTTGCTAGGAAAGTGGTTGTTCTTCACCTGTGGTCTACCAATTGTGTTTCAATTTATATTGAATCCTGGTGAAGACGACTTTGTGTACTTTATGCATTGCATTTCTTATTTTATCTCCCATCACTTGGCTTCTTCTTTCTTTAGATATATGCCAGTCGGGCAACCTAAGCCACTTCTACTGAAAAGGAATCTTTCATTTAGAATCCTATCGAGGTAGAAGAAATATATGGAGTGTTTCTTTCTGTCAGTAGATGCGGCCGGTTGAAAGTGATCTTTTCCGACGTAGCTAAAGATGTTGTGGGCTCGATGGTGATTTAAGTTGTGTCTCGCTTCGGCCAGAGCTCTCCGGATCTCTGGCTGGTGACAACTCCGTACTGATGAGGGCCAAAAAGCCTGAAACCGGTATGCGGATTGTTAGGTGGACACGACATGAATTAAACATAATCGAGCTTATCAGAAAGAAACATTTGCGATCAATATCCATTTATATGGAAGTTTGCATGGATTGTCAGGTGAATATCATTCAACGTTCTGCGTGGTATTTGCAAGGAAAGTAGTTGTTTTTCACCTGTGGTCTACCAATTGTGTTTCAATTTATATTGAATCCTTGGTGAAGACGACTTTTTGTACTTTATGCATTGCATTTCTTATATATATATATATATATATATATATATATATATATATATATGTTCGGATAGGTTTCCGCAGTCATGATCATTATGAATATTGGAAGTTCTGGTTGGAAGAATAAACCGACTACTATTCAACATAAATATGGAACAAGACAAAAAATTATTATGCAAACACAAACAATAAGAAGAAAAAAATCCATGACACAAAAATCATATTAATTCCTTGCTCCGCTTGTTTATCGTAAGCTACTCATAGAAATAAGAGATATTTCTTTCGATAAACACTTCCAAAAATAATTGAAAACGTGGTTACAAAATAAACCCCCTTCATTACTACATAGTTTTGTTGAAACCATTCATCACTAAGATCTTGTTCTACGGAAAACTTATTAAAAAAAACACACAAGAAAAGGGTACCCAGTACTCACCTGCATATAAGGGATTCTTTCTGACTGTGCTACATCTACACTATTGCAGAAAATATAAAAAAAAAATATATGATCTCACTGATTCACTAAATCAAAATGTAATAAAACTGATCGTAGATAAATTTGTTTCATTAAATATAATTGTATCTCTCATTATTCATGATATTTCAGTTCTATAAACTATTCTATTGGAATATTTATATCAGATCAATTCTTCCTATTAATACTACTCTACTCAAATATTCATATAGAATAATTCTTCTTTTTATACTATTGCTGAAATATTTGTTTTTGTATTGTTACCCTTTTCCTCTTTTATTCTTACATATTTATGAAAGAACTAGGTTAATATGTGATTTGGATTCAAAGAGTTTTTACTCACGCACAAGTCGAAAGACTTCAGTGGGTTCTCCAATCTATTTTCTTTTCTCCAAAATATAAGAAAATAATATAAATGTAGTTTATTTGAATTTGAATATGAAATTATCATTATTTAATCTTTTCCGAATTGTCACGTCTTACGTTCAAAATAGAAGAAAAAACTGATTTTTGTTCAAATTTCTCCTCACCTGCATTATATACGATGTTGTGTTATCGATGAAAGTCATAGTCCTAACGACACACACTCTCAGTTATCAAGAATGAGACAAAATAATTTAGAAATTTCTATTTTTTCGAACAGAAATGCATATTATTCGGTTTGAATTTGTTGTTTTAGTCAATTCAAACATAGATTCATTGTGATTTGAATATATTCCATTCATTATTCGAGGTTATTTATATATATTTGTATGAAAATGTCATGAAAATACTAACGAATACCTCTCCAAAATTCAAATACAGAAAAAACACTAGTTTCAGCCAAATCATCCTATTTTAATACACGCTTTATTAACTTTACAGGTATATATCTAGGTAATTTTTAATTTCGCATACATATTGAGAAACGATGACAATACAATAATTTCATATGACCTGGTATTCTCACCTGATCGTCAGAAAAAAAAATCGTTCATTTCAAAAATATGGCGAAAGCACAAGTTTTTCACAGCATAATTTTTATTTCAAAATATGGCGAATGCATCTTTGTCAAATTATGGTGAAGGAATCAATCGCAGAGTTTTTCTCCCATAATCTTTTTTAGTCTTTTGTAGCAATATGGATTGAAAAGTTAAAAATTAAATTATAGTTTAAAAAACTAATGGACTAAAGTGTTGAAAATAATAAGAATAAAGTCATTGACCAAAAAATTTTCTTTATGTAAAAAAGCTCTTTACTTACTTTCCATAATTATATTAAGATAACTGATATCAAGCACCTCACGTTTTTTTTTTAGAGAAAATTTTTTGGTCAATGACTTTATTTTTATTATTTCCAACATTTTAGTCCTTATTGCTTCATAAGAGTGTTTTTTAGTTTTTTGAACTCTAATTTTTTCATATTTTGATCCTAAGAACTTTCAGGAGAAGCAGCAAACTATAGATTATTTGACTGTTTTTGTGACAGCACACGTTTCCTTCAAAATATTCTTTTGAAAGGCTTATTTCATGAAAAATTAACACAGATTTTTGCCCAACTTTCTAACACTACCGTATGGATGGGGATTAAAAATGTATGCACGGCAAGGAAATATGTGTAGCATTCATGTTCTGTTCATTTGAAAAGCCAGTACAAAAAAGTGTTGTATGCAACACGTACGAAATGGCTTTAGCGGTCATCATCTTCATATTCTGGACTCGGATGGCGCCTCATAAACATTCTGATTCGTTCGCTAAAGCCTTACTTTTTTATTTATTTATTTAATATAATACATCCAAACATATTATAAATCCCCTAGCTGGAGTATATAACGGTATTTTGTATGATACAATTTTAGTTTATGGTACATATGTTAACAATAGTTGGTTAATTCGAGACATGCTGAAATAGTATATTTCTAAACTGGGTTAGTGAAGTGGAATATATATCTACACTATCTAACCTATTGAATTGTCTGCACATGTGAATCAGAGGACTGTGGGAATGGTGGTAGGTGTTAGTTACAACGGTGTGGAAAGAGATGATGGATCTCGAAGTAATTCGTGGCACATTGAAATTAACGAGGGCAAGTAATTCTGGCGAGTCAATTAGACCGTGTATGACTTTGTAAAAGAATGTAAGGTTGGAGATTTCTCTACGCTTCCTCAGAGTAGTAACCTCAAATTCTTCGGATAGAAGTTGTTGATCATAGTGATTCACGGGGTAACTGCCGTGCTTCCTAAAATAGAGAAGTTTAAGAAACTTATGCTGAATTTTTTCTATAGAATCGATATATTTTTTTTGGAATGGATTCCAAACAGTACTGCAGTATTCGAGCTTTGCGAACATAACTAACTACTATTATTATCATTTATTATTATCATTATTCATATCTGTCAATGAAATCTATCATTATTATTATTATCTCAACTTAAAAAAGGTAATGAATATTCCTAGAGGCTGCTAACTCTCAAAACAGGTTGAGTTCAATATACATTTTTGTTTAATATAACAGGGTGTTATCCAATAAGTGCGAAATTTTTTAGGGGGTTATTTTGAGTCGAAAATTAAAGGGGGTCTTCCATGTAAACAACAGCTCTCAGTCCTTCCCTTGAAAAGTTACAGGCTTCCAAAAATGAGAAAACAAAAATGTATTTTTTTTCTTGAAATTGATGAAGAGTTGAAGAAATGGCATTTCGTGGGCATGTTCTACCAATAAAAAGGGTACCTATGAATATTTTTTTGATTTCATTGTGATCTTTCAAAGTGGTGAAACATGCAACCCCTATTCCATTTTTCACCAGAACTTTTCAACGAAACAAAATTAATCAATTGTAAAATATGTTTTGAGAAGAACAATTCCTTACAAAACTTTTTTAACTCCCGTGTTGTGTCCGTATAAGCAATAGTTTCGTGATAAAAAAATTAAAAACAACATTTCGAGCAGTTTTTATAACTCCCTTCCGTTGCCCCTTTTTGGTGTAATACACATAATTTTTTTTTTGTTTTTTCAATGCAATATTTTATATATTAAAACAAAACATGTTACTGGTACATACCTACATTGAAAGTTGAAACAACCCGAATAATTTCAAAATACTACGATTGAAGTCACTTGTGCGAACAAAACATGACAGCCACCTACTAGATTTTTTCGATTCCATTTACAAAAGATCCGTTCTTGCACAATGTTGTATTTAATTTTTTTACTAGGAAATCAACACATATTTTCAAATTGAGAGATGTTGTTTCGTTAAAAAGTTCTGGTAAAAATGGAATAGGGGTTGCATGTTTCATCCCTTTGAAAAGATCACAACAAAATTAAAAGAATATCCAAAGGTAGCCTTTTGATTGGTAGAACAATCCCACAGAATATCATTTCTCCAACTCTTCAGCAATTTCAATTTTCTCATTTTTAGAAGCGTGTTACTTTTCAAGGAAAGGCCTAAGAGCTTTTGTTTACATGAGAGACCCCCTTCAATTTTCGACAAGGAATCGCCACCTGAAAACTTCCGCACTTATTTGGTAACACCCTTTATATCAAGAACTCTACTGAATGAATTCACCAAATATTTCGTACTGCGTTTGATTTCATAAATTGCTTCCAATAGGTGTAATCTAAGTGTAGCTGAGTTTGTACCGAATATTACACTGAAAAGCGTGTCAGCCGACCAAAAATTAGGTCGTTATATCTGAAGGAAAGATTAACTCATGCAAGCGTAAAATTTGAGGCGGTATTCGAATAAATAATCTCGTTATTATAACTTCCACGGAAGCAAAGGAAGCTTTTAAAGAGAATATGAAAGACTTCGAACTGAATTTCCTGATTGCAATCAGGAAAGTCGTCAAGCTTCAGTTTTTCTACGGCTCTTTCAAAATCTAATTCTGATATTACATTAAGCTGTAATATTTCATCAGTTATAATTACTTGATCAGTGACTTCATTCAGGAGATATCGAGAGGGTTCGTTGCTATGAGTTAAAGAATTTTCCAAATTCTTCCTGAACGATGTCATCGTTCAAAATATTACCTTCCTTTCCTTGGAAACACACGTCATTTTTATCTATCTTTATATCACTTACGTAATTCCAAAGCAATCCTGAATTATTTGAAATGTTTTTTTTCAGCCTCACTATTGACTCCGTGGATTTGTCGTTTACTACCAAGTGTTGTTCATCCTTGCACTTCTTCACCGTACTGATGAGGGCCGAAAGCCCGAAACACGTGTCTACGATTAACACTTTCCTCTGAGGGCTATGACCATTAAATTCTTCCATTTTGTTTTCAACAGTACCCTCGATATTCCTCCCTTTCATTTTTATAATCCTGGACTCGAATGTCACGCAGGTAGCTATAACTGCCTCCGTGGTGACGTTGGTTGTTGCCCTGGAATGCAGGGTCTGCTAACCGAAACCACAGATGAGCGGTTGGTTTCTATTTGTCGACTCCGTGGATTTGTCGTTTACTACCTTCATCCTTGCACCGTACTGATCAGGAACACGTGTCTACGGTTGATACTTTCCTTTGAGGGCTATGTCCATTAAATTCTTCCATTTAATCATGTTGTACATCAGAAAATACTTTTTGATGCATACATATTAAAGCTATCAAAACAGATTGTGGAACAATATTGGAAAATAACAAAGACTAGCCAATGAATTTAATGACAAATTCATAGGATTTGTCAAAAACTTGGCAAATAAAATTAAAAATAATCCCAATTACATTCCAACAAATAATAGGCTACCCAATTCCTTAGTCTTAATACCTACTGATAAAAAAGAACTCAACTCCCTGATTCGTGAATTAAAAAATAATAAATCGGTTGGAATTGACGAAATCAGAGCAGAAGTACTGAAATCCATCTCAGCCTACATACTGGACCCCCTAGCATTCATCATAAATACATTCTTATCAACTGGTATGTGGCCCGACAGTTTCAAAATAACTATAGTTACCCCGATACATAAAAAAGGAGACAAAACAGACACAAATAATTACAGACCCATTTCCCTAATCGCTCATCTCTCAAAAGTTTTCGAAAAATTACTGAAAATAGACTAATATCATTGTAAATAAATATGAGCTCATTTCACGAAAACAGTTTGGATTTAAAGAGAAAACTTCCACCGAAGACGTTATTTCGGAACTAACAGAAGAGATTCATAAATCCCTGGAAAAAGGTAGACCCTCATTATGCCTGTTTATAGATCTGATGAAGGCTTTTGATACGGTCGATCATCAGCTACTCTTGAAAACCCTAGAAATAAATGGCATCAGAGGAAATTGCTTGAAAATTTTTGAAAGCTATCTACAAAATAGACAGCAAATAGTAAGGGTAGCTAATGTTAAAAGAGACCAAAGGCAAATTGAGTGTGGTGTGCCTCAAGGCAAAGTATTAGGTCCCTTATTATTCAATATGTATATTATTGATTTATTCAAACTGAACAGTGTTGGTAAGATAATTGGATTTGCAGACGATACTGCAATATTTTACGAGGCGGAAACTTGGACCGCTCTTAAAAACAAAGTAGAGACAGATTTCCAACTACTCAAGCAATGGTTTGACTACAGGCTTTTAACAGTTAATTTATCAAAAACAAACTTCCTACCATTCAGTTGTAATATATCCGGTGTCTGCCCGTTCAGATAACTTGATATCGACATGCAAGAAAATACTTTGACTATTCATTCTGTGAAAGAAATAAAATACCTAGGTATATATTTAGACAGTAATATGAAATGGGATTCTCACATACGTTACACTATAAAAAAGCTCCAAATGGTCCTCTACAGATTCCGTTGTCTGAAAAAGTGCCTACCACTCCGAGACCTCAAACTTTTATATTTCGCCCTAGTTGAAAGCCATCTGAGATATGGCATCACTGCCTGAGGAGCAGCTTTACGAACACATCTAAATGCAATAGGAGTATTACAAAGAATATTTCTTAAACTAATTCTGTCTAAAAGTTCGCGGTTCTCCTCAGATAGACTATATAAAGAATGTCGAATTATGGACCTTAGACAACTATATTATTATTGTACTAACGTGAAATACCATTTCAGTAAAAATAAAGCAAAATCTAGGAACCATCAATACAACACACGTCACCATATGCAACTTACTTTTCCAACCATACTGAAAAAATCTATATCTCAAAGGGCATACTCCTACTCTGCAGTTGAGTTTTATAATACACTACCAGACAACATGAAAAACATAACTTCGAGACCTATGTTCAAGAATAAATTGAAACTATTCCTCTTTGAAAAAGAACGACAATTTGTAATAAATCTACTTGAATGAATATCCTATGGCAAGCTGATACCAATTTTATGTATTTTCTATAATCGTTCCATTTGATTTGATGTATCTATATGTTCATGAATTTTCTATCCCTGTTTTTATACCAATCTTATGTATTTTCTATAATCGTTCCATTTGATGTATCTATATGTTTATGAATTTTCTATCCCTGTTTTTAAACAATTTTTATCTATATTATTATGAATTTGTTAAATGGCTTATACATAAATTTTTCTTCTGTTTACACAATGTCACAGATAGGAAAATTTATTGATTATTTAGGTAATTTAGGAAATTTTATTGTCTATTTAGATTGATTAATTATTCTCTACCTCTGTTATTTTTATTGCGAAACAAGTACAACAGTACTTATCGCACCTCAACTTGTTCTTATCGTTTTGTATGCAATTGAAATTTATACTTACCATGAATAAAGTTTTTATTATTATTATTATACTTCGTTTCACAAAAATATCTAGGATCATGCCAAAGTTATCATAAGAATTTTTTCTTGAAACTACAGGGTGCCCTGTAGTTAAGTCAAGTTAAGTAAAGGGGTCTCTCTCCTACTATCAAACTTTGGCGCCTTTCACTGTTCTCGGTCTTACCTCGGGCGCCACCTTTCGGTGTATAGTGGAAAAGGCCACTTTTGCTCCGGGCAGTCTCAGTGAAGAAAAACACTCCAGGGGTCAGTATAGTCGTGACAATGCAACGGGGCCAGCAAGGCAGACTTTAATTGCTTTTAACTGGGTTTCGAACCTGGGTGCCGACTGCGCACTAGGTGCTTAACTTCTACTCAAGATAGTAAATGAAAGAATACTCTAAAAACAGGATAAACAGGTATATTAATAAAAGAGATACAGGCAGGGCAGCTGACGGCAGCCTCAAGTTATCATAATCAATAATAATAATAATAATATTTAATAATATAGAACAACCAAACAATATTACATTACATTATTATGTTACATTATGTTCTATATCCAATGAGCTGCACGATAGAATATAATAAACTGTGTGTGCAGTAACTCCTAACATAATGAATATGTCATCTATATCTAGGTATATTGAAAATGATGACGTACTTTGAGAGATATTCTCCAGTATGTACAAAAATCTCCCAAGCATTATATATTTAAATTTAAATTGTGCTTACCTTGAGCTTACTATGAATTATAAATTTGAAAAATTGTTATACTAAGTCTAAATCCGAATTAGAAGGAAATTAAAGCTATATTTGATCAAATTAAACTCAGCGAAAATTAATCTTGAACCCGCTTTCTTTAATCCACATATCAATCTTGAGCTTATTTCTTTTGTATGTTTGTGTTTTCAATTGCAAGGGCAAAGCATTAAAAGCCTTTGGACCAGTAGAATGTATGTGCTTTTGCATGGCTAAGTGCTTGACAGAGGGAAGTAGTACATTTTGTTGAGATGCATTTCTCGTATTTAATTGATGCTTCAATTCTAATTTATAGTAAGGCCTTTTGAGCATAAACCTGATTATTGATTTAACATGTAGTTGTTCCAAATGTAAGGAAATTATAGTTTTTAAACAAGATTTCGGTTGAAAATCGCTTTTTTTTTAATACATTACCTTAATCACATATTTCTGTACTACAAACAAAGGTTCCAATACTGTCTTACAGGCACTACAGACCACTAGGCCATAGTTCATCACCGACTCAACAAGAGAGTAATGAATCATTCTAAGAATCTTTGCTTGTAGCACATTTCTCAGTTCATAAAATTTATATGTGAGTTTTCTTATTTTACCTACTACATACAAAACATGTGTTTTCCAAGTTAAATTTTCATCAACAAATACTCCCAAGTATTTAAGAGATTGCGTTCTTTCTACCTTGTGTTTGCATTTACAGTCATTTACAGTCCTAGTACAACCTGAGTCATGAATTTCTAAGTTTGTGAACATCGGCAAATTTACCCGAGTAAAGCCGAAGGCTATAAACTTTGTTCTTTGCACATTTAGTGACAATAGACTGTAGTCCAACCATTCTTTTATTTTTGTTACCGCAGTTTCCGCTTCACTCAGAGTAGCTTCCCAAGTTTCTCCACTCACAATTACTGCAGTGTCGTCAGCAAAACAGAAAACGCTACCTGTGTCAAGTAGAGAGAGTATATCATTAATATACAGGTCGAACAAAAAGGGACCAAGTACTGTACCCTGTGGCACACCAAATCCCAACTCTAGAGGATCGCTTAGACTACTGTTTATTCTTACACGTTGGGTTCTATTCGTCAGGTATGATTTAAACAAATCATTTGCTACTCCTCTAATGCCCATATTGTTTAATCTGTGGAGTAGGATTTCGTGTGCCACAGTGTCGAAAGCCTTGGCTAGATCTAGGAATATTCCTATAACCTTTTTACCATTGTCCAAACTACTAAGTATTTTTTCTGTAACTTTACTTAGCGCATCTTCTGTGCTGGTTTCCTCTTTAAATCCATATTGATTATCAGATAAAATAGCATGTTCATTAAGGAACTCTACCAATTTGCTAATAGTACTTATTAAGGCTATCGGTCTATAATTTGTTGTTAGTTCTTCATTGCCTCGCTTGTAAATAGGTAAATTATGGCTTTTTTTAAGGCTCCAGGATATACTCCTGTACAGAAAATACGATTTTTGATATGGACTAGCGGTTTCAATAGAAATACATGGTTATCTCTTATCATTCCAGATGTTATGTTGTCTTCTCCACTTTGCACATTCTTTTTCAATTTTTTTATTTGATATATAATTTCGCTATCGCTAATAGGCATAGAAAAGAAAGTCTCTGGATTGATTGGTGTATCTTTAGGGTAATTATGATTTTGGTTCAACTTAATCAAATCAGCTAGCTTCTCTCCTAAACTAGTGAAGAAGCCATTGAATTCATTCGCTATCTGATTTGAGTCAGTCAGTATTTCATTATTACTACTCACAACATGCTTCATTTCCCTTTCCTTTTCTTGATCATGAGTGGCATCTTTTATTATTTTGGATTTTGGATTTTTTTGTTAGTTTTGTCAATTGATTTCTGTACTGTCTGTAGGCATTTAGAGCATCCAAACAATTTGGATTGAGAGCTGATTTTTTTTTTAGTTTATTTCTTTTATATAAAAACTGGCAAGCACTGTATACAGAGAAAAGCGGGAATATTGTTTTCAAGCAGGCGGGGTAAATTTACCAACCAAAAAGCTTTTGCGGAGGGGGGGGGGGTATCGTACGGCTAACTATGCATGCTCAACATTGAAATGCATATGTGCCTCTTACGGCTATGGTTCGATCATACGCACATCGCACCTGTGGTACTTACAAATATTTCCGATTTCACCTGATATACAATATTTACCCAAACTCCGATCCCACTGTTTCGGCAAGGCTCGGGACGGTCGTGGACTGCTTCGGTATTTGTTTGTTCTGCTAGGCTCGGCAAGCTAATGAATCTTTGAAATATTTCGAAACGGAACCACAGTTTATAGCTAAAGAATCAGTTCGCTCACTTGGCGTCGGCACTCTGATCTTTATATTCCCGTTTGTACACTGCGCAACTCTGATTTGTATCGCTCGCGCATACCGCGTGTTACTGTGTTACTAATACTGACATTTTTCATATACTTCGAAGAGCGATAATCGCGTACAGTCTTCTGCGCATCCTGAATTCTTTCCCTGGAGTGGGTGTTACCTTGGAACATGCATTTGGGTCAAGTGAGCTAACTGCTTCTTTAGCTATAAACTGTGACGGAACTACAGTCGGCTTCCCCCTCTTTTGCGGATTCCTTTCGACCGAATTATAGGCGCGCGCCGTTTTGTGGACTCTGTCGATCGAGATAGAAATTATATTTTCTAGTACAATTACCCAGCTTGTAAAAATTCTCCATGCTATCAATCCATGTGGTGTGACGTCGGCCGGATGACGTCAGCTCGCAGCCTGTGCTTTTGTCTAATGTCGGCTCACGCATAATTACCTAGCTTGTAAAATTCTCCTAGGTAGCAACCCATATGATGTGACGTCAGTCGATGATGTCAGATGGCTGCGGCCGCTCGAGCTACTGATTTCTCTGGCTTCTATCGGAAGACTGAAATCTCTCGTCGGCGTTTGTACTTAGCCCAGCTGGCTCGATGCAAATGTTTTCTCGAGAGTCACTGGCTGGCGCAGGTAATACTCGCGCGTGCTTAATATATACGCGTCGCGGTATTGGCGTGATCTACGTAGGTGTTTAGTCTATTTATTGGGGTAGGTGTAATCCACGGGTTAATAACGAACACGAATGGTATTTCTAGACCTATTATTACTGTCAAGATGAATTTAAATCCATACAAGGACCTTTTGGTTGATAAATATAGCGGAAAAATAGTAACTTCGTTACAACCTTCAGAACATATGTCCATATGAAGTTATTTTTTCAGAATGGACTAAAGAATAACCTCCGCAAATATTAGCATGTTATTAACAAGTATACAACAATGACTATACTCTCACCCAAAACTATACATCGATGCCAGTTCAGTAGGTGAGACTACATTCTCGACTTTGACTCGATCTTCTTGTAAATATGGAACTCATTTTTTCATATCGTGGCACTCATTTTATATTATATCTAACCTCTGAATCTGATCCATTCAATTAGCTGATTTTAAGTCATATTCAACGTCACATTCGTGAGTACTCAGTTTGAAAAAATCCCTAATGATTCATTTTGTTGCAGCGTTCCTGAAGAGTTCACTTCCCAACCCCATTGACTGCTTATCCAAATTCAATCCATAACTACTGAAACTTGAGTGCCTTTATAATTTTCCCTATCACGCCTTTGCCATCTCATAAAGATAATCAAATATCGATTCATCTTCCTCCTCTCTTGGTATTCTGCAGGGAAATGTCCCAGGGAAAGTGTTTATACAGGGTTCTGTTCACCGTGTTCAAGATGGTTATTGAATACTGTAATAGTGATAGTAATGATTCGCCATTTCCATGGGTTTTAGAAACAGTTTTCTGAGTTTGAGGAGTTCAAAGTTATTATTTTCAACACTTTCAGATGAAGCTTCCCATAGTGATTTTCTTGTAAAATAAATCATGGATTATTCCCAACATTGATGGAAATCAAAATTAAGGTAGTGAAAACTAATTTTTCTTCCCTATATATAAACAGATGTTGCTATAGATTATCGAGCTTTTTTTTCTTTTCTCAGTTATTAGTTAATATTTTTTTTCTATGACTATTGAAAAAAGCGTCATTTATATGACCATTTCTTGATAAGTAATGAACTCTAGTTTCGTCCCCGAGTAAGTAATGATCCATTACTCAACAGGTTCGAACCAATCACAGTTGAACCAGATTCATTACTCAACACTTTGAAGCCAATCACAGATGAGCATATTCATTACTGTGCAGTTGTGTTTGAATTGTTTCCATTCGCAAGTAGGTATGCCTTGAGAATTTAACAACTTCAAACTTGATTTGTTGAAAATATAAACGGGATGTTCATAAAATCAGATGTGGAATCATCTGCGACTGAAAGATAAACTTTAGTCACTATCTTCCATCGTGGGTTTTTCAATTCACAGAAAAATATCTCTATCAATATTCAATTGAGAATGTTTCCCTTTTCAACTTCAAACTTGTTCTCAAACGTCATAATCATTGAATCGACAGTTCGTTTTGTAAAATATTATAGTTTCTAACGAAAAACAAGAAGAAAAAGATGGATTCGGAAAGTGATAACGAGTGTACCCCACCAGAAATTTGTAGTGCGGCCAAAATAACATCTTCAAATCTATTACCAAATAAATCCAGAAAAAAATATGAGACGATATATACAATTTTCATGGATTGGCGGAAGAAAAATAATGTGAATTCGTTTTCGGAAAATGTACTTCTAGCATATGTTTCCCAATTAGCTGAAAAATATCAATCGTCCTCGCTTTGGACACAATGTTCAATGTTGAGAAGTACCATTCTAATCAACCACGACGTCAACATAGAACGTTATTCAAATAGACTAGGAGGAATCGGCGCCTGAGTACCGAAAACTATTCCACCTCAATTTTTTTATGCGATCCTCTTCAAATTGCCCTACTGATGATACAAAAGCATGTTGCCATGGGGCAACCCCGTGCCATATTGTTTAAACCGAAATTGTTTAAACAATTGCAAGGAATTGTTATTTTTCAACCGGACAATTTTTTTTTATATTCTTTATTAAAATACAAATAAAAAAGGTCTCATGACTTTTCACGATAGAGTTAATATTTTTAGAGATATGAATTTTTAAATGTTAAAAAAATCTCATATTTGGGTACTTTTGACCCATGAAAAATATATTAAAAAATAAAATAAAATCGAAATAATATTTTTTTTTAATTCTTTATACAATAGTTAATAATATTCTTAATAGAGATTTGAAAAAATTTCATTGATTATACCTGTTTTTTAATTATCAATTTCGCGCGCTCACAAGTATGCATCGCTTACCTTTAAGTATCGCCGTCTCTCTCTGACTCATGTGCTGCATCGGCCTCTCTGTTTCCTGAATCATTATTTATCATTTATCTTAAAAACTATTAACTTTTTCAAGATTGTTAAAGAGAGCAATGTTATTAACAATTAAATTGTCTACAATTTGTTTTTGACAAATTTTTTTCTGGAATCAATTTTACAAACGTTATTTAAGCATGAATCGGAACATGTAATTGAAATTACTTTTTTATCAGTTTATATTATTTTTTTGTCATTTAAACAGAAAGTAATTACATTGAATAACTTCTTCAAACGAAGGTTATAAATGTAGAAGTATGAAATGATAAAACAAGATGTAAAAAAAGGTATTTGTTTATTATCAATATCATTTTTATATATTATATTCTTACAGTCTTCTGAATCACAGCCACATAGAAGTATGCAACTAATATTATTTTTTTTACAGTAACAAGCTTTGGCTTTACAGGCTTTCTTACAATTGCACGGTTTTTTAAGATCAGTTGGAAATGGACTTTTGTTCATAAATAAAGGTAGCAAAGTACTATTCTCCAGTTTGTATCCGAAATTCGTAAAATCTAATGTTTTATATTGGGGATTCAACGCTTTTTTCCAAATGTATGTTTGAGCAGAAGCTCTAAGTGCATGCAAATGCAAGGCATCTGATGTGCACGGAATTTTCGATAAATTAATATTAGTTCCAAAGCAACGAGAAAAAATAATTTGTCTAGCTTCATCCGCGGAGTTACCTTTTTTACCCAAAATATTTAAATACAATGTTTCTAAGCCTTTCAACTCCTTAGTACTTAATTCTAAGCCATTGCCAAGAGGGACTAAGACATCACGATTTTCTTTTATTTGTATCAGTTCTAACGCTTTTTTTTTTGTGCCAATTTTACTAGTCGTATCACAACCCGTAAATGCGTGTAAAGCAGGTAAAATTTTAATTACATGTTCCGATTCATGCTTAAATAACGTTTGTAAAATTGATTCCAGAAAAAAATTTGTCAAAAACGAATTGTAGACAATTTAATTGTTAATAACATTGCTCTCTTTGAACATCTTAAAAAAGTTAATAGTTTTTAAGATAAATGATAAATAATGATTCAGGAAACAGAGAGGCCGATGCAGCATGAGTCAGAGAGAGACGGCGATACTTAAAGGTAAGCGATGCATACTTGTGAGCGCGCGAAATTGATAATTAAAAAACAGGTATAATCAATGAAATTTTTTTAAATCTCTATTGAGAATGTTATTAACCATTGTATAAAGAATTAAAAAAAAAATATTATTTCGATTTTTTTTTTATATATTTTTCATGGGTCAAAAGTACCCAAATATAAGATTTTTTGAACCTTTAAAAATTCAATCTCTAAAAATATTAATTTTATCGTGAAAAGTCATAGGACCTTTTTTATTTATATTTTAATGAAGAATATAAAAAAAATCCGGTTGAAAAATAACAATTCCTTGCAATTGTTTAAACAATTTCGGTTTAAACAATATGGCACGGGGTTGCCCCATGGCAACATGCATTTGTATCATCAGTAGGGCAATTTGAAGAAGATTGCATAAAAAAATTGAGGTGGAATAGTTTTCGGTACTCATGCGCCGATTCCTCCTAGTCTAAAATTTACGTGCGTTTTTGAAACGCAAATCCGATGGTTATATACCGAGGAAGGCTCAAACATTCATCCCAGATGAAATAAATTCAATCATAAACAAAGCACCTGACGAAATTTATCTTGGGACAAAGGTAAAAAACTGATATTTTTTCAAAAGTTCACTTAACAAAATGAGAGAACCCAGTTAGGAACTTGAATAGCTTCATATCACTTTAATTTGCAAGCACCTCGGTAGCACATAGCTTAAGCTCTGGACTTTCAATCCAGTGATCGTGAGTTCGAATCACGCCGGTGAGGTTTTTTTCTTCAAACCACTGATTTTAATAATTATCAAACTGTTTGAAATTGAATAAAATAACGAAAATTGGAAATATTTTTTATGTATATTTTTTTTTAGGTTGCACTGATCATGGGAATCATGGGAGCCTGACGTGCGAATGAAATGCACTCTATGAAAATAGGGGACTTGGAAGATCTCGGATCGGCTATATTAGTCACCATACCAAACACCAAAATGAAAATTGTTCGGAAGTTCACCATAACTGAGCCTTTTCGCCATATTTGTATTGAATATATCACGCTGCGACCGAGTAATATATTAACAGATAATTTTTTTTGAATTATCAGGAAGGTAAATGCACCAATCAAAGAATTGGAATAAATAAATTTGGAGCCATGGGAAAACAAATCGCAACATTTTTGAAACTTCCAAATCCAGAACTATATACTGGGCATACCTTCCGTAGATCATCTGCCACCCTGCTAGTGGATGCGGGTGGAGACATCACTTCTTTGAAGAGGCATGGAGGGTGGAAGTCAACATCTGTGGCGGAAGGATACATAGATGATTCGATGAAAAATAAAATGAATACTGCAGAAAAAATCTTGGGTTCAATCAAACCGTCTACCAGTACCAGCAACATCTCACAAACATTCATTGCACAGAACACTTCGGAAATGAAAAATGGAAATGTGAATTTGGATATAGAATCCTCGATACCTTCAGTTATGATTTCCAACTGTTTCAATTTTACTATTAGTTTCATTAACAAAAAATGATTTTGTTTATGTTATGAAATTTTTCAAAATATATCTTGCGACAATTATATATTTTTTTATTAAATGAAAACTTACTATTATGCAATTAAATGAATTACACTCTTTCAGGATTTCCTTCACAAATGAATCTTATTTTCGAATGGTCCTGATATAAGTCACAGAGAAAGTATAGTATTCTGCTCGGAGAAATACCATTACTCGCTCGAATGATTTACGACGCTCCCCTCGGCTCGCGTCGACAAACTTCATTCTCACGAGTAATGGACACATTTCTCGCTCGTTGAATAATATACTATTTCATCATACCTGCATCATAATCCATGTTCTAAAGATTGCGAAATCTCAAGATTAAAACCCGCCGTGTTTTGAAGAAAAAAACGTGCGAAATCTCAAAACAAGTCCAACTTTCATATGAATCATATGAACTGTCAAATAAGCTTGTAAAAAACAATTGCTATATCCACGTCAGCGAGACGTGACATCATCAGATTACATACCTGATTAGATGTATTATAAAAACTTTTTAACAAAAAATTAAACCGACGAAAAAATCAACTGAAAAGCAAAAAATAAAATGAACCTTCTTAGTTTAAATGATAATTGAGCTCCTAAACTGATGTAAGTAACTGATTTTGAGTCGGCGCCAAACAAACAATTATCGAAGATCATTATCTATGAAAGAAGTCATCAAAACGTAGCCGTGCATCTCGCTGCCATCATTTTACGCTTCACCTAATTCAATTGCTAGTTTGTTTGGCGCCGACTCAAAATCAGTTACTTACATTAGTTTAGGAGCTCAATTATCATTTAGACTAAGAAGGTTTATTTTATTTTTTGCTTTTCAGTTGATTTTCGTCGGTATAATTTTGTATTTTATTTTTACTTTTTAGTTCCGTATTTCGTCGGTTTAATTTTTGGTTAAAAAGTTTTTATTTGTTCAATTTTTTGGTGCTAAAATCTACCAATTACTACCTACTTGTTTTTTGATTACTTCCAAAATACTTACTTACCCACCTTACTTCAACTATTACCAGTTAAATAATATGATTACCTACTTTCACTATTTGTTGTAATATAAATTATTTTCGTTGTTCTCGTTAGTTTATTTCATTACTTCGTATATCATTCCATCCTCTCATAAAATATACTGATTTTGACGGAACAAGAATAATGTCAGTAGCGATCTGTCATTGTCAACTACGTATGTGTGTGCTAATGTTCACTAGTGAAAAATCAATTAGCCCCTATTTTTCTACCCGTAAGGGTGGCTAATGCCTTTCGAAATCCAAATATAAGGTATACCCTATCTATTAAAAAAAGAATCATCCAAATCGAAGAACCCAGTACAAAGTTATGCCTGATAGAATCGGTTAACGGACCAGAATTCAGAGGGTGAGGGATCAATATCCTTCAATTCGCTACCCTTCGGGGTGGATTTCATCTTTTAAATTCAAATGGGACCAAAGTCGAAGTACACCCTATATACTGAAAAAAGAATTATCGGAATCGGACGTCTCAGTAAAAAGTTAAGCGTGATCATACATAAAAAATATGATGGAAAAACATAAAATATACGGGTCGAATAGAGAACCTCCTCCTTTTTGTTTTCGTCGGTTAAAAATATAAGGAACATTATCCTGATCTAAAATTCATTTCCAGCATTGTTATTGAAGTTATGATGCAGGTATAATAAATAGCGTATGATACACGTGTATAGTGACCGGCAGAAAGTACGCATCATATAGGAAAAATCTTTTATTAATAAATTTTGACAAATATCGATACAAGCAATCGCTTCTGCATAAAAAGAAACTCCAGAAGACGTTGTACAGTGCCGTTCGTCTTTTCGTGTTTGGCGGGAAATTTAATACAAATTTAAAATTATGTCTCAAAACACACTTATTAGAAAAAATATCGAAAAATGTTATTCGGAAAAGTTGTTCAGGATAGCTTTGCACATGTTTTGGAGAGAAAAATAAAAATAAATCTTTTGCCATAAAAAAATCAATTTGGAAAAATTTATTTCTGACAAAGAATCTAATTAGTAAAGCCAACAGTAATATTTTAAATAATATTTTGTGAAGATTCGCAAGCTATTTCTATTTTATTCGGAAAAAACTTGAAATTTGTTCATTTGTCATGTGTTCAGATGCTTCATAAGAGGCCACTGAAATATCTCCAGTACATTAAAATCCCGATACTATTTATTTTTAATAAAGGACCATGTATCTACACGATTTTAAATTGATTTCTTTATTAGAACAAAATATTGATTTAATTTTTGACATAGCTTACAAATTTTTATCTTTTTATTTTATAAAGTTAGAAACTGAAATAATTATAAACCAAACAATTTCATACATACTCGAAACTTTGTAATTGTCCGTTACACGGCCTGTCTACCCTGACGTTCAATACATGTAGTTGTTCGGGATTTCATTTCTCTGGACACATTTCGCAGCATTTGTGGTGTAATGTTATCGATACATTGTCGAATTACTTCTTCTGAATGGTCGATATTATGATATGACCGATGTTAATGAACCTTACTTTCAAGGTACCCCATAAAAATGAATCCTATGGCGTCAAATCTGGGGATCTTGCAGGCCACGGGTTTTCTGAATATCGTCCTATCCATTTATGAGGAAAGTGTTCATTAAGCCAAGCTCTGACTTCAAAAAACTCGTTATTTGAAAACTCTAGATGATTTCGTGAATTAAAGTAAGGCCCAACGATCTGCGTGTCTAATATGCCGCACCAAACATCACTTTTGAAGGAAAAAAGACTTTTTGCCTCTATCGTCCAATTTGGGTTCTCATCAGCCCACCATCTACAGTTCTGGGAACTGACAGTACCGTTTGATGTAAAAGTCGCCTCATCAGTAAATATAACTTTTGTAGGGAAATTTTGGAATTATTCAATCATGCCTTGGAAACAAAATGAAAAATCTAAGCGGGCATCAAAATCTCTATCGAGTAAGATGTGGATAAATTTCAGTTTGTATGCACGAAATTTATTATTCTTCAAAATTCTTCTAATGGATTTTTTTGAAATACCATTCCTGCCTCTACGATAGTGCCATCTGTGGATGTTCTGTTACCGATAACAAAACATTAAAGGTACCTTCTTTATTAGTGACGGGCTTACTATGTGGAATTTTGTAACGATTTTCTACACTTCCTGAAGCTTTGAATTTGTTTAAAATACGCAACACAGTAGATCCATGGATATTTTTATTTGGATATCTAGCATTGAATATATCTGCTACTTCTCTGGAACTATGGAAACTCTCGCCACATATTAAGACGAACTCTATTTTTCTTGCCAATTTAGTTTTTCTTGGGGTATCTCTGATTTTTGTTAACGCACAACAAAATGTAAAATCACTTTTACAATGAAAAAAATTATACAAGAAAGAGGATAACAATATCTGGATGAATAAAAACACTACTAAATCGTTTGACAACTCTTAATAACATATAAGCATCATTAGTCAATTGTTTCATGGCCTCTTCGATCATGATGAAATCTGCGATGCACGCAACAATGATAATATTGTAGGTATGTTCGATTCCAACAATTTGCCAAAAATCAATTAATTTTTTGTTCGAATATTTTTTTCAATTAAAATTGTATAGATACAAGGGTATTTATTAATAATACACAGAATCGAGATTATAATGTCCTGGAGATATTTTAGGGACCTCTTATGAAGCAGCTGAACACATGGCAAATTCCCAGATTTCTAATTTTCTCCGAATAAAATAGAAATATCTTGCAAATCTTTACAAAATATCATTTGAAATATTACTGTTGGCTTTACTAATGAGTTTCTCTGTCAGAAATGAATTTTTCCAAATCGATTTTTTATGGCAAAACATTTATTTTTATTTTTTTAACTCAGATTTTTTCAAAATATCTACTTAGCTATACAATGTCATTCTGAACAACTTTTCCAAATAACGTTCTTCGATATTTTTTTGAATGTGTGTTTTGAGACATATTCTACTTTAGAGGCTCACTTATACACTTGTATCATAACATACAATTTGCACAGATTAGATGCTTCTTTATTATCATCGTCTACCCAATCATTTAAAGTGAAATACAGAAAATATCTTCTCTCTCTCTCACACTCTCTATTTTTCCTCTCTCTCTCTTTCTCTAGTTCTCTCACTTTTTTCAATATATTATTTCGTCACATTCCATTTTTCATTTGCTACTAAAATTTCTTTACTTAATTTGTTCACTCGCACTGGTGGAAGAACAGATGCGTCCACAACTGAACCAGTTGTAGCCATTCATCCACATGCCAAATACTGTAATAATATCTCACATTGTAACATTGTTTTATATTATGTGGATAATAAATGTATTATTATTATACTATATATAATATAAAAATACCTGTTAGGTATGTTTTGAAAAATGAAGTAAAAAACGAAACAAATATTTTTTTATTTTAGAAACAAGAAGTGCAATAAGTAAGAACACATATCAGTAAAACCAAAAAGGAACAAGATATCTATTAGACTGCTGAGTGCTAGAATCCCACAGTAATTAGCAAATCAAAATCATTCTCAAGTAACTTAATTTCAATTGAAATCGTCAAACAAAAATATGACTCAAATTTAACAATATAGAATATAGAAGGGGTAATTAACGCTACGCAATCTCCTTTACACTGTTCTAAATGGTTTGTCACTTGAGTGCCTGAAATTGTGAACACTATTTTTCAAATATCACCGGTGGAAAAAATCAAGAGGGGTGAGGTCAGGCGACCCAGCTGCCCAAGAATTAACTGAATAGCGCCCAATCTATTTTTCACCAAACTTACTATCCAACCGTTCGAGGGTTAAATGGATCAAAACGCCATCCTGTACGAAGTACGGTTTTATACGCTGAGACAGTGGAAGTGTTTTTAAAAAATCCGAAATTTAGGTTTTATCTAAAAAAAAATGACCCAATGATTTCCGATTGAACTATCCCGCTACTAACATTTTCTTCACTTATAATCTCCCTAGAGCAGGAATTATTGCCGAAAATTCTTTGAGTACATGAATTTCCTTTAAAAATTCATGCACGAGACAAATTTCTCGCAATTAATTCAAGCACGTGGGGGATTCGGTAAGAAAATTTTATACCGGAATTATATTTAAATAGAAAACATTAAGTAAATATTTATTTTGACGTTATTCACAAATAAATAGAAGGCTATGTGTAATGGGAGTTTTAAGGAAGATTTTTTCTGATTTTCCCTGTTCCCTAGTAAAATAAAATATATAATATCAGATAAACTGAAAAGGGAAACATTCTCAATTGAATATCTATCAGATGTAGTTCAATGTCCAGCGTGGCTTTAGCCGGGGAAGTAGTTGTTTTCTGTTAGACAATCACAAAAATTAACTACATTTTAATCGTGGATTTTTCAATTCACAGAAAAATCTTTCTATCAATATTCAATTGAGAATGTTTCCCTTTTCAACATGAATACCCCACAAGAGGTTATCTTGACGATGGAAGATAGTGACTAAAGTTTATCTTTCAGTCGCAGATGATTCCACATCTGATTTTATGAACATCTGTTTATATTTTCAACAAATCATTCAGATAAACTATTATGTAAAATTAGTTAATTTCATACAATTTTCTTACTAGGTTTCAGGGAAATGTTAATATTGACTAAAAATGAAAGTGGATACGTTCGTATTGCGGGAGATATTTTTTTATTTTCCCCGTGCCCTAGTAAAATAAAATATATAATATCAAATAAATGTTTATATAAAATTGGTTGTTTTTATAGAATTTTCTAACTGGGTTTCAGGAAAATGTCAATATTGACTACAAACAAAGGTGATATACAGCAAAAAATATATAACTATACCTATACATATATACTTAAATATTTTTCATATTCTTTTAGGTTTAATTCTAAGAAAAATTAATATTAGCGGTAATAATTTGTTTTTCAAATAATTCAGGAAATCGGGATATTTTATTCTTTATTCTAAATAGAATAATGTTGGCGTATGTTGCCGGTTAAAAAATATTTTGTAAAGTTAGCCATGGATTTGACATTCACTACTCCTGGCAATCAATATTTTATTTGTGGCATTATAAGTTCCTCATAACATTGTATACAATCATAAGTAAGTGAAAAAGTGATAATAAAATGAACTTTCAATCGTATGAATTGTGTTCCTTTTGCAAAGAATCACAGCACATTAAAATGTACCATACAAATATAAAATATCTAACATACCTAGCGGAAGAATCTGGATTAAATCCTGAGCAAGAAAACTTATTTAAAGAGATTGGCAACATTCTGCGTGATATTGTGCCTTCTTCTGGACACAAATCTAATACTCAAAGAAATAAACTGGTGTCTCAGTATTATTTTAATTTTATGAAACAGGCATATTGTTAAAAAAATACCGGTTCTGTGTTTTATTCACTACTTAGAAAAGAGGAGGTAGAAGTGGAATTCTTGAAGTATTTAAAAATAATTAATGATATTATAGAATGTACACCTCAATAAATTGTTGTAATATTTCCAATTTATAAAGTGAGTAAATAAAAAATATTGTCGATATTATTTTTGTCTATATGTTTATATGATAGCTGTTATGTGCCAGGAAATTTCATCTTATTGATTTTACGTCTACATGCTTATGTAGATGAAAAATTTTCAGAAAATTTGCTGGTTACCATAGTAACAATGTTGAAATAAAGCATCTGATTGGTTGAAAATGACTGTTATAAAGTTTTCGAAATAATATTGGTCTTTACATTGCACAACGAAATGGAGATTTCCAGTTGCCCATCAACAATTTTGAGAGCTAACATGATCAGAAGTAAATGTGGCTTCATCTGTGAATAAAACATTTTCAAGAAAAGTTCGATCATCTTCAATGAAACTTGACGCCAGGCACAAAAATCAAACCTATAATCGTAATCTCTGTCTTTTAGAACTTGCACAAATCTAGATCTATGGGGGTAGAAATTTTCGTTTTTCAAAATTCACCTAACAGTTTCTTTGGTACTTATCAAATATTTTGTTCATAAGTTTGGAATGTATTGACAATCAGATAGGCAGTAAGTCGCTACGAACGATCAAATATCTAGAAGCACCGTTGAAACTTAAACTAGACATTGCCACAAGGGCCTGTATGTATCACGTCAGTACGATAATGAGATTCAATTTTTTATTTCCACCGCACCGAGGCGGGTGATTTATATTATCTGATATCTCTTTTGCTGCCAGTTGCAGGATGGCTCCTCCGACAGAACTGGGAGCAAACATGGAATATGTAATCGACAATTTACATCATTCCATTATAAAAACCTGTTCTGGGAGTGTCTGCGACAATATATTAAGGGGAGTTTTCATTATTGATGCTCCATCCAGCGAAACTTTTGTATGAAGTTGAAGTGAATATAAAAGAAGATAGTGAATAACGATGAAAAAATCTCAAGGTATTGATTTGAGAAGTGAAAGAATCTACTTGTGGATGTACACTCGTTATTGTCACAGTCATTCCAAAATCTGAAAATATTGAGATCCTTTCCGAAAATCATCCAGAATGGCTTAAATCTCATGCTTATTCGGAACCACAATTTACCAAAATTCACCATTTAAAGAAATATTCTCAAAGATTTTTGGGTCTCTCAAAATTACTGAAAGCTTAAATTCTGTCTCTGATATTCGAATATCACATTTTTTCGCGTTAATAACAATACCAAATTACCAAAGTACCCGACATCCAAAAACTTCTCACATTCCATTCATCTTTTTCTCTTGGCTGAATATCCGAACTCAACGAGACCTCACATCCAATCTATCGGTCTTTGGAACATGTCTCACATCGAATAAGAACTGAAAGCTAATAGCCCTGGAGATCACATGCATTTTTTAGAGGTGATTTTTTATAACTTGGAATAATATTTATTCGTTAGTAAAAATTCAAGCAATTTTTTTAAATTAGTTACTTCAGGAAATGTTAATATAAACATTAATAAATATTATGAGATTAGTCTGGCACCTATTTGCCGGTATAAATATTGTCTGGCAAGTTAATCAAGGTCCGCGCGTCTCCGATCAGCTTTGCACACCTACATCTTGGGACTTATTTTTTAATAGTTTTTAAAACCTTTAACAATTATAATATTAATAATTTTTCTAAAATCAATCTGGCAGTTATCTACCAGTCCCAATGTTATCTGGTTGAGTACAATGAGCTACATCTTTACTGTGTTAAACATTATCAATGATGCATTTTTTTTATTTCAATAATTTTTTTTTGTTTCATAGCAGTCGTTGGAAAAATTTTTTGATTTAGTGGTGAAAAACAGATAATTATTAATTGTGAACTAAAAAGTCATATTAAGTCGCACGGAAAAATTATGAATAGATAATAACAATGTGGAAGTATGAATAATTTTTTTTTGTGTACAGAGATATCTAAAAACTAGTTATAATAATATAATAATAATAATAATCAGTACAATACAATCATAATCAGTACAATAATCAGTACAATTATTCGGTACAAAACGTGGTATGAATAGAATTTTAGAAATTTTTATCGAGTTTAAGCCACCACAAGTGGGTGAAATACACCTAGGCTCAAGGCGCCTGTTTGTGCTGTTTCACACACTCGTAGATGAAATGTCAATTTTAGTACAATATAGACTTATTCTAAGTAGTAATTGAAATTTTAGATTCATCCAGAGGGGGGTGAGGGTCGGAGAGAGAGCATAAAAGGGGATTGAAATATAATTCAAATTGGTTATGAAGCATTTGTATAATTAAACTATAATAATTTTCATTTTTACATTTAATGAACTCATCATATATATATATATATATATATATATATATATATATATATATATATATATATATATATATATATATATATATATATATATATATATATATATATATATATATATATATATATATATATATATATATATTGTTATATAATGATAAATATAACAAATTATTTTGTTATTATTTCGCCCCATGTTTTGGGTGCCAATTGTAATGTAATGATATTGTATAAAATGAATTTTATAATTGAATTTTGTTATTATTATTATTATTAATATATTTTTGTACCGCGTTGGGCGCCAATTGTTATATATTGATAATTTGCAAATATAAATTGTTGTTATAAAATGAAGATTGCTAATAATTTCCGCTCTTCGTTGTGAGCCAAATTGTTATGATATAGATAAGTATTTTCGCCCTGTATAATATGTTTTGTGATGTAATAATAATTGCTAGCTAACGTCACTGTTCTCTCGTCACGTTGCTGCCAATTGTTATCATTTTTCTTACCACAACTTAACTCAGTTGGTACGCATCTCGTCTCAGATAGCCGGTTCAGGCAATAGAGCCACTATTCTGGTCTTGATGTCAATTTCTGTGTTTATAAATATGATTGATGATAATTGTGGAAAACAAAACGACAAAGTATCAAAAAGCAATTGTTTCCTTTATTCAGGAAAGCTTAAATTAACCTGGCCTACGATAAATAACTTATTCTATTGTCAATCTACAGATTTTTATTGATAATCATGAGAAACAGGTCATGGATAAATAGACACAACCTCACTTTTACCTTGAAAGTGAAAATTTCTTCAATAGTTCTAAATCAAATGAAATAAAGTTCTTCTGATGGGATATGAGTTATTAGTGAAGTTGTTCAGTTCGTAATGTGCACTAGGAAAGTTTATACCTGACGCTGGAACTGTCGCTGTTCAATACACAACCAGAATTTGGATTCCCTTTCAATCCAATGCTCTCAGGAACTCCAATACCAAAAAGAAGGAACCATACAAATCCAGAAATCTGCTTTGGAATACTTGTATATGGAGTACATACAAGGTAATGTAGTTTGCTGCTTATAATTATTGAAATTATTGAATTTTTCTTCTCCTCCAAACAAAACGTGGCATTCTTTTTCAAATTATTTTCGATCTCCTCTAGTGGCTTTGTTTTCCGTTACTTGGATACCATTTTTCCTCATTCCTTTTGATTTGAATTTTTGAATTCGCGCACTATGTTCTCACATTTTTACTGTTTGGGGTTATTTGTCAAAACTTATAAATGAATCTATTTTTCCTTTCTTACAGACTATTTACAATATTCAATCATAATTGTCTCTGACACTTTTCCGTTCTTATTTTCTCACAATTTCAAATCTTACATTTGACCATACTGTTCCTTGATTGGCTATTGTCATCAAGAGGTTTGTTGTTCTCCATTGGCTATTTTTAGTTACATACAATTTCATATACTGTATGTTTCAAGCTTATAATTTTGTTTATCACATTTTATTCAGGATGATTTTGTAAATCTAGACCTTTCTTGTTGTCTTTTGGATAATTATGGGTTGTAATCATTATGACAGTGTATGAAATTGATTGTATTATAGTATTTGAATATTTTTATCTATTCATATTATACAGAGGCTTAATAAAGGAAATAGAATTTCAAAATATGTAAAAACAATCTCTTGAAACTAATAGCTATTAAGTAATTATTCTTTTCGTAGGTTTTTTCCTTTTAAATATATAACTGGTTTTTCATAACATAACAATATATATATATATATATATATTTATATATATATATATATATATATATATATATATATATATATATATATATATATATATATATTAAAAAATTATCAAATTATAGATAGTGACACCTATAATCTGTGCGGTGAAGCTGAGACCTGTTGTCGTGGGATCTTAATGGCACGAAATTTCGTGCACATTAATAGGTCACCAACAGATGTCAGCATAGGCCAACCCACGACACCAATAGTCGTACTCCTAGTGCGTTCAGAGTAACGCAAAACAAATAACGAGAGAAAGAGAAATTTGTTACGAATCCAAGAGAGCCCACCATCCGCTGTTATATATATATATATATATATATATATATATATATTTGACGGTAATCAAACATATTATTTTTTTTTATTTATCAAAATATGTACATTTCCGTGTAAACGATAAAAACAAAAATGAACAAAACTGACGAAACAATATTATTATTTTAACAAAATCTAAGTAAAAAAGTTAAGGTGTACACAAAAAACAAAAAATAATTGTAAATTACTTCATCATGAATAATATCGATGAATTAAAAAAAAACGTTTTCCCTGTATGCTTCTTTCATATAAGATTTGTTCGTTCGAATCCATTGTACACATTCTGAACAATGAATAACTCACCTGTGTTTCTCTTTCTAGAATAGTATACGAAAGCATCTAATATGTGACAAACAAGTGGACTATGTCAGTTCTGAACGTTTTTCATTTTACAGCAATAGTTAGACGATCCACTGGGTTTTTTATTGCGCGCTATTTGTCCAATGTATGGTGTTTATGCATTTATACATTGTATTTTATAGATGACAATAAATCGTTCGACATTTCAGAGAGGTTTGCAGATTGAAATATTTGAAATGTTCGATGAAATATTGCAAATGCAGACATGCACTCTATAATTTGCGATGTAATGTTGAAATATTTGAAACGTACTTGTTTCATTTTTTATTGCGTTATAGTTCGTTTTTTCCAATGCAATACCACGTCGAGAATAGATTAAAAAAAACATATCAGAAGAACCTGACTACGCTATATAATATATATGTAGCAACTAACAAGATTGTAGTGTCACAAAATCATTAGGATTTGATGTCGATGACAAATGAATGGAATGCACTACGAATGCACTTAAAAGGAAAAATAATGTCTTTAATTGTTTGACCTAGGTTATTCTGTGAATTCGAGATTCAAAATCTTGCCGCGCAAGAATACTTATATTCGTGGTAAGCTTTTGAATCTGCTATTCACAGAATAACCTTGGTCAAACAATTAAAGAAGTTATTTTTTCATTTACAATAATAATAATAAAAAATATACTTTATTGTCCAAAGATGTTAATCTTGTTGACAAAGCTTCAAATACAGGTATAAAACAACATATTGTACGAAACACAGTGTTTTCGGTCATACAATGACAGGTTTAAAAAGAGAAAATGTTGCCGCAAGTATATAAAAATTAATGGGTAAATTCAAAAGAATTAAAAACAGATATACAATATAGATACATTTACATAAGTATGCATTTTAAAGTATGGTCAAACTATCATCAGATTTTCGTCGAAATATTCTTGTAAGACATATACGGTCTGCTACACAGTAGATTTCTTATGTTTTTCCTAAAGGTCACAATATTTACATCAGAGTCTCTGATTTCGACTGTCAAATGATTATACATCTTAACTCCATTATAAATAATCGAATCCTTGATTTGGGAGGATGAAGGTAGGGGTAGTTTCAAATTATTCCTAGAGCTAAGTCTTGTGGAATAGTGAGAAGAAACGACTTCGAATTTCAGTATATGTTTTCTTATAAGACAAACAGTTTCTAAGATAAAAAGAGCTGCAACAGTCAGTATCTTCATATCAATGAAAAGTTATCTGCATGAATCGCGTGGACCAATTTTACCCATATATCTGAGGACTGAGTCCAGCAAATTTAGGCTACACACTCCCCAAAAAGGAATGCCGTACCTCAAATGTGATTCAAACAATGCGTAGTAGGCTGTTTTGGCAGTAGATACTCCAAGCTCCCTAGTAATTACTCTGATTGCGTAACAACCGGAAGAAATTTTTCTTATTATTTGTTTTATATGTATATCAAACTTCAGTCTTTTGTCAATACTCAAACCCAGAAATCTGCAACAATCCTTATTTTCTATGATATCGTTCTCTAAGTTTACCTCTTGAAGTGTACATTTGAATAAGATAATATTCGTTTTTGAGATATTAAATGCTAAGAGGTTTGAATCACACCAAGATTTGACCATTTTTGAATCGCAACATATTTTCTTACTAAGATCTTCAACTGTCTTGCTCTTCCACAAAATTGTGGTATCATCGGCAAATAATGTTAGTCTACCGGATATGTTGAGATTTGAAAGATCGTTAATGTATAACAAAAACAATGTTGGTCCTAGAACCGATCCCTGCGGCACTCCCGATTCTATTTCGTTCGTCCTTGAGTATTCGTGGGTCTTCACTGCTTGCCTACGTTCTGTGAGGTACGACTCAAACCACTTTAGAGTTACTCCTCTGCACCCGTAGTGGTGAAGTTTTCGCAAGAGTATTTCGTGATTTACGCAGTCAAAAGCTTCCGTTAAGTCACAGAACATCGCAGCGGCAGTATCTCCGCTATTTATGTCTGAGTAAAGCTCATGAAGAAAGGAAAAAATTGCATTGTGTGTGTTCTTTCTATTTTGGAACCCAAATTGATTTGTGTTGATGATTTTATGAGTGTTAAACTCAATGAGTATTTTTTTGACGAGTTTTCCAATAATTTTTGCAAGGGTTGGAATGAGGGAGATTGGCCTGAAGTTTGAGGGATTATCCAGATTACCGCCCTTGTGTAGTGGTATTACTATTGTCACTTTTAAAAAAGAAATATACCGTCGCGGAACGTCATATTTATCAGTGAAACTAAAGTATCGAGAGCAACTCTTGAAAGATTATCGAACATTTTTATGGGGATCTCATCAAGGCCAGGTGCTTTTTTGTTTTTTATTTCTTTCAATACTTCCAACAATTCGTCGTTACTTGTGTCGTGTAATATCAAATTATTCTGATATCCGCACTCTTCAAGATATACAAATGCACTAACATTTGTATAAAAGCTTGTCTTGAATTTTTTCAACCATTTTTATTCAATTCTTTCAAGTCATTCATGAAATCCGTCATCTCATTGAATTCTGGCAAAAATTGATAATCTCCGATACCAAAAAAACCACATATGAATTTTCAATAAAATCTTGGAACGGCCATCTTGAATTCATGAATTTTGACAAAAAGATCATGCTCTCCGACTCCAAAAAACCCCACACACCTATTTTGAATGGAATCGGGCTATAATAACTAAACACGTCGCCATCTTGAGTTAATGAATTTTGACAAAAACATGATGATGTCGAACCCCAAAAATCCCCACACACCAATTTAGAATGGAATCCCAGGTAGAACGGTGACGTCGAAATGACGTCCTAATTTGCTCAAATAATTGACCAACTGACGTCAAAAAGTGACGTCTCAGAGACTGTGAAAAGACGTCAGAATATCACAGCCACAAGTCGTCATCAGCAGGACGTCACTCTGACCTATAAAAGACGACATTTTGAAGATCTTCAAGACCATTAGAAGACGTCAATCAAATAACCAATAAATGACGTTATATGAGAGACGTACACAGTCATAAGGCTCTCTAGGAGTGTATATCATTAAGGTTTGATGCCTCTGGGTCATCAAACTAATCCGTGGAATCCCTAACCAACATAGATATTGAGGAATTCCGAAAAAATACCGAAGATACGACGGTATGAGAAGTGGGACAAATTGGTTTTTATCAGAGCTGAATAATGGTGATAAAATTGATATCAAATCTGTCGATCACGAATCTGAAATAATTTTCAGTTCTCCCGGCCTCCTACTATTCTTACTGACGTAAGTACCGATTTCGAATAGGTTTCGATTGTAGTAGAACAAATTCCAGAAGACTGAAAACTTTTCAGGAAACATATGTATCGATGAGGATTTTGAAATCTTAGTCACGAATCTGGAAGAATTCTCAGCTTATCTCTTTACATTATTTTTCGTCAGAATCGTTAGATACATCGCTCCTGGCGTGCAGTGTATACTACTCAGTCGATCATCAGTAGATTATTAGAATAAACTCCGTAATCTCCAATGATCTTGCAAGTTTTAGAATTCTACTCTAATGATTAGGGAAGATAGGAGGGTGTTCCCATGAAAAATGAGACACTCTTATATGCATGAATATTTTCAGAGATATGAGAATTTTTTTAAGATATCGGTATTCTGTATCAAAAACGTATTCCTTCAAAATGAGTATAATCAAAGATATAAACAAAATTAAAATTATAACAAAATCTTCAAAGACAAGCGTTTATTTATACAAATGCACTAAGAAGGAAAACATAATTCCTTTCATTGTTTGATCTAGATTACCCATTTTGTATCCGCGGCAAGCTTTTAAATCTGTTACTCACACAATAACCTAGATCAAACAATGAAAGAAAATATTTTTTCCTCTCAAGTGCATTTGTCTTAAAAATTATTTTAATTTTCATTTTCAACTTTTTGGTTCTGTTTTTTTATTAACGACTAATAAAAGTTTTTTTTTATTTTTTTTTGTTGATTTATTTTTTATTATTTATGATGTTAACTAACTAATTTAGTAATTTCTATATAATTTATTTTTGAATTTTTACAAAAAAATCATAATCTTCGACCCCTGAAACCCCTAGATACCAATTTTATATAGAATCGGACCATAATCACAAAAATTGTCCGCCATATTGGAGCCGCCATTTTGTTTTTTTATGCATTGTCACCGGAATTATGTACACTCCAAATTTCAAATCAATCGGACGATTAGAAGTGGGACAAATTTAACTTGCAAGATTTGATTACAGACAGACACAAAGACAGACAGAGAGACAGATACTGGGTCAGGTGAAACTAAATACAAGCTTGTAAATAAAAATCTTCCACTCGAAAAACCCCCACATACCAGTTTTGAATAGAATCGTTCCATAATGCTCAATTACTAGATCCGCTTTAAAATAACGATATTTTTTTAACAAAAATAAATATTTTACTCATACGCAAAGCTATGAAACAGACAAAGGCGTAAAACCATTACTTCTTTTGAAACACCAGTAGTTGACCAAAGTGGTCAATTACTGGAGCTTCAACAAATATTTTGTTCTAGTAGTTGACCATATGAATTAATAGTAAAAACACACATTCCAATAATGAATACAATGAAAATACTTAACTATATTCATATAGCAACTAGAACATCAAATGTGTTTTCAATGGAACTAGCAACAAGAATGGATGATTTAAGATCACTAAAAATTGTCTTCTTACCATGCTTATTGCCACATCACCTGTTTTCTTCCAGTGAAAGGCGAAAAATGTGTAAACATGACAGTGGCCAACTTATCGCGAAATTTATTTGCGTTAATTGTGAGATCTACTGGACCAAAGTCCCATTCAATTTAGTATCCTTATTTCTGTGCATTAAGGGAAAAATGGTCAATTACCGAGTGCTGGTCAACTACCGGTTCCACAACCCTATTGCATAAAAATAGGTTAGTTATGCGAACGTGATAACTCAACAAAGCATGAAACAAGTAAGTTTCGGATTAGTCAAAAATATAGTAGTGGAAATTCAAGATAAATCCAATTTCGACTTGTATAATGAACGAATGTTTCCGTTATGTCAGCAGAAATAGAATATGAAAGATAAATCCAATCACATTTTCAAGATCAGGAAGTGTGAACATAGACCTAATCAAAGTTCAGAAGTTGCTTGATTCGACAGGGGGAAATGAGTTCCCAAAAGGAATTATTCCTCTCCTTCGGGATAATTCGAATCATTTCCCAACTACATCGGAAATATATATGAAATATTTTCGAATACCAATTAACGAATTGATTGTTATGTATCTCAATTTCGAACATGCCCAGTACCTACTAATTATATTAAGCAAAAACATAATTATGGAAGAATATAACCCTATTAGAAAAAAAAAACAAATTGAACTAAAATCGAATCTGAGCTCAAGATGGAAAAAGTTAGAATCTAACATCTTTGCAAAGTGAGATTGCTTCTTGAAAATGTGTTTTCCATTTCTTCCGGTCTTCCTGATGATCGTGATTTTCGTCGACAAAAATGTATTGAAGACCTAGTGAATGCGATGTCTCTCCTGCGTCAATGTTACGAATGATTTCTGGTGAGTACTCTCTTTTGGAAAACATTCTTCTTTGCCTCATTCATCTTTATGAGTTCTTAATTGAGACTGGAATAGAAAATCAAATAACTATCTGAATGAAAATGCAAATTTTCAATTTCAGATTTTTTCTTTTGAGTTAGGTCCTTTTCAGAATATCTATCAGATGTAGTTCAATGTCCAGCGTGGCTTTAGCCGGGGAAGTAGTTGTTTTCTGTTAGACATTCACAAAAAATAACTTCATTTTAATCGTGGATTTTTCAATTCACAGAAAAATCTTTCTATCAATATTCAATTGAGAATGTTTCCCTTTTAAAGTGTCTATATTCTGCATTAGTACAGCCTCACCTGAATTATGGAATCATTGCATGGGGAGGTTTATCGAGCTATTTTAGGAATAAAATTGAAGTTACTCAAAAGTGGACCCTCAAAATCATATTCAATGAAAGTTATCGATATCCATCGGAATTTTTATATTACTTAAGTGATATGCATGACTTGAGGCAAATATATTATAAAACACTGATAACACAGCAGTATCAAAGTAAGAACCAGATAATCGAACATGTATATAATACACGATATAAACACAATTAGTTAACACTACCTAAAGTAAACAAGACTTTAATCCAAAGAATCTTCATTTACATCGGTACAAAACATTTTAACATGCTGCCATCTGATATCAAGTCAATAAATTCACAAGAAATGTTTAACTCAAAAGTAAAAAAGTTCGTATACAAGTTGTCAAAAAAAGAAATTCACAGACAACTAGAAATTATTAATGACCTCTTCTTTGTTTGTGTAAAGGTGTATGTATGTATATGTACATATTTGATTTAAAGATTTTTTACCGGAACAACTGCGAGCGGATGCTATATCCATGCGGTTTTTCCCATTTATTTATTTATCTTCATATGTAAACATGAACTCAACAGCATGTTAAATTTTGTATTATAGTATTATTGATAAATAAATATTATTATTATTATATTATTATTATTATGTGTGCCAAGGTTCCAACAGAATCGGTTCACAAATGAAAAATTATTAATCCCCCATTTTTCTTATTATTATTTTCATTCCTTTCCAAATCCGAAAATGTCCAAGTATAAACTGTCCAGTAGAAAAAAATCATCTAAATCGGATAACTCAGTACAAAGTTATGAGTGGTGGAATCGGTTAACGGGTAAAAATTCAGTGGATAAACGATAAATATCCCCTATTTTTCTACCCTACCCTACCAAGTTCGAATCATCGAAATCGAATTATTCTGTGATAAGTGATCATACATAAAAAAATATACGCGTCGACAAGAGAACCTCTTCCTTCTTTTTCATCGGTTAAATATCCTGATTCTCTTGATTTTAATAATATTATTCCCATTACTATCGAATCGTCTCAAGCAACGTACTGACTTGAATGTGCATGCGTTGAGTCAAGGCGCATGCATATGCACATTCAAATCTGGACGTGTTATTCGCAACGACTCAGCGCATGTTTAACTTCTCGCGAGTCACCGCGAATGCACATGACCTGAACCATTGGCTGTCGGTTTTTGATCCCGCTCGAAGGAAATATATCGTGCGTGTGGACTGCTTTTTAGTTTGCAGTTGTCTGTCGAGCGAATAGCAGTGAAGAGATTTCTGAGTAACCAGGGCCGGATTAAAAGGTGTGGAGGCCCTGGGGCAACAAAGGAGTGGAGGCCCCTAATTATTTTTCAAACAATTTTTATTTTATTTAGTGCGGAACAAATCAAATTATTTCGACACGAGCATATGTAGGTATAATAAAATACAAGAAATAAATTAAATTACAGCGTGAACGAATGGATTCCTGCGAGCTTTTTTCGACGAAAAATCGTTGATGATTTCGGTCAAATCCAGCATCCGGAGAAAATCATTCTCAATGCTAAGAAGCGATAACTTTGATAGGCGGCTTTGTCTCATCGTAATTCGCCTATTTTTTTCATTTTGGAAAATGAGCGCTTTCCAGTGCAATTTGACATCATCACATTCTCAGTTGTAATATCACAAGAGAGTGAAAATAATTCGACAGATTTTCGAAAACTTGTTGCCAGGCAATAGACAAGAGAGACCAACTGGCTCGAGTGGCTATTGCCAACAAGTTTGAGAAAGAAATCTAGATAATTATTTTCTACTATATCGAACTCTCGTGTGGTATTCTTTAGATTATTTTTTGATGTTACGATCATAAACACATTTCCTTGCAAAATTATATAATGTACTGAACCGGTTTCGATTCATTTCACACTTTTCATGCGAATTGATGACAGACGTCAAATTAAAAATATAGGTTGTCAGACAATAAAAACAAAATACCTCAAATTATTCCCGCAACAATTTTCTAGGTAGAATATTCCCACTATTGATTGGCCAAAACGTATATGAATTATTTGAATTGAACGTGTCCATTGGTTTCTAGCAATGTCAAAAAATAATCACTGTAATTTCAATGTCTGAGAATGTAGCTCTAAAATTTTGGTTTTCATGAATTTGATAGTAGAACATCTTAGATTGGTCTTTTTGATAGTCCTTCTTCAGGAGGATTTACATTTGTTGCGGGATGTCATCCTTCTCTTAGACTCACACTTTCAGATTTCGGGGATTTCTCTGTTACAAGCGCGCCACTCAGCGGACACTTGTCAACGCCAATAAATAGGAAAAACAGGTATAGACGGGCAAAGTGTTTGTAGAATCGGCAGAAAAAAAGTCAACAGAATTTGAACTTTTGTTCTATTATGGAATGCGCACAGGGCTCTTATAAATAATTTGATGCAATCATATTCATAAATTGAAATATTATTTTCTTTTGCTTATGATTATTGAATTTCATTGTGTATCTAGATCGCTTGTGTCATTCGAAGAATACATCGACAGAAAATCCTTCATATAATAAAAAAAAAAAATATATATTTTTTTAAATTCAATTGTTCTTGTTTTTACAGCTGATTTTGATACGATATAATATTTTGTATAATAGTATGATGTTTTACTTGGTGATTGTTTCTCGCATATACACATGATTAATCAGATCGAAGATTAATATTAACCATGGATTTTGACAAGAATACGAAACATGTTTTTGAATGTTTAAAACGAAAAATGAGAGGAAAAAGTGGAAGAACTGCTCTTTCGTTGTCAGATTTTTTATATATAATTTTGCATATCCTTCGGTATTTGTTAGGAAATTTTACCTAAAAATGTATATTGTGGAGGCCCCGTGGCTGCAGCCCCGTGGCTGCAGCCCCGTTTGCCCTCCTCTTAATCCGGCTCTGTGAGTAACTGTTTCAAAAAGGACAAAATGGAGTAGTCAAACGAAGACTTCTTGCTATTCAATTGATTTGTAGGAACAACATCCTGTTTTCACTCCCAGTTGCTTCGATAGAAAAAATAAAATACATACTGTAAGCTAGTGTATGCGACTCCAGTTGCTAAAAAGCGAAGTGTTATCACTAGACATTCTTGAACCGGAACAGCATGCCTGAGTTTGTCTTTTTTCACAATTTTTGGTCCAATGCAATCAATTGAATATTCGAAATCCTCTGACGACATCCTAACAAAGTTCTGAGACTGTTCAGAATGCAACTGCCGTAAAAGTTTAGAGCCCCCCAAACATATTTGGGTTCTATGTATTCCGTGGATCCAGAATCACTTTGGTTTTTTCATTTTATCTTTTTTCAATAAATTTGGAATCACTATACAGTGCTTTTCTTTAATGTCCACCCCACTTTTATTTTTTGAACGGGTCAACTCAAACAATTGAAACTTGGGATAATGGAATTGATGCATGAATACTATATTTTGGAGTAAAATTAACAGATAAAACTTTCAAGATGGCGACTGGTCGCTACCTGGGAAAAAAAAATTTGAAGGTGGGTCTTGTGACACATCCTTTTGAAGCTCCTGACGAATACTTCACAACCCTGGAATATGATGTCGATATCTTCACCTACTACAAAATGGCGGAATAGTTAATAATTACCTTAATACAAACACATTAATATCGATACATCTGGAAATATTTGTTTTTCTCTGCCATATGGCAATTCCAACAACCCGATAAGGTTTGATAGGTTATTTTTTGTTGAAACAAAAAATGACAAGAAATATCAGTACGACAACGAACATCATTGTTCAGTTAAAATATTCTCATTTAGTTTTCGGTTTTACTAGTAAATAGGTACCACGTGAACTATCTCTAAAATAGTCAATTCTCGTCCATTGGATTTTTATTTACGGTGCGACGCGTAACTTTCACGAAACCGAAAGAATTTTCAATGATCGTTTCCCGAATCGTCCTATCTGTAGAAAATATTTAAGGGAACTTGTAACCAAATTTACAACTACTGGTAGTGTACAGAACAAAAAGCCCCCAGATCTTCTGTCCATTCCGGAAGAACAGCAAGTTCAAATAATCGGTGAGATGATAGTAAATCCTCAACAGTCTACTTCCTCCGTCGCGAATGTTTGTGAGGTGTGTCCTTCTACTGTGTGGAGACTTTTGAAGAGGAATAAGTATCATCCATACAAAATCAAAATGGTACACCACTTAACTGAAGATGACCCTGATCGAAGAACAGAATTCTGTGAAATTATGACGGAAACCATTGCAAGGCATCCTACCTATCACCACAATATTTGTTTCAGTGACGAATCTACATTTTATCTCAACGGCAAGGTTCACAGACAAAATTGCCGTTATTGGAGTGACATCAACCCTCACATTTTCCGGGAAACTCATACTCAATATCCAGAAAAAATTAACGTCTGGGCAGGAATATTGGGAAACCATATTGTAGGACCTCTATTCATTGAACAAAATTTAACAGGGGAACTGTATTTGAATATGCTGGAAAATACTGTTGACCCTCTAATCACCGAAATCGTCGAAGCGAATCCTAATGAATTCGATATGGATATTGTATTCCAACAAGATGGAGTACCACCACATTACTACGGATAAGTAAGAAACTATTTGGATAATACTTTCCCCGGTTGTTGGATTGGCCGTCGAGGTCCTACGGAATGGCCTGCCCGCTCGCCAGATTTGACACCTCCAGCCTTTTTTTATGGGGCTATTTGAACAAAAAGGTGTGCGAAACTGAACCTGCTTCAATATTGGATATACGGCAGAGAATATCAAATATTTGTAGAAATATCGACGTTACTGTGTTCGAAAATGTTCGGCGTGAAATATCGGATAGGCTGTTCCTATGTCAAGCAGTTCAAGGCAACCATTTCGAGCATCTTCTGAACTGAACTCAGCTTCTTTCCTCAAATTATGAAGTTAAACGTCGATGTATTCAGGCAATTATTAAATGTTCCGCCATTTTGTAGTAGGTGAAGATATTGACTTTATATACTAGGGTTGTGAAGTATTCGTCAGGAGCTTCAGAAGGATGTGTCCCAAGACCCCCTTTCAATTTAATTTTTTTTCCCAGGTAGTATCCATGCATCGATTTCATTATCTCAATAAAATGGGATGAGGGACATTAAAGAAAAGCACTGTATAAGCAGTCCCAGCAATAATAACTTTTGCCATTACTTGTACACACGAATGACTGGAAAAGACTGAAACAATACACATGCGTGCGGGAAAATATACAGGGTGTTCCAAATTAAGTCGGCACCATTGCCAGCTCCGTTATTATTGATGCTACGATTTCGGTTGAATGGGCAAACTGGTGGCATTTTTAGTGGCCTTCTCGATGCCGAAAACAAACAAAAAATTGACAGTCGCGTTGTCATAATATTTCATAAAATGATATTTTTTTCAATGGAACACCCTATATTTTTTCATCCATTTCGATTCGTTATAACATTCTCAACAACAAAGCTCATATCACTTTTCTTCCTAAAGTGGAAAATGAGCGACTTTGTGGAAATATTTATTTCTTTCACTAGTACAAAAAAATTTTTTGTTTTGGCGAATAAAACCTCATGATTGTCCAAACACCCATTTTTTGTACTTATAGGAATGACAAAATATTTTGTTACTTATAGCAAAATAAGACAGTAAAAAGAAAAAATTGCGCTGGGATGTGAAGTCGTGAAACCCGTGATCATCATGTCGCCAAAACAAAGATTTTTTTTTTATTGGTGCCCCTTTTTACCCATTTAAAGCATGCCTCAGCGTGTTTAAATCGAACTTTAAAAAACGCGCGTTTTTTAAAGGTAACCATGACAACATCAACAAATCGAGAAACGTGAAGTCTAAATGACAAATTTTTTATTATTGATCTGACAGGAGTACCTCGTAACGTCAAATAAAATATTACTCACAATTCGTTCATTTATATGTGCTCCTCCATCCATTTGATGAACTTTTCATATTCTTTTTTATATATATCACTGGATTTTCGCGGTATTAACCGCGATTCTGCCTCACTATTCAAAAAATCGATATTAGAATAATTCATTTTTGAGCTCTGGTGACAACAAATATTGATCTTTGGTAACAAATTGCAAATGAATGTTTTTCTCATTTCCATGACAACGAAAGGTATACTGATGTCACATCACGAATTCAACCTTCTTGCATTATTAGTTCTTATTTCTATTATTTGTAGTAATAATACCAGTATATATGATTTCAAAGTGCACCAATAAAAAAAAATAACGTAAAGTATTCGTGGATAACTGGTCTTAAAAACACTTGCTCCATTTCGAGCACTCCGGCTGCGCCGTCGTGCTCGAAAAATCGCGCGTGTTTTAAAGCCCTTTTTATCCACTTATACTTTAATATACTATTTTGTACTAGTGGAAGAAATAAATATTTCCACATAAGTCGCTCATTTTCCACTTTAGGAAGAAAAGTGATATGAGCTTTGTTGTTGAGAATGTTATTACAAATCGAAATGGATGAAAAAATATAGGGTGTTCCTTCGAAAAAAATATCATTTTATGAAATATTATGACAACGCGACTGTCAATTTTCGTTTTGTTCTCGGCATCGAGAAGGCCACTAAAAATGCTACCAGTTTGCCCATTCAACCGAAATCGTAGCATCAATAATAACGGAGTTGGCAATGGTGCCGACTTAATTTGGAACACCCTGTATTTGAACAAATGTACCGAGTCGATACACTTGCATACATGCAACGCCTGCACATTCAAGTCAGTACCCGGCTTTATATTTTCACCTTTTAATGACATTTTCGACTGTCATTTCCACACGATGCCTATGTCGTTTTCTAACAAGTGTTGTTCATCCTTGCACTTCTTCACCGTACTGATGAGGGCCGAGAGTCCCAAACACGTGTCTACGGTTAACACTTCTCTTTGACGGCTATCTACCCTAAATTTTTTCCATTTCAATTAACAGTCCCCTCGATATTCCTCCCTCTCATCTCTATAATCTTGAACTCGCAGGAAGCTATAGCTGCCTCCGTGGTGACGTTGGTTGTTGCCCTGGAATGCAGGGTCTGCTAACCGAAACCACCAATGTGCGGCTGGCTTCTGTTTGTTCTGTCTGTTCTGTTTGTTGTTTGTTCTGTTAATTCGTCGTTTTCAGACAAGTGTTCATCCTTGCACTTCTCCGATGTAAGGATGAGGGCCGAGAGCCCCAAATACGTGTCTACGGTTAACACTTCTCTTTGAGGGCAATGTCCATTAAATTTCTTCCATTTTGTTTAACAGTCTCCTCGATAATGTATGAATAAATTATATGCTCTATGTCAATTGAACTGAATACGAAAAGCGCTGGGACATATTTGTTAAAATGAAACCTTCAAAGACACTTCAATCATCATTCATAGATATCACTTACTTCGACTGAATGAACTACATTCGCTCTCGCTGCAATCTCATTAACTAATTGGATTCTCAAGAAGGAATTACTCAACGTGATGTAAGTACGATGCTTTATTTACGGGGGTAGATTCCTTAGATCGTCACAAACAAATATTAATCAAAGATTTATTATCTTTACTTCTGTTTTTACAAGCTTTTATGTACTTTCACCTGTCCCGATGTGTGTAATCAAATTTAACAAGTTAAATTTGACCCACTTCTAGTTCTCCGGTTAATGTGAAATTTGGCAGGTGTTCATGGATCCCGTGACAATGCATTATGGAATATTTCATGGAAAAAAAAACAAAAGGCGAATCCAAGATGGCAGAGGAGATTTGTGTTTTGGTCCGATTCGATTGAAAATTGGTATGTGGGGGGTTGTCGGGGTCGAAGATGATGAATTTTCTGTCAAATTTCCTTCAATTGAAATGGCGGCTCCAAGATGGCCGACCATCTCTGTGATTATGGTCTGATTCTATTCAAAATTGGTATTTGGGGGTTTTTCGGGTCGGTGATTATGAATTCATTATTATTATGAAAATTCACAAATTCAAGATAGCGAACGAGTTTTGTAATTATGGTCCGATTCAATTCAAGATTGCTATGTGGGGGTTTTCAGGGTCAAAAATAATGATTTCAAAATTCAGAAAATCACAATGGCAAATTATTTGTCAAAATTCAGAAAATCAAAATGGCGGCTCCAAGATAATCTAGATATTTATTTATTCAAATCATATAAAGACAGATACATAAACAATGAACAATGATGAATAGATATCGGATGCATCGATAAGTGCTTAACACACTTGTTTCGAAATAGACGAAAAAAAAAACAAATTAGAATATAAGACAATCACCTAATAATAATAATAATATATGAGCTAACGAGTTGAATTTCACAGTAAAACCAGATATATAAGAACAGTTAATTCAAATCCAAATCAAAGAGTATATATACACACATGGATACATACATATATAGAGCTAGACTAAACAAGACATGTCCAGTCGGCAACTTTTCTTCTAGGTTGGCGTGAATGAAGATCTTCAACTCTTTCTTATATAGAATCAAGTTATCAATTTTTTGTATATGGAGAGGTATGGAGTTCACATTTTCGGAGCCATATTTTGGTATGACTGCTGGCCGATTTTTGCATTTGTGGGTTTTTTTTTGCAGTATTTCCAGAAGATTAATATGTGTTTTCAATGCCCCTCCCCATCCTACTCATACGTAACTCATTACAGACATAGTTAATATTTATTTATTTTATTTATTTATTTAGTAGGTTTTTTGCAGGTTGACAGTAAGTAATTTGTTCTCTAACCATTTTTTTATTGAAGGAAGGTCAGTCTCTACTGTGTTGTTCAATTCTTGCCAGGTGTCTGCTTTATAAAATAATGCGGTGTCTTCAGCAAATCCTAGTATTTCTCCACTGCTCCTGATAGAGGACATGCCATTGATGTAAATATTGAAAAGCGTTGGGCCCAAAACAGTCCCTTGAGGAACTCCATACTCAATTTGCATTTGATCGCTTTGCACATCATCCACTCTGACAGACTGGAATCTATTGGCGAGAAAACTTTCGAATAGTTTTAAACAATTATTCCTGATGCCAATATCTTCCAATGGCCGACGATCTCTGTGATTATGGTCTGATTCTATTCAAAATTGGTATGTGGGGGTTTTCGGGAACGGATATTATGATTTGTTGTCAAAATTCACGGATTTAAGATAGCAGCTCCAAGATGGTGGATGACTTTTGTAATTATGGTCCAATTCGATTCAAAATTGGTATGTGGTGGTTTTTGGGGGTGGAGATTATGAATTTTGCATCAAAATTCATAAAATCATAATGGCGGACGAGTTTTGTGATTATGGACCGTTTCTATTCAAAATTGGTATATCGGGGTTCTTAGGGCCGAACATTATGAATTTAGTCGAAGATTATTGATTTTTTGTCAAAATTCATAAACTGAAGATGGCAGCTCCAGGTTGGCGAGTTAATCTTCAGATGGTCTCCTCATTGAAGGCCTAGATAGCTCAGAACTTACAGGAAAAAAGCCTCATAATAACGATGATTCAACAAAAATGCATAGATTATGGCGTACTTACTAAAAGGCACAGAATAAAATATTTAATAAAAAATATTTTTGAAGACACGTGTTCATTCAAATGCACTAAAAAGTAAAAAAGAATTGCTTTGGATGAGTGACCTTGGTTATTCCGTGAGTTATAGATTCAAAATCTTGTCGCTTTTGTATTCAAACTGAAAACTTATTTTTTATTTTTTAGAGCATTTGAATAAAAGCTTGTCTTTATGAAGGTTTTTTATTAATTATTTTTTTAATATTTTGATATGTTAACCTGAGAATTTCATCACATAATGTACGTATATCTTTATGAAAAGCTGGGAAAATATCGAAGTATAGAAATCGTGATCTGACATGTCGACCTCCTTAGGGATTTGCAGATTGAAAACTACGCCGGAGTACATCTGAGAATATTTCATGAATACGTCGACGCAACTCTTGTGGATAGCTGAATTTTAACAAAAGTATTCGAAAGAATGATAATACTCTTTGGAATGTTGATGTCCGCCTGGGAAAATGTGTATTCGTAGTAGTATAGTTCCAACCTGAAATAGAGGGTGAACTCTCACTCAAAAGTTCAGTGGTTCAATGAGTGTAAATTTCTTGTTATAATCCCATAAGAAATTTTTCACAACCAGTTGTCCATACTATTTTGTAATAAAATTATGAGACCATATCAAGGTACCTGATTGTTGGGGAGTCAACAGCATTGAATGATTGCTTTATAATTCATGTCCAGTTTTGATGGAAAATATCGTGATTATCATCTCATCAACCTAACGCACAAGACTTCAGAGTATATAAAAATATATATCTATCTACATTTGGCACGTGTATGCATTGATTTATGGCAAAACTCATAACCATATTTTTATTGAAACCGGTTCAGATTGTGGTGGGCTTGGGAAAATGTACAAGTGTTTTTCGTGTCGCGGAATAGATAATAATATCGTTTTGATTGAAGTGTAGACATGGCACGTGTAGAACGTATATGATTGGTTTGTTGATGAATGCAAGTTGTTCGGCAGTATATTCACGCTGCCGAAATGAACAAACAACCATAATATTGTTTCATTAGTATTCAACAATTTTGATATTTCCTATACCAAGATATGAACACAAATCGAAGAACATTATAGAGAGATGACACAAGAATAAGGATCTTAGTAAATATAAAAACAAATGAAAGATAGTGATTATAAATGGATGGAAATGCATAATCAAGGAATCAATAATATACAGTCAAATAAGGATTGAACCTCAAAATGGAAGATATCTATGAAATTGTATATATCTTTGTTTGGACATTTCATATGGTATCTCAAAAGGCTCATAAAATCTCGTGTACGCGAGTCAAGAAATTCAAGGTCAAAAAAACTAAATGACTTCTGGAGTTGTAGAGCATGAAATTATCTACAAATTTGATCTTTTAAATTTTATACAATTAACCTTTCTTGAGATAGAGCGCGAATTTTGGGGGGCGCTTGGCCGTATGTATGACTCCAGTATCTAGTACAATTTATAAAATTGATTATTCACTAAAATATTATATTTATATAAAAACCTCAATTAACTACTGATGAATGAATTATATTTTTAAATATTTATGATATTATTCATAAATAAAATATCTGTTTAATTATATTTAGTCAATTTATATTAATAATATATTAAAATACAATTTAATTTATTTTTTATCCAAAGTTCATCATAAATTTATTACAATTTAAGTTCAAATGAAATGGGGATTTTTTTGAAGTTTTATTATTAATAGCAAGCATGCAGCTTAATATTCTCCTTGTTCGTCATCGTTTTTCTCTTCTGGTCGCTTAACCCGAACTTCGAATTCATTATCATCATCCTATTGTCTGTGATATTCGACACTGAAGCTTCAAGGACACATTCATTTTCCCCATCAGGATCATGTGGATGAAAACGGAAACATTCCCAACTGAATATTGAATAGAAATATTTTTCTGTTAATTGACAAATCCACAATAAAGGTGAAGTTTTTTCTTTGGTGAATATCTAACAGAAAACAACTACTTCCCAGGCTGAAGCCAAGCTCAAAATTGAATACATCTGATGGATATTCTCAAAGGACCCTAAATCAGAAGAAAAAATATGTTGATTGTTATTTGATTTTCTGTTTCAGTCTTGATTAAGAATTCATATAGATGAATGAGATAAATGAAAATGTTTTCATTATACCTTTCTGAAAACACTATATTTACATGCTTATTTAGCGCACCAAAAGTGGGCTTTTTCCGTGTGCCCGCACGGAAAATTTTACGGTGCGCTAGTGTCATTAGCTGCCTACTTACATGTCAAAATAAAACAATATGCTATTGACAGTTCTCTAGAGATCGCAAATTGATTGTATATTTATAGTCTACTCGACAAGTTGAAAATGGTCTAAAATAGAGATACTGCTCTTAAAATCATGTATGATAGCTCATTGGATCCAGAATAACGCCTAGAAAAATGTGCCAAAAGCGTGTATTAGCACTTGATAAATTGCAAAAGTTATAAACAATTGAAGATGAAAAAAAAATTGCATTTCGTTTTTTGCCAATATTTCATAAACTATCAATATTTAAAAAAAAACAAAAAATAATTCTAAAAGAGGAGGAAATTTCCAATGAAAAACTTGTGCTCCCGAAACTCTATCTCCATTATTTATAATTTCAATTTAACGCTGAAAATGGGTCTCTGAGCGACATTTTTAGGTTGCGCGCGCGGCGTCAAAAGCGAGTACGACACATTAATTAATTTATTCAAGGTATTAAATTTTTTTTTCATTGGAAAAAAATATGATGTATCCGGAACACTATAAATAATTTATTCCTGTTGGAAATTTTACTTAAAGTTGATTTTTCAACAAGTTAAACGATTGTTAACTAACAAAATTTTCTCGAACTTCTGTCTTAATTGTAAATGAAGAAAATGTTTAAATAATTGTCGTAAAAATGTTTCGCTTCGTAGAGCCTTTCTGATATACATACTCAACAAGATCACGACAGTAATGTTGTTAAAAAATTTTTTTTTCTTAATCATCATATTATCGTTTTTTTATTAATTCAAGATATAAATTTATGTGCAAAAAAAATTTTTCCCGCCATTTGTTGATAACTTTTTTATAAACAAATTGATTATTTCAATATTTTTGAAAAATTTTTCCCCACAACTTCATTATATTACAAATATTATGATTTTTGAAAAAAAATGTTTCCTTAATAACAATTTTTAATTGTTTATAATCGTTTTTTTTATATTTCTATTGTTTAAATAATTAGTTAAGAAATTATTTTTTTTCTAAAAATCATAATTGACAGTCCTCTATGGAGTAACGAAAAATTATTTTTTTCTATCAACAATTCCATTGTTTATCAACCTACCAATTTGTTATAAACAAATTTTTAACTTAGTTACATTTTTTTTTCTGAAATTTTCAAAATTTACAAAAACAACCATATATAACAAAGTATAGATAAAAATTTTTTCAAAAAAAAAAAAATTACTTTATTATATGGTTGTTTTGTTAATTTTGGAAGTTTCAGGAAAAAAATCTACCAAAGTTAAAAATTTGTTTATAAAAATTGGTAAGTTAATAAACAATGGAATTGTTGATAAAAAAATAATTGTTTTTGTTACTTTATAGAGGACTGTCAATTATGATTAAAAAAAAAATCCCAACTAATTATTTAAACAATAGAAATATAAAAAAAAATTATAAAAATTAAAAATTGTTATTAGGAATTTTTTTTTTCAAAAATCATAATATTGTAATATAATGAGGTTGTGAAAAAAATTTTTCAAAAATATTGAAATAATCAATTTGTTTATAAAAAATTTATCAACAAATGGCTGGAATTTTTTTTTGCAAATCAATTTATATCTTGTATTGATAAAAAAACGATAATATGATGATTAAGAAAAATAAAATTTTTCAACAACATTACCTGGATTTTTTAGTTTTTGTTCAACTACAAATATTATTATAAACAAAGTATGAATATTTTTTTAATTTTCATGGCGTGATCTTGTTGAGTAAGTATATAAGAAAGGCTCTACGGAGCGAAAAATTTTTAAGACAATTATTTAAACATTTTTTTTCATTTACAATAAAGACAGAAGTTCGAGAAAATTTTGTTAGTTAACAATCGTTTAACTTGTTGAAAAATTAACTTTAAGTAAAATTTCCAACGGGAATAAATTATTAATAGGGTTCCAAATACACCATATTTTTTTCAAATTAAATTTTTTTTTTATATCTTAAATAAATTAATTAATGTGTCGTACTCGCTTTTGACGCCGCGCGCGCAACCTAAAAATGTCGCTCGGAGCCCCATTTTCAGCGATAAATTATAAATGATGGAGATAGAGTTCCGGGAACGAGGAGTTTTTTATTGGAAATTTTCTCTTCTTTCAGAATCTTTTTTTGAAATTTCTTAAATATTGATAGTTTATGAAATATTGGCAAAAAAACGAAATGGCATTTTTTTTTCATCTTCAATTGTTTATAACTTTTGCAATTTTTTATGTGCTAATACACGCTTTTGGCACATTTTTGTAGGCGTTTTTCCGGATCCAATGAGCTATCACACATAATTTTAAGAGCAGTATCTCTATTTTAGACCATTTCCAACCTGTCGAGTAGACTATTAGCAACGGGGTAAATAACGCTTGTTTTGTGACAATATTTGGATATTTTCAGTGGAAATATTTAAAAATGATTTCACCAGAGGAAGAAATATCACGTGAAGCGGCAAAAGTAAGTGCAGAATTACTGCCCAAAGAGATATGAAAACCAGTATCGTCTATTTTGCAACTGGCGAAAACAAAAGAAAGTTATAAATGTAAGTGATGATATTCTTCTCGTTTATTTGTCAGAAAAAAGCAAATCCATGAAAGTTTCAACTTTATGGAGTCAATTTTCGATGTTAAAAAGTTGTCTGGCAGTAAAAGAAAATGTGAATGTTAATAATTTACCAAAAATTACTGCATTTCTCGAACGAGAAACTGTTGGTTACCCAGCGAAAAAGTCCAAAGTATTAACTGCTTACCAAATCGCCAAATTTATACTTGAAGCACCAGACGAGAAGTGGTTATTAAGTAAAGTAATTTTAATATTTGGCATATTCGGTGCCTGCCGAAGAGATGACTTGATTCGTCTGACTTTGGAAGACGTGGAAGGTAATGGCCGGTTTTTTATGGCAAAAATCACAAATCAAGAAGTTCCACAATTACAAAGGAAGGATGTCCCTCTGATCCATGCACTTTTTATCGTAAATATATTAATCTAAGACGAATAGATCTAAGATGAATAGTAAAAGATTATTTACTCGTAATGGTAGATGTTTTGCTCAACATGCAGGGTATCATACAATCAGTGGTACAACAAAGCAGATTGCTGAATATCTGAACCTCAACCTTAGGACGATCTTCAGCATCTGTGTTAGTCGAGGGCGGAGGAGATTTGCTTACTTTGAAAAGGCATGAAGGTTGGCGTTCCTCGACTGTGGCTGAAGGCTACATCGAGGAATCGGTAAGCAGAAAGATTGAAGTTTCTCGTAAATTGTTCAGCCTTTCAAGAACAGTAAAAACAACGCCAACATCAGGCTACAATGAAGTGGGGGAAAATCAAAAACTGAATACTTCTACTAATTTTGGCATTGGCATGTCTGTAAATAAATAAATAAATAAATATAGTAGCACCTTCGACTTTATCAACTACAGTGCAGTACCTGCTGAAGGATTAGCTATTTACAACAACACAAATTGTACCATAAATATTTCAATTAATAAAAATTCAAAATACATGTTCTTGTTATTTAATCTTTAAAGATAAATGTTTCTTAACAATCTGTGGTTTTCAGGTAGATATAATGAAGAATTTCTTTCATTATACGTCCATACATGCTTTTTCCTATGCCTATTTTCTCGACTTCTAATGAAATATACTATTTCCAAGAAGGTGCACTCACCAAAAATCATTTGTAACATTTTTGCAAGAATCTTCAATCTATTTCACGCTTCCTCGATCATCAGAAAGTCCGGAAGCATTTGGAAACACATTTTCTAGAAGCAATCTCACTTTGTAAAGTTGAAAACATCTTAGAAAAAATATATTCTTCAAATGGTTTTGTTGGGATTAGGATCAATGTTATTGAAGAAAAACTATTGCTTTCTCGCCGACGTTTCGAACTTCAATAAATCTATCATCAGGGTTATGTAACAATGAGTTTTGCTTTACAATTGTTCTTGGGAAAAGTTGAATAAGGTAAAATAATAGAAAATATAATAAGAAAAATGCCCACAAAATATTGAAATATTTTCAGGGGTTTAAAATATAAAAATGTTTTTGATTATAAGGTAAATATTAAGTTACTCTACACATGCACTCTGAATATAGGGAAAAAACTTTTCTTACGTGTTTTTGCCTCCTGAACACGAATGCGGCGGTCTCATACCGTTCCCGAGTTACAGCACTTGAAAAAAAATAACCTAATTTTCAAGCACCGTTTTCTTGCACAAAAATCACTCAAAATGCCTCTTTCTTTTCACCAGCATAAACAATACACCCGAAATCACTTATTTTCGGCACAACTTTGTACAAAAAATCCTCCTTCTTACACAGTTCCAAATAAACAATTTGCGGTCCTTTGACAGAAGACATTTAGTAACTTTGCCTTATTTTTCATGTTGGCAATCACCGCCAACTTTTCGAATTCAAATGTGAGCAATAGTTTCTATTCATTTATGTTTGCAATTGTTTTTTCTAACCATTGTGACAACTTTTATATTTGATTGTAAACAAATATTGAAATGAATGAAGGGGAAACTATTGCTCACATTTGAATTCGAAAAGTTGGCGGTGATTCACTTATTGCCAACATGGAGAATAGGGCAAAGTTACTAAATGTCTTCTGTCGAAGGACCGAAAATTGTTTATTTGGAACTGTGTAAGGAGGATTTTTTCGATAAAAACGACGATATTTTCTGCAAAATTGTGCCGAAAATAAGTGATTTAGGGGTATTGTTTATGCTGGTGAAAAGAAGGAGGCATTTTGAGTGATTTTTGTGTGAGAAAACGGTGCTTGAAAATGAGGTTATTTTTTTTAAAGTGCTGTAACTTGGGAACGGTATGAGACCGCCGCATTTTGCATTTCGTCTTCAGGAGGCAAAAGCACGTAAGAAAAGTTTTTTCCCTATATTCAGAGTGCATGTGTAAAGTAACTTAATATTTACCGATTGTAAAATATAAGAAGTCTCACAAAAAATTAGTTTTTCCGAGTGCACACAGAAAACGATAATAAATAAAAAAACAGACGTTCTAGATACGTGAATAACGTTATGTTGTTGAAAAAAAAACAAAACAGTGGTGGTCAAAAAACCTATACTGATAACGAATCATTTCGGTAGCTGACTTATCAGGTTGAAATATGTCGTGTTTAATCCTTCTATATCTCTTCAGGTATTCCCATTATCATCATCATGGTGAATAATTTGTATCACAAGTCTTTAAGACAAAGAGGATTGTTGATCGAGAATGGTAGGATTAATAAAATCAAAAGAATGTTCAACTAGGGCTGTAGGATTACTTACATTCAGTTTTCTTATGTCCCTGTCATCTTCAGATATTCGTTTTTTCAAATAACGTCCTGTTTGACCCACATAGCATTTTAAGCATTTGTTGCAATTAATTTTGGATACAACATTTGATTGTAGATCAGTGAGGGTTTTCTTTTCGATGGGAAAAGAATATTTTTCCAACAATGTTTTTGTTTAAGGATGCAATTTTAGATTGTTCTTCATTCAAAATATTTGCCAGTCTTTCAGAGAGATTTCTCACATATGATATTTTTTTATATGTTATCATTTTATTTTTAGTTTTGTTAGATGCCTTGAATAATTTCATTGGTCAAAGATAGAGGGTAATTATTCTTCAATAGAATTACTTTAATTTATTCGGGATTTTTTTGGTAATATTCCTGGTTTGAGATTTTGAGTGCTGTAGTTTTTAGATTTCTTATGATGTTTATTTTATATTGGAAATTGAGTTGTGAGTGATAATTGAGAAATCTCTCTTGGTTTATGATACCAACAACATAGATTCACAGCCTCTATAGGGATTTCAACTCTGTTGTGCCGCAAATGTTAGTTATTCATCTAGAATGTCTGTTTTTTATTTATTATTGTTTTACTGTGTCCACTCGGAAAAACTAATTTTTGGTGAGTCTTCTTATATTTTATATTTTATATTTTTAAACCCCTGGAAATGTTTCAATATTTTGTGGGCATTTTTCTTATTATATTAACCATATTAAAATTTTCCCAAAAAGAATTGTAAAGCAAAACTCATTTTTACAGAGCCCTGACGATCAATTTCTCAGATTTCGAAACGTTGGCGAGAAAGCAATAGTTTTTCTTCAATAACATTGATCCTTATCCGAACCATTTTGAAGAACATATCTGCGGATCACCAAACTTACCATAATTTAAAAAAGGTATATTGTTGATTTTTCTACTCTCTCTTTAGGTACTCCCTTGCATATTATTATACCGGATGGTCCACTAACGACTATCCACCCTCAATAACTCCCAGAAAAATTATTTTACAAAGAATCGCCGAGACACATTGATTTTTGTTTGGTGGAGGACACCATTTGACGAGAAGAAGATATGTTATACTTCAACCCCCTACTACCCAGAGCAACCCACTCAATAATTCAAATAGGGAATGAGGGTCGTGTCGTAATTCAATTCTGATACTAGCGGTGCAAAATTTTTTGAATTTGAATTGTGCGTTCTCGAGATATTCGAGTTCAAATGTTCAAAATGATCTCCATTATTGTCTTCCAGACAGTAGTACAGTTCAGACGTAATTATCCACCGATTGTCCTATTTTATTTGCTAACAGAGTTTTTTGTTGTCAACATGATTGTCAAAGAAGAAATACTAATCTCAGAGAACCATTTCCTTGTGAAATGGTGATAGTGTAGAATCGAAAAGTGACCACACATTTCAACAATTCTACTTGTATCGCGATGGTTTACACAAAAGACGAGGAAGTTGAAATGATTTTAATTTCTGCTGCTCAAAATGAGTGTGCACGAGTAACAGCTCGGACCTTCAATGAGAGACACGAAAACAGAAGCGTAACTCACAAGTGCGTATAAGGAAAAATGATCATTCTAGATATATCTTGGATCTTGTGGTGAAATTCCGTGAGACTGAATCAGTCGCCAATAAAAAAAAAGGATGGCGTCTGTTACAAACGAGATCAATCAAATAGAAGTTTCAGGACAAGTTGCAGTTGGCCCAATTTTGTCTACAGTAGCATAACAGGCATATCGAGAACTTCCATAATGAGGGTGCTAAAATTGCACAAATTTCATCCGTATAAGTTGCATCTTCACCATGAACTGAATGAGGATGACTAAGACAGACGATCTGAATTTTGCGAAAATGTAACAAGAATGATACAGAGGAACCACGGATTCATTAAGCATATTTGCTTCAGTGATGAGTGTGCCTTTTTTTGAACGGGTTAGTGAACAGACACAACTCTCGCTATTGGAGTCAGAACAACCCCTCATCCTACTTAGAGAAGAGCACACACAATGGCCTCAAAAGTTGAATGTATGGGCAGGGATTCTGGGTAATAAAATCATTGGCCCAAGATTTATCCCAGGTGATTCAAATGGTGCGGATTATTTGGATATACTGCAGAATCTGATTGAACCATTCATTTTGGATGCTGTTAACACGGACCTTGATGATGATGTTAATCTAAATCTATTGGCAGATAACATTTATTTCCAGCAAGATGGGGCACCACCTCATTTCCTATTACAGGTGAGAGAATGGTTATCACAAACTATTCCCAACAAATGGATAGGTCGCCGAGGTCCAATAGAATGGCCAGCACGCTCACCGGACTTGGCACCCAATGATTTTTTTCTTTGGGGTCATTTGAAATCCGTTATTTATAAAACTCAACCTACTGACCTGAATGATTTGGAGAGAAGAATTATAACTGCCAGGCAATTACCAGAGAAACACTTTCAAAGGCGCAGAAGGCATTTGAAAATAGACTCTACTACTATCTGGGAGTGATGGCAGTCATTTTGAACATCTTTTGTGAATAATTGTTTGATAATCTATTTCGTATAATTTATTTACTCACAATTCACCAATGTACCATTTGAACTCGAGCACGCCTTCTTCAAATTCAGAAAATTTTGCATTGCTAGTATCAGAATTGAATTACCTTCACAATGATGTGAGACACGACCTCCATTCCCTATTAAAACCATAGAGAGGGTTGATCTGGGAGTAGGGGGTTGAAGTATAACATATCTTCTCCCCGTCAAATGGTGTCATCCTCCACACAAAAATCGACGTGTCTCGGCGATTTTTTGTAAAATAATTTTTCTGGGAGTTATTGAGGTGGATAGTCGTAAGTGGACCACCCGGTATGTTATTATATATAAATCTTGTGTTGCCTATTATTATATAATACTTTATCGTTTGATATTTTTCACATCCTCACCTTTTTTGTAAAAATGTTCTAATTTTCGACTGGCGTATTCTTATAATGACATAGAAAACCACCAAGAGAGGTTTTTTTGGATATTCCATTCCTGAAGGGCTGCAGAGGGGGTGTGAGTTGAGAATGAAATTGGTATTTCAGCTCTTTTTTTCGACTTACGAAATACGTATTTCTGGGTTTTTGGAAACTCAACCCTAAAGGAAAAAAAAAGGATGACCTTTTCGGAATCTATATGCGGGCAAAGCCGCTGGCATAAGTTTGTTATTATATTTGAGTGATTCCACAAATCGATGGGTATTCCCAAACCTTCCAATTTCGGTTATTTCCGGATCCCTTGCTTTTCCAGCGATTTTATTAAAGTCCGATATTTCGTACCCGGAAATCGAAAACAAACTTTCCTCTCAATAATAGTCGTACGTTATCACTCATATCGTCCTGTTGTGTTTTGACATCGATATTTCGATATTGTTATATAAATATTAACAGAAAGAGAAACATATTACTGGTATGCAATCATAGATATACGCTTGCCAATCGAACGTGCACTAGAGAAAATTGATTTATCGAAAACAAAATAAACACTCTCCGAAATTTATTAGAAAAATTAAGAATGTATTCCCAGGCTTTTAAGAAGAAACTTTTTCACTCAGTTTTCAGAGTACTAGAGTAGAGTTTATTGACTACATAACATATTTTGAATATATTTGTAACAGGTCTTATGAAATCAAAAATATTTCTTCGTAACCGCTTTATTTCTGAGATACAGGATGTTGAAATTTAACAAAAAAATCAGTGCTTCCCCAATATATCTGAAACGGCTCTGGCTTTTTTTTTCAATTTTAGTACATGGAAACTACGCATAAAAATAAATTTTCTCCATTATGAAGGATTTCTTAATTTTCATCAGTGGCATCCCTGTTAACATGCCCTGCCATATTTTTGTACAAAATAATGATACACAACTGTCTTTTTCCCAAATAAATATCATTTTTGTAATTGTCCTCTATCTTCTCATAAAAATGGTCACTTGATTTTTTTTTGTACGGCGAACGGTTTTTCCGTTAGAACGGTTTTTGTGTTAGAAAATAAAATGCATTCATTTGCTTGTCCCTATGCGAAATCAGCCGTTCAAGAGTAGTAGGATTATGTTGTGGGCTAGAAACATCTAGTATGCTAAGAACACATTTCGTTGTTTTCAACATAAACAATTTTGACACTTTAGCTAGATACGTGATATTATTTACGTTCTAAAAACTTGTTTATTAAAAAAAAACATGGTAAATTTTACAAATACCGAATTAGCAGACATGCATTACTAGTATGGGCTTGCTGACGGGAACGCATATGAAGCCAGGCGACTGTATCGAAAGCGCTTCCAAATAGAATGGTTCCTGATGATCGAACGATTTCAAGAACCCACAGCAGGTTATTTGAAACAGGAAGTTCTGAACCAAATCATCACTTGAAAGGAGCACATCGGACTGCAAGAACTCCAGCAATTGAGGTAGCTGTTTTAAATTCAGTTGACGAAAATCCTGAAATAAGTACGAGGCAAGTTGCCAATAATTTGAATATCTCCCATTTTCTAGTATGGAGGATTCTTCATGATTATTTATTATATCCCTATCACATTCCCCGACCACTTCCTCGAGACTTTCCATTACGAGTGAATTTCTGCCAATGGTTTCTCCAAAAAGTTACCGAAAATCCTTTATTTGACAGGGAAATTTGATTCACGGACGAAGCTAGTTTCAGAAATTTTCAGTAGTAATACCACTAGTGACTGAATTTTCGCGATTTAAACGAAACTGAGTTGCTTGAAAACATCACGAGTGGTGTTTTCTTTAAGCAACTCAGTTGAGTTTAGAAATAAAAGACAGACTTATAAGATAAATTCAATCACGAGTGGTATTTCATTAGACTATTTCACGAACAAAGTGAAAGGTCAAAAAATTTAAATTCGGCAGAATGAGAGGAAGAAATTTAATAACAATAAATAATTCAAATTTAATTATAATCATGAAATATTCATTGTAACTATGAACAATTTGTTTTGATTATTATTTGTTACCTATAACAATAAATAATTTCTTATGAGCACGAACATAATACATTATTCTTGACTATAATTATCATAAATTATAAAAAATTTGAATAGTATGACCGTTATTTGGAGTAAGCCATTTAGTATCTGCACAGTTTTTATCACCACCTTGGTGGGTTTTGGAGAATATCGGGTTATATGCAATTCTGATTCTTAAACAGCCTTTGTTGTCAGTCTCTTCCTCAAAAAAATGTAACATGGAAAAAGTTACTTCGTTACCTCTCCAAGCTAGTTCTACTGCAGCTATGTGAGAAAACTTCTTTTGGAGTCCCTCTGGCGTGTCCTCGTCCGTTTGTAAGCACATATTTCTATATTCGTCTTAGGTCATAGCGACAGAACTTATTTTCTTTTTTTCGGGTACAGCTTGCAACAGTTTTCTCTTACTATCTCGAGCCGCCCTCGCCTCCTTGAACATTATATCTTTGAAGGGATCAATATGTCTCTGATACACAGAAATATTTTTCTCGTACTAATTTCGCAGTAGTGTTCCATATGGTTTTAATAACACTCTCCTTGTAATCACTACCATCAATTTTCTGCATATTGAATGCCCAGTCTTTTAGAATGAATGCTAATCTTTCGTTGCTATTTTCTGCATCTAATTTGTAGTTGCGTTCCGCACAGAACGTCATAAATTGTCTCCATATATAAGATTTTGATTTTTTTGTGTTACTGTGTATATTTTCTTCAATATTTTGGTTTATTAGTAGCACCGAAGCGACTAATTTTGACGTTTGCAGCTACAATTATTTTTGGTCAAACTGTCAAACTTTGCATTGCGATCCGTATCCATGGTTACGTCGTTGAAAACACGATGCTGATAGACCAATCAGAATTGAAAGACAGCTGGTGTTTTCGCGATAACACAAGCTGTCTTTGGTTTCTCATTGGACAGATTTTGTGAAAATTCCAAGGTGCGTGTAAAAGTCATAGTAATAATTTTTGGGCGGAGGAAAAGCCGCATGCAATCGTGGAATCTCATCACAGAGCAGTTCTCATCAAATGTCTGGGCTAGAATTATTGGAGATTACCTAATTGGACCTTTTTTTTTACCACGCAGATTGAATGGATATCATTATCGCCGATTTCTTGAAAATAATTCGCCATTTCTTTTTTTTTTTTTTTTTTATGCATTTATTTAGCATTGCTAATACAATATCGTTTTATCTCAAAGATACAGAGATGAGGTGGATTAGTATAGATAAATACAATATATAAGAGACATCAATGAATAAATATTAGTAGAAACGTAAAACGCTAATTGTTAGTTAATTAAAATATAGTTCTATTAGCATCAGAGCATGATATAACATAGTTTCAAAAAGTACAGAGAAATCCCTATACCTGAACATTTCTGAGAACAAGAATAGCCTAGATCGCCCTATAGAATGTGACGTTTAATTACTGAAATTGATCGTTTAATATATATTGACGGATACTACTTTTAAAAATATTTATATTACGAGACAGTTTGATAAAATCGGGTAGGTTATTATAGATTACGATTCCAGCATCAAAGATACTTTTTTTCGTGCACATCAGGTTGGTTTGACGAACGTTTATGTGGTTTTTTTGGCGTGTATTATATGAATGTATTTCATTGCGGAACTGTAGATTTGTAGACAAATATTCTGGTAACATATTGTTCATAAGTTTGTAAATAAAAATCATTGTACGAACCTTAATTAAATTCTTAATTGACAGCCAATTTAACTTTATTTGCATTCTGTTTACATTTTCATATCTGTTGGTATTTAGTAAGAATCTCATACATCTATTTTGCAGAATCTGTAGTTTATGAATATCTGATTCATTGCACATGAAGAGTATAGAGGAACACTAATCAAAATGGGGTTTTATTATACTATTATATATTAATTGTTTAGCGTATTGAGTTACTGTTCTGCTAATCCTATATGCAAATCCTATTTTTTTAGATATTTTCTTTGAAAGATAATCAATGTGCTCACTAAAGGTAAGTTTTTCATCAATAATTATACCTAGATATTTAATATGGCTCACACGTTCTAGATCTCTTCCGTCAAATTGAACATTGCAATCAATTACTCCTTGCATTTTTCGTTTGTTTTTGATTATCATGTATTTACATTTATTTACGTTGACAACGATCTTATTATTATTAAACCAGTCGTGAATTTTTTTAAGGTGTTGGTTTAGTTTTCCTATTAAGTTATTAATATTATCACCCATAATGTAGACGATGGTATCATCTGCGAAAAGGTGTGTTTTACATTCGCCCAAATCCAGATCTAATATGTCATTAATAAAACATATGAAAAGTATGGCGCCCGATACACTTCCTTGTTGTACTCCAGTTAAAACAGTTCTTTTTTGTGATATTTTATTATTGATTTTAGTTTTTTGATATCTATGTTCCAAATACGACTCAAACCATTTATATGAGGATGCATTTACTCCAAAGTAATATTTAAGTTTATTTAATAAGATTGTTCTATCTACAACTTCGAATGCACGACGTAAATCTAAGAACACCGCTACAATAGATTAACCTTCGTCTATAGCATATTTAAAGTCATTCACTACTTTTTGCAATGCTGTTTCACACGAGAAACCGCTTCGAAAGCCTGACTGGTCTTGGTTAAGTAGTTTTTGAGTATCAAGATATGCTGTGAATTGTTTATAGGTTGACAACTCTAATATGTTTTCCAAACAAGGTAAAGTGTTAATAGGTCTATGTTCCTCAATATTCTTAGTGCTGGTTATCTTTGGTACTGGAATTACAACTGAGGTTTTTAAATTATGGGGAAATTCTCCAAGTTGTAAAGAGGTGTTAATACAGTGTAAGAGAGGATAACCAATGACATCAAAAGTATTTTTTATTGATTTAAAATCTATTTCATCCTCTGAAAATTTGTTCTGCTGCTCAAAGATAATGTTTTTGAGTTCTCCAAGTGAATGTTTTTCGAAGTGATCAAGTCTTGTATTTGGGTTTACCGCTCTATTTTCAATTCTGTTGGAAGATGTTCCTTTTTCAATGCGAAATCGCATATGGTTTATGCACGATGGTGCACCTGCTCATTTAAGTGCACTGGCACGCGAATATTTAAACCAAAACTTTCATAATCGCTGGATAGGTCGTGGGGAAACAGAGTCATGCCAGCTAGATCCCCAGACTTAAACAGTCTTGATTATTTTCTTTGGGGACATCTTGAGACTTTGGTGTACAGTCGTCAACCGATACTAACTGAGGAAGAATTGCGAAACTGCGTAATAGTTTCCTGTGAAGCAATAAGGAATACTCCAGGAATTTTTCAAAGAGTACGCGAGTCAATGAGAAGGAGGGCTGAAGCGTGCATACTTGCAGGAGGCGGACATTTTGAACAGTTGATTCGATTTTGGTATTTTTTGTTCATAATAGTTATGTTTTTAAAAATAAAAAAATTATTTTTATGCGTACTCATTACAAAAACTTACAATAAAATTATAAAAATATTGCCTAGATCCTTTGGTTACCACAATTGTGAAATAAAGACTAAGAGAAAAAATCGAATGGGGACAAGCAAATTAATGTATTTTATTTTCTAATTCGGAATTCGTCCGCCGGACGAAAAAAAGGCAGGAGACAATTATTATGAGAAGATATGGGATAATTACAAAAATAATATTTCTTATAAAAAACAGTGGTGTATCATTATTTTGATCAAAAATATGACAGAGCATGTTAACATGGCCGCCACTGATAAAAATTAAGAAATCCTTTATCATGGAAAAAATTTATTTTTAGCGTACTTTGCACGTACCAAAATTGAAAAATGAAGCCAAAGCGGTTTCAGAGATACTGGGGAAGAACTGATTTTGTTGTTAAATTCCAACATCCTGTATCTCAGAAATAAAGCAGTTGCGGACCTATGTTCATATGAAGAATATTTTTTTAAATCATCCAAGGATTATCGTCCTTCAGGATCAGCATTCAATTATGAAACACCCTGTATTCAGTATTACAGTGGGACAACTCCTCTGAATGCTCAAATGTGTCTGAATCTATTCAGGTCATTTCATTCTATATTATTATTATATTGTTTTTACCTGTAGTATTGTATCTAATGAATATTATGTGTTGAGTAACTTTAAAAAACTATCTTCATTATTTTTACCTGTATTATAATTGTATTCAATGAATATTATGTGTTGAGAAACTTTGCTCCATGTAAGAGGAAACCATTATGTTTGTTGCTCAGTATAAATAAATTTCTATCTTGTCAGATTGCTTCAACTCATACTGACTTTTCACAACAATACATTCAAAGCTTTGGTATTTCCTCCAAAAATTTGCTTTAATGACCCTCAATTATTGCAATGACGCTAATGAAATTGGATGAGATACTGAAGCTAAAAATAGCCAGGCATGTCTATTATGATGGGATGATGGACAAAGTAAAAAACGACGAATTCAGAATTCAGTGGTTGTGGAGCCAAGAATAGCATAGTGAGTTTATTTCTATGTTTTATTAATAAGATCGTGTCCAGATCTGTACTGAGCTGCCACAACACGAATGTGATGGGACGGTACATGACGATGTGATGTGTACGTTTTCATTCAAAAGGAATGGAAACATTTACTATAGATACTTCTTGGATTGTTTATTCAAATATAGGCAGGCTCATAGAAATAAAAGTTTTCATTACTAGTAATACAATTAAATTGTAGTCCAGAATCAATATCACGCACATGAAATTTTCACACAATGTCCGGGATGACATGGGGGTACTTTGGTCAAGTTTTCGACCTCGGGGCCCCTCCGAAACTTAGTTTCCCAGCTCAAAAACTGCAATTTTTTGGCACTTTTTCAAGTTTTTGGCCATTTTAACTATGAATGAGTGGTTTTTCGACAATGACCATAGTAACCTTTGTTAAACTGGGTAGAATTTGATGAATTTTGAGGTTTTTTTTGTCTCCGTAGACCCAATAGTTTCCGAGATACAGCTTTTCAAAATTTGGTATTTTTTTCAAATTGGCAAACTTTTTGCAATGTTGAAAACCATGGCCACCGTTCAGTATGTAAATTTTGACGTTATATTCGTTGTTATAGTGTCATTCAGATATCAGGATGTCGGAAACCGAATCTTCAAAGAGTTTCACGTGTTTTATATGTAGTGAGAGTTTGCGGTAAGGAGACGTTGTACTTGTATATTAATGTTGTGTGTGTTGTAAAAAATGCTATTTGCATAAAAAATACACATTTGTTCAATCTCCACACGATTTTGTTTTCAATTGAATTCCCTATCGCCTGGGGATAGGAAATTTGTTACCGGAAATTGAAATTTACCAGTCGTTAAAAGTAAGGGTTGCTGAGGATGGGCGGGATTTTGATCACTCCTCATGAACTTGTTTTGTACATGCTCAGAGGCAAGTACTCGCAGTTGGGATGTTTCAAACATGCATACTTCCCCATTTTTGAGTTAAACAAACATTAAGCAAATCTAATAAAATAAAAAAATTAGAAATAAGATAATATACGATGTAATTCCATCATTATTATCATAATATAAATTTTAGCTTTTTTCTATCCTCAATGATTTTTGTGTGGTTAAGTTCAGAACTGTATTTATTTCTCAAAACTTGTTTGTTTTTTCTGAAAAGTCTAGAAAATAATATTTTTTAAGATTTAATTTTTTCAAGTCAATAACAAAACTAAGTAAATCATTATTCATTTTGAAACAAAGCCCTTCCCTTTTTTCAACTCGTGAACCTGATTCAATTTTGAAATATTAATGTTTAAATTCACACTTGAAATGGCTCAAAGTGTATTTAATTTGTCCAGTTGACTTTCAGGACATTTTGTGAGCTCTATAATTTTTTTCTCCAAAAACACCATCTTATCATCAAATCAGTTTAATTGAGAAGCAAAGTCATTTAAGTTTTTATTTTCACTTGAAGAAAAGTCATTCAAGGCAAAAAACAAAAAAGTATTATTTTATATATTGGAAAGAAAAGTTGTTAAAAAAAGACCTCGCATATTAAGCCGAAGGCATGAATCTGAGTCCGAAGGACTAATGGTGACCAAAGTAACAGTGCCTTACATGCTAGTATAGAAACACCCTATCAAAATTGGTGTTATGTGAGGAAAAATCAAATTTTTCTGCATATGCCCTGGAGATAGCAGCTGTCTTTAAAATATGTGAATATTATATGTGGAAAAACATTAGAAAAAGAGAGTGTGACTATATTTTACACGAGGAGTTGAGATAATATAAGTAAGTATGGGAAATTTCATTATGTTATCTAATCGAGCGTACGGATTTTAAGTTCGTCCATTTTTGTGGTAGATATTTTGCGGTGGGAAAAAATTTAAAAAGTTTATTTTTATTTTTTTTTAATAATTTTTTTTGTATCAATGAATGGTCAGAAGGCCATTCATTCGTTACACATGTTTGTTGAATAATTTATAGGTATACGAACTTATTTGGTTATTGATGAACACTAATTTCTTGTTAAAGTTTCCATAGCACACTATTGATTTTTAAAGTTTTTACCAAACAATGAGAATTCTGTAACGAGAGTGGGAATAAATATGAATAATTAAGTGAGCACATTTTGTAAAAACTCACTTCGCTGAACCATATGGAAGTGAATTGTGTTGATACGAGGGCGATTTTATGAAAAACAAGAGAAATTGCTAAAAATTTACAAAATTGAAAAAATCACCAAACTTCGGAGAACTGTACCTACAGCAAATTCTATCTTGTTAAAGAATGAATTCATGGTCGAAAAATGACTCCTTCATGGTCAAAACGGACGAGAACTGAAAAATGTGCCAAAAAATTGCAGTTTTTGGGCTAGGAAACTATGTTCCGGAGGGGCCCCGAGGTCGAAAACTTGACCAGAGTACCTCTACGTAATCCTGAACATTGTGTGACAAAATCATGCATAGTCTGTCCACTTGAGTTAACATAAGGCGGTGGATTCTACGCAGAGTTGTACCTGCCCTAAATTTTGTTTTATAGGTAGGTATAATGATATTGGGTTGAAATAATGATTGAGAAAAATCGCTAGAATATAATTGAGAATTGTTTATTTATATATAATATATGATAATAATATATATATATATATATATATATATTATGTTAATATATGATATACCTAATTAATGTAAAATGTCAAACTTTATACTTTATAAAAAGATCAGTTTCTCGATAAAAGGTATTTATAAACAAAATTACCCACGAAGATCAGTTTCACTTTCACTGTCGTCATCCAGATTGATAATAAACTTTTCTTTGGGAATTTTTTCCATATCCATATATGACTTTTCCACCTTTTTATTATATTATTGTACACTTGGCCCAGCTGCTATCAGGAATGTTTGCAGTTTCTGTTTGAATGAGAGCTACCACAGTTGAACTCAAGGTTGGAGAAGTATTATTTCTTCGAACTGCTAACTTAAGCTGATGCCATATATGTTCAATACAGTGATAAGGAGGAAGTCTGAGCACCGTATGTCCCAAGCTTTCAGCAAATGAATCACAAAAATATTTCTTTTTTATCGAATAACTGCGTAAAACTTCTAGTAACTGTTGTTTTGTGTAGTTCCCTAATAGTATATATCATTATTTAACATGTATTCTTGTATAGTGGCTTTGGTGTCATTCGAACATGGTGCTTTATCTAGTCTTCGACTGTGGCAGCTAAGCATTTTTCATGACGATAATACTGTTGGGTGGAATATTTGGTATGAGTTTATTTTGGACCCAGTCTTCAAATAATTCGGCTGTAGTATCATCATGATAATCTTCTGAGGAGTCCTTAATATTATTTGCCGATAAAGACAACGCATTTGGTATAAAACCATTTTTGGTTCCTGCGTGAATTATCGTAATGCGTTTTTCTTTATTAGAAGGCGCATTAGCTTGGCACAAGTCAGCTGAGTCTGCCCAACTTTAGTTCATGTGTAGCGAACCAAGTTCCGTCCAAATACACTACTGTTTTACCATATTCTCTAAATTCGTGTATTGCCAATAAATATTCAAATCTCCATTACTTAAGGCGCACAGATTCCATTAAGATTTTTCTGCTACTAGTGAGTTTTTTAAATTTAAATCCGTTTTGTAAAAGAAACTCAAAGTCTCTTTGCAACACTGGATACCAGTTTCATTCTTTTCAAGCCATTGCATTAAAATATCTAACGTAGGCACAATTTGCTCTTTATACAAGGCATATATAGTTCTTCGAATTATATCTACATCACAGCCATCTAGTTTTCTGGAACCGCCAGAGTCTTTTCGTTTCTTTCTTTTGAAAATAGGGTTACTTACTATACGGTGTTTTTGTTAAAGAAGCACTTTCTTGCACAGCTTGATCCTTGGACATTCCACGTTCCAGAAAGGAAGTATAAACATTTAATATAATTTGTTTCCCATGAGGGTGTAACATTTGTCGACTAGTGGTACTACGACCACCAGTTGAAGTACTAGCTTCAGGATGAGCCCATGGATGCCACATTTTTTACGACACAAAAATCGAATAGACACTTAATAAAAACTTTTTAACAAAAAATTAAACCGACGAAATACGGAACTTAAAAATGAAAAATAAAATAAACCTTCTTAGTCTCAATAACTAAAAGCAAATGAATTAGGTAAGACGTAAAATGATGGCATCGAGTTGCGCGGTGACATTCTGATAATTTTTTTGAAGTAATTTAATGATCTTCGTTGATTGTTTGTTTGGCACCGACTCAAAATTAGTTACTTACATTAATTTAGGAGCTTAGTTATTGAGACTAAGACGGTTTAATTTATTTTTTACTTTTCAGTTCCGTATTTCGTCGTTTTAATTTCTTGTTAAAAACTTTTTATTTTTCAATTCTTTGTGGCTGAAATCTACTAATTACTAACTGCTTGTTTTTTTATTACTTCCAAAATAGTTACTTACCCACCTTACTTCAACTATGACCAGTTAAATAAAATGATTATCTACTTTTACTACTTGTTGTACCATAAATTATTTTTGTTGTTCTGGTTAGTTTATTTCATCACTTTGTATATCATTCCATCCTCTAATAGAATATATTGATTGTGATAATGACACTAGCGATCTGTCATTGTCAACTACATATGTGTGCCAATGTTCACAAGTGAAAAATCAATCATCCCCTATTTGTCCACCCGTAGAGGTGGATAATTCCATTGGAAATCCAAATATGATCAACTATGAGGTATACTCTATCTGATAAAAGAAGAATCATCCAAATCGAAGATCCCAGTACAAAATTATAGCTGATAGAATCGGTTAACGGACCAGAATTCAGAGGGTGAGTGATCAATATCCTTCATTTTGATACCCTTAGGGTTGGATTTCATCTTTTAAATTCAAATGGGACCAACTTCAAAGTACACCCTATCCATTGAAATTATCGGAATCGGAATCGGAATCGGAATCCTCATTAAAAAAAAATATACGCGTCGACTACAAAACCTCCTCCTTTTTGGTTTCGTCGGTTAAAAATAGACACAACTGACACAACGGAATATTAGGTAGGTAATGACTGAATGTTGTTTAACTTTGCCCCTTTTATTTCTGAAATTGGAAAGCGGACAGTTCTCAAAACAGTCTTGTTTTCCAAATCTGGTAGGTAATTCATTTTGTAACCGTAAATAGACCATTATCGCTATAATCTCGTTAATAGCCCCTTAGTACTGAAAGTCTGGTGGCCAGGTAAGTGAATTTCATTATTTACACACATTTGAACATATCCTTACCAAGTGTTTTGAATCAACCTTACGATATTTTTTATTATCAAATAAATTCAAATACAAAACTGCCAACAAAAGCCAAAAGTAATGAAGAGCCCACTATTATCAGAATGCAAAACCATTTCATGAGATATTTTATTCCGGACCTGGGAATCTTTCAAGGGACACACATTTTTATTGCTTATCTATATTTCGAACTATTAGGTAATAATGAGGGTCGTCGGCTACTATTGATTTACGACCATCTTATATTTCTGGTGGGACCATACGTGAGAATGTACTATTTTACTGTATTATAGTGCGACCGGTATTGAAGAAAAGTTAGGTCACCCAGCTTTCTCAGTCCAGGCCTGGACACGGCTGTAAACTGTGAAATACCAAAAACAATGTGATGTGCATGATGTGGAAGGGCGCATTTGAGAGGTAGCCAGAAAACGAAAATAGATAGACTTGAATGAGTAGGTAGAACAACCTACTCCGTGTTGGATTATCATATAGATGAACGTGTGACCGGAAGGCGTGAATCTTCTCGGAAATATGGCTATTTTTTCCATCGTGATTGAAGGAACTGTAATGATGTTTCAGTTCAAACAATAAGAGAGTGACGTTTTTATAAGTATTTACGTATTTGCAAGTTTGAAATTACGGACCCGATAATGTTGCTTCGATGTCAGATCAAACGGACCTGAATATATGGATTTCTTGAATTATTTTGAGAAATCAGCTATGTGGAATCACGACCATTCAATAGGCGAGATCACTGATTTCTGGAAAAAATACCACAATGTCCAGAACGATGAAAACAGTGGTTGGATTTTTTTCAACAAGTTCTATCGCCGATCGCAGAGAGCTTAAGATAATTTCAGACTTGCCAAGCGTTATTCATAATATTTCTCTACAATGTGAGCAGGCCGAAAAAATAATGACATAGCACCCGGTTATACATACATATTATTCAAGAATAATTAAAACAAGAACAACTATCAAATGAGAAGTCTTCACAGAGCCGGATTAAGAGGAGGGCAAACGGGGCTGCAGCTTCGGGGCCTCCAAAAGAGAGGGGCCTCCACAATATAAATTTTTAGGTAAAATTTCCCAACAAATACCGAAGGATATGCAAAATTATATATAAAAAATCTGACAACGAAAGAGCAGTTCTCCCACTTTTTCCTCTCATATTCCGTTTTAAACATTCAAAAACATGTTTCGTATTCTTGTCAAAATCCATGGTTGATATTAATCTTCGATCTGATGAATCATGTGTATATGCGAGAAACACTCACCAAGTAAAACATCATACTATTATACAAAATATTATATCGTATCGAAGTTAGCTGTAAAAACAAGAACAATTGAATTAAAAAAAAAATATACACTTTTTTTTATTAAACGAAGGAGTTTCTGTCGATGTATTCTTCGAATGACACAAGCGATCTAGATACACAATGAAATTTAAAAAAAAAAAAAAAAATTTCAATTTATGAATATGATTGCATAAATTATTTATAAGAGCCCTGTGCGCATTCCATAATAGAACAAAAGTTCAAATTCTATTGACAATTTTTCTGCCGATTCTACAAACACTTTGCCCGTCTATACCTGTTTTTCCTATTTATTGGCGTTGACAAGTGTCCGCTGAGTGGCGGGCTTGTAACAGAGAAATCCACGAAATCTGAAAGTGTGAGTCTAAGAGAAGGATGACATTCCGCAACAAATGTAAATTCTTCTGAAAAGGACTATATAACTATCTATCTAAGATGTTCTACTATCAAATTCTTGAAAACCAAAATTTCAGAGCTACATTCTCAAACATTGAAATTACAGTGATTATTTTTTGACATTGCTAGAAAGCAATGGAAACGTTCAATTCAAATAATTCATATACGTTTTGGCCAATCAATAGTGGGGATATTCTACCTAGAAAATTGTCGCGGAAATAATTTGAGGAATTTTGTTTTTATTATCTGACAACCTATATTTTTAATTTGACGTCTGTCATAAATTCGCATGAAAAGTGTGAAATGAATCAAAACCGGTTTAGTACATTATATAATTTTACAAAGAAATGTGTTTATGATCGTAACATCAAAAAATAATCTAAAGAATACCACACGAGAGTTCGATATAGTAGAAAATAATTATCTAGATTTCTTTCTCAAACTTGTTGGCAATAGCCACTCGAGCCAGTTGGTCTCTCTTGTCTATTACCTGGCAACAAGTTTTCGAAAATCCGTCGAATTATTTTCACTCTCTTGTGATATTACAACTGAGAATGTTATGATGTCAAATTGCACTGGAAAACGCTCATTTTCGAAAATGAAAAAAATAGGCGAATTACGATGAGACAAAGCCGCCTATCAAAGTTATCGCTTCTTCAATGATTTTTCGTCGAAAAAAGCTCGCAAGAATCCGTTTGTTTACGTTGTAATTGAATTTATTCCTTGTATTTTATTATACCTACATATGCTCGTGTCGAAATAATTTGATTTGTTCCGCAATAAATAAAAAAAAAAACTTGGTTGAAAAATAATTAGGGGTCTCCACTCCTTTGTTGTCCCAGGGCCTCCACACCTTTTAATCCGGCCCTGAGTCTTCATTTCAATATAACATATCAGTTTCAGTTTTAAAATTCAAATATAAATACAGTAGGAGTACAAAATTATCTATGGTTTTAGCCCCTGTGGAGAAGAGAGATAACACCCTAAGCATATGGGATGCTTGTATTGATATATCCCTGTTCTTCCTGGAGGCTTGGTAATATTAACTTTTGTATTTTATCAATGCTATGGCTAATGAATAATGAGTACATTGAACCGAAAATATTGGATCTGTAGAATGGAAAAAAAACAAAACAACATTTTTTTTTGTTGATATCTAGTTATAATTTATGGTATTTCAAAATATATTTATAATAGAGTTTTGGTTTTGACTGATGAAAAGTTTTATATTTGATTTGTAATGGTTTTTATTTAAACCAGTTCTGAGGCGAGCTCGCACTATATTGAACAGCTTAGGACCGAAAAAGAATATACATCTTTGTGTATAATGTTTTTTAAAACTTGGTGAGTTTAGACAAAGGTTTTTTGCAAATCTAGTATGTGTAGTTTTATCAGTTTCGTATAAATGTTTCTTATGGAATATCCATATAAGGCAGTGAAATGCATACAGACTTCTCAGATTAAGTAAGTTTGTTTCTTTATATAATTGTTCACTCGAGAATAATCTTTGTTTTTTAAATATAATTTTTATTATCGTGTTTTGTATAGCTTGAAGACTACCCAAAGTATTATTAAACATTCCACCCCAAGCAGTAATGCAATATTGTATTACCGATCCGCCATTGAGTGGTATAATATAATCATATTTTTGCTATTCAAAATATCTCTCAGAGTAAAAAATTTGTAGGTTAATTGTGTAGGTACAAGATGTTTCAATTATACATTTGGGGGAGTGTATCTTTATTGAGTTCTTGCGGTTGATCTCTTCTATCAATTGTGAAGGAATTATTTTTTTTTTATATTTAAGCTCAAAAGGTTTATATTCAGCCATAAGCCTATGCTTTTCAATCCTGTTCTCGCATTGTTGTATGTCTGAGTCCATTTTTCTCCTGTGAATATTATTGCTGTATCGTCAGCATATGGGATGAGATGTCCAAAAAAAAATATTATTTGAGTTATACTGTTGATATATATTAAGAACAGTACTGGTCCTAATACAGTTCCCTGTGGTACCCCAGTTGTAATTTCTAGTGTTTTCTCAATGTATTGTCAATTTTGACTCTTTGATTTCTGTGTGTTACATAATTTCGCAAATAATAGTCTGTCTAATAATGTTTCATATGATACCGTATCAAAAGCCTTTGCTATATCAAGAAAGACAGCTAGGCATTTATTTGATTCGTCTAAGTTTTCAATATTTTTTTTTGTAAGATCAAGAATGGCTGTTTCTGTATTACAGTTTTTTCTGAATCCAAACTGTTTTTCGGTAATCACTTGATGTAAATCAAGGAATTCAACTAATCTCTTTTTCAAGCTTTGCTAAAAAATTTTTGCAAAATTATTAATGACAGAGATGGATCTGTAATTACCTAATTCGTCTTTGGGTCCTGTTTTATATACAGGAGTGACTGTTGATTGTTTCCAATGTTCTGGTACCTGTTGTGAAGGCCAAGTTGATTATATGTATGAGCGGTTTAATAATATAAGTGTGGATTTTTTTTATTGTTGCTACTTCTATTTCATCTGGTCCTGGAGATGAGTTATTTTTCAGTTTTGAAATTATCTCAATTATTTCATTTTTTGTTACAGGATTCAAAAATAATGTAGGACCTACGGAGAAATCATTTTGAGAGTTTGGTGGAGGCTCTAGCTATTGTCAATTTGATTTGCCATATTTTTGCCAATATTTATGAAGTACCTACTTATTAAATACATTTGCTCTTGAACAATTGTCAATCATTATTTTTCCTTCCATGTTTTTGACATCTATATTTGCAATTGGTTTTTTAAAATCTCATTTATTAATTTCTTGTTTTTTTACAATTCTAATTTTTCTCTATAATATTGATTTTTTGTCGATTTTATTAGTTTATTTAATTTATTTCTGTATTGGTTTTATTCTTCTTTTGATTAATCTTATATCTACTAATTAACTTCTTTTTTTAAATGATCACGTGTTTTCATTGATATTATGAGACCGTTTGTGATCCATGGTTTTAATTTATTTTTTATGCGGTCACAATTTCTGTTTCATTCATTGGATGAAACAGAATAACATTTCCTCAGAAATTCCTCAAAATATTGACACTGGCAACTTGCCTATCACCTAGTGTGCCAGGAATTACAGCGTTGCCAAACCTTATTCATAATATTTCTTTATAATGTGAGCAGGCCGAAAAAATAATGACATATTATTCAAAAATAATCAAGAACAGCTATCGAATAGGTACGAAGTCTTCATTTGAATATAACACATGCTGACACAAGTTCTGTTTTATTCATAGGATGAAACAGAATAATATTTCCTGAGAAGTTCTGCAAAATAGTGACACTGGCAACTCGGGGAAATGTCAAATCATTGGACTTATGACGTCAAAAGAAGCTGTGTTTGAATGTCTCACTGAATTCGAGAGTTTTAGAGCAGCGTTTATTCGAATATTACACAATATCTTCTAGGAAAAATTATGCATCCATCATATTTTATCACTATATTCCAACTTCAAGCACATATGAAGCAAATTTGTGAGTTTGTGATCTCGCCTATTATGTGCTCCAAAAAGAGCATTTTTGATATGGGAATTACAGCTTACAATCAGTTACCAAAAAATTCAAAAGGCTGTTTTTTGGGAGCATTAAATTACATTTGTGGCAATATATTATGAATAACGATTGTATGATGTATGATTTTACTATGTTCAATGTAAAACTGATTTGTTTCTCTAGCTATATTTCTGAAATTTGAAACATTGAATATGCTCACTAGACGGCACTTTTTGGCATATTTTTCCGGAAATGGCATTAACTTTCGATTTTCAAATGGGACACCCTGTATATTATAACATTTTTGAAATCTTCGTAATTATCTGAATCTAATGATGCTTTATACTTTATATTTCATTTGTCACAACACCCATTTTTAACCGACGAAACAAAAAAGGACGAGGTTCTCTAGTCGACGCGTATATTTTTTTTTATGTATGATCACGCATAACTTTTCACTGAGACGTCCAATTCCGATAACTCTAATTTTCAGTGGATAGGGTGTACTTCGATGTTGGTTCCATTTGAATTTAAAAGATGAAATCCACCCCTAAAGGTAGCAAAATGAAGGATATTGATCACTCACCCTCTGAATTCTGTTAACCGATTCTATCAGGCATAACTTTGTACTGGGTTCTTCGATTTGGATGATAATTTTTTTATTAGATGAGGTATACTTCAAAGTTGATAATATTTGGATTTCGAATGGAATAATCCACCCTTACGGATAGAAAAATAGGGAATAATTGATTTTTCACTTGTGAACATCGGCACACATATGTAGTTGACAATGACAGATCGCTAATGTCATTATTTTTGTTCTCCTACATCCGTCACAATCATTATATTCTATGAGAGGATGGAAAGATATACAAAGTAATGAAATAAACTAACCAGAACAATAAAAATAATTTATATTACAACAAATAGTAAAAGTAGATAATCATGTTGAATTGAATTGAATATTGATAGAAAGATTTTTCTGTGTATTGAAAAATCTACGATTAAAATGAAGTTATTTTTTGTGAATGTCTAACAGAGGTTATCTTGACGAAGGAAGATAGTGACTAAAGTTTATCTTTCAGTCGCAGATGATTCCACATCTGATTTTATGAACATCGTGTTTATATTTTCAACAAATCAATAGATAATCATATTATTTAACTGGTAATAGTTGTAAGTAGGTATTTTGGAAGTAACCAAACAACAAGTAGGTAGTAATTAGTAGATTTCAGCCACAAAAAATTTAAAGAGAGAAACTTTTTAACAAAAAATTAAACCGACGAAATACGGAACTGAAAAGTAAAAAATAAAATAAACCTTCTTAGTCTCAATAACTAGGCTTCTAAACTAATGTAAGTAACTAATTTTGAGTCGGCGCCAAACGAACAATCAACGAAGATCATTAAATTACTTCAAAAAAATTATCAGAATGTCACCGCGCAACTCGATGCCATCATTTTACGCCTTATCTAATTTATTTGCTTGTATGTTTGACGCCGACTCAAAATTAGTTACTTACATTAGTTTAGGAGCTTAGTTATTGAGACTAAGAAGGTTCATTTTATTTTTTACTTTTCAATTCCGTATTTCGTCGGTTTAATTTTACGTTAAGAAGTTTTTATATTTTTCTATCTAGAAAGCCATTAACTCTCTAAAATTATTCCAAATAATCAAAAACTCCATTTTTTTCAATGGTACCATGATGGTACACTGACGTCATTCGGAAGTACCATCGAATTGGTATCCATCCATATTAACTCTTTTTGTGTATAAACTATACCAACACAATAATGTAGGAGACCCCACCTGTTACTTCAACGAGTTTCTCTCTGTAGTAGTCTGTGGTAGATGGCGCCGTCCAAAAATGTTTCTTTATAGCCTCCCTTAATGTCAGAACTTAATTTTTGATCTGCAGCATCTTATAGAAAATTATTTTTGGTGTTTTACCGGTGTCTATGCGTTTTCCATCTTTTTGATTCAAAATCTGCTTAGCTTATCCCTGAGCTTGTTCTTTAAAAAATCAGTCGTTCATCAGTTTATTAGTGCGAGAAGAATTGTTAATTTTCAGGTAGTGTAGTGCGTAAGGATACTTTTTGTAGAATGGGCCACATTTTTTGTGGAAAGTATAAAGCCGCAGATTCGAATATTCCCCTGTATTCAGTACCAAAAACAAGTACAAATCTTGACGAATTGACTAATAATGATATTTGCATAGTTCATCATATTGTATGCATTTAATTTTATATTTTCTGCAATTCAATGACAATTTCATTTCCAATTCTCCATCTGTCAAAATCTTCGAAAATAAAATTCAGTTAACCCCAAATTCAAATGGTACAAAATACGAAAAACAACAACACGGTGCTTTCTCTGTGCAATGTTAGGAAAATTCTAATTCTAGCTTTGCTATTGTTGAAATTTGACATATTTCACTTTTCAACCAATAGCAAAGCTAAAATTAGAACCCGCGAACAGTTCGTCTCAAAAAGAAAACTGAGGAAATAAATATACCCTGTATAGTCTGTTTTTACAGTTTTCTGAATTAAAACTGAAACGAAATTGGCGCCATCTGACACGCTAGTAATCTCTATTATCAAGTAGGCCAAGTGTCACCAAGTTGATACGGGATCCCACGATTCCAGAAGAAGTCACCAGGAATTAGACACCTCACCGACTTCAATAAAACCAAGGAAAGAACAGTTTCTCGAGCTTCTTGTTACTAGACTTTGAACAATTAACTTGTATTTCATGTACTAAAATTGTTTTAAAAAAAGGCATTTTCCGAAATATAACTTATTTTTAACTCAATTGATATCCAATAATTACCATTGTTGTTCATGACAGTATGGTTTAAGGTAAACGCCATGTGAAGTGGAATAAATAGAAAAATCGAATTAAACGGTTTTCTTCACATAAGAGATTCAATATGAATTGAACCAGAAAATGGTAGATCTCAGGTGAAAAACAACTACTTTCCTGGTAAATACCACGCAGAACGTTGAATGATATTCACCTGAAAATCCATGCATACCTCCATATAAATGGACATTGAATGCAAATGTTTCTTTCTGATAAGCTCGATTATGTTTAATTTATGTCATGTTCACCTAACAATCCGCATACCGGTTTCAGGCTTTTTGGCCCTCATCAGTACGGAGTAGTCAACCAGCCAAAGGTCCGAAGAGCTCTGGCTGAAGCGAGACACAACATAACCAAAACCATCATCGAGTCTATAACACCTATAGGTACGCCGGAAAAGAAAACTTTCAACTGGCGGTACCTAGTGACGGGAAAAAACACTCCGAAAATCTCCCACCTCGATAGATTTCTAAATAAAAGATTCCTTCTCAGTAGGAGTGGCAAGCCCGACTAGCATATAGTGAAAGATAAACGCCATGTGAAGTGGAATAAATAGAAAAATCGAATTAAACGGTTCTCTTCACATAAAAGATTCAATATGAATTGAACCAGAAAATGGTAGATCTCAGGTGAAAAACAACTACTTTCCTGGCAGATACCACGCAGAACTAGGTACCGCCAGTTAAAAGTTTTCTTTTCCGGTGTACCTATAGGTGTTATAGACTCGATGACGGTTTTGGTTATGTTGTGTCTCGCTTCAGCCAGAGCTCTTCGGACCTTTGGCTGGTTGACTACTCCGTACTGATGAGGGCCAAAAAAGCCTGAAACTGGTATGCGGATTGGTAGGTGAACACGACATAAATTAAACATAATCGAGCTTATCAGAAAGAAACATTTGCATTCAATGTCCATTTATATGGAGGTATGCATGGATTTTCAGGTGAATATCATTCAACGTTTTGCGTGGTATTTGCCAGGAAAGTAGTTGTTTTTCACCTGAGATCTACCATTTTCTGGTTCAATTCATATTGAATCTTTTATGTGAAGAAAACCGTTTAATTCGATTATTCTACAGTATGGGTTGTTCATCACCCAGTTTGTTTGACAGCTGTCGTGATGCCAATTTCCAAGCCCTATATTTAGAGGGTTTTTTTTTGTTCTACACTTCTTGGGTCACACTGTACATATGAATCTCCTAAGGCAAAATGTGAATCATATATCATAGTATTTGCGATAGAATAAGTAATAGCTACATTAATAGATCTCGGACAAAATTGATTTATCTATCTAAATATTTATGTAAAAATCCTGTGAACTGCTTTAGAATTACAAAAAAATGGTAATTATAACGGTGCTTAATATTTATTTATCAGAATTGGAATTCCTATGGAAAAAATAGAAAATTGTGAAGGGAAAATTTTTTTTGGAAGGGATTCGCGAAAAAAAATTTGGTAGTGTCAATACCGTTTCAACCGCTTTCTTACAACCCTCAAGAAATTTTCCAATTAGAACTTGTAGGAGCTAAGATAACGAGGACTTCACCGATTATAGTGGGATCCCAAACAAATGTTGGGACCTTGAAATATGTTTCACCATCAGTAGGAATCGAACCCACGTCGGGAAACAGCAAGAACAACACTGACACTTCTACCACAAAGCCACTGGCTACGTCTTCTCGTATCTTCCCAAATCGAAATTGATATAATAATATTCCATGACAAAATAGATTTGAACAAACACAATCCATCAGATGTGTGGAAATCGATGGAAAATATGTTATTTCGATTAGGCCTAATGGTCATAAATGATATGAATCTCAAAAAAATGAAACTCCCATGTCGTTATCACCTCATATATAACGTTAAGTCCTATTTTTTTAATAATATTAACTATCAATTTAAAAATTTGAAAAGATTATGGTGTCATCAAAACACTTGAAAGAATGAAGCCCCGTTGGAAAAAAAAATTATGTCGATTTTTCAAAAAGTTATACGATTAACTAATTTTTATCCAATCTCTGTTTTTACAAAAGTCGACATAAAAGTTCAAATAATTGACCTATACATTTTTTGCTCCTTGGAGCTCTCATATATATACTCAACAAGATCACGTGATAGAAGTTCATTAAAGTTTTTTATTTTGTTTGATATACTTTTTTTAAATGAACAAAAACTGAAATATTGAAGAAATGTTGTTAAAAAAAAATTTGTTGGCGAATGTTATTATACAGCTGTTTTTGCATCCAACATTGGCATAAATTAATGTAGGAAAAAAATTGTTTACGTCATTTATTAAGAAATTGTTTATAAACAAATAGACAAGTATAATATTTGAAAAACATTATTTCTTAACGTTTTATTGTCAAGACAAAATAATGATTAAAAAAAAACTTAAATACATTTTTAAATTGTTTATAATATTTTTTTTTAATATTTCGTTCGTTTTAATAATTAATTAAGAAATTTTTTTCTCTTCAAAAATCATAATTGGCATTTCGCTAAAGGTTAACAAAAAAAATTTTCATTTCTGTAGCCAAGTTGAGAAATTCCTTGCTGAATGAGCTGAATGAAATTGCCAAAGTGTTCAGTTTGAGATTGATGGGTGTTGAATCTAATGCATTTTTTTAAGGAAATTATGGCGCTGCGAAAGATCATTTTTAGAAGACTATTCAAAAAAACTTTTCATATGCTTGTGTCAGTTCTTTACTTACATACTTATGTGTTTTTCCTAGTATTATCATATCATAATTTCATTGATTTCTTGATAATATTTATATAAGAATTAATTTTTGAAATGAATAGATTATTGAAAAAAAAAGTCCGCTATTTTTTAATCTTTAGGCAGACTGAATGTATGAAAAGGTATGTTCTGGTCTTTTAGCATACTGGAAATTTTCCTACAGTCGCCTGCAGAATCTGGGAAGATTTTAATATCATCAAAGACATTCTTTGCTGGTTTATTTAATCTAATGTTACTTTTAAAGAGTGAATTTACTGTAACCCACTTGTTTTTATTATATTGAATCCCAATGCATATAACCCTCATACCTAAAAATATACAATTAATGTGCTACAATTTGATTACGATTTGGTGACCTCGCCTTGAATGTTTGTCCAGCATGTGTTCAACACAAGAAGTGTCGAGTGTATTTATAATTTGACATTGAATAACTTCGTGTTCATCAATAATCATATCAATTACAAACCAAATTGAAATCGCGATTTTCCCACACATACCGCATATCACCGGAAAAATTATACTGAAATCCGAATACGATATTAATTCATTGATAGAAAAAAAATTCAGGCAAGATAAGAATGAACGATTTTATGATCATGAAATATTTACCCAATGGAAGGTAATTGTGGAACAAACCCGATAAATCGATAGCACTTTTATTTTCTTTGCTTTATATCTGAACAATTCTTGTCCATTATTACTCATATACCATCGAGAATATTCTGTCAAAAAAATTATGACAGCAGCTATAATAATCTGTTTTATGTTGAAAAGGGAAACATTCTCAATTGAATATTGATAGAAAGATTTTTCTGTGAATTGAAAAATCCACGATTAAAATGAAGTTATTTTTTGTGAATGTCTAACAGAAAACAACTACTTCCCCGGCTAAAGCCACGCTGGACATTGAACTACATCTGATAGATATTCTGAAAAGGCCCTAACTCAACAAAAAAAATCTGAAATTGAAAATTTGCATTTTCATTCAGATAGTTATTTGATTTTCTATTCCAGTCTCAATTAAGAACTCATAAAGATGAATGAGGCAAAGAAGAATGTTTTCCAAAAGAGAGTACTCACCAGAAATCATTCATAATATTGACGCAGGAGAGACATCGCATTCACTAGGTCTTCAATACATTTTTGTCGACGAAAATCTATTTCACGCTTCCACGATCATCAGGAAGACCGGAAGAAATGGGAAACACATTTTCAAGAAGCAATCTCACTTTGCAAAGATGGAAAATAGTGATTAAAGTTTATCTTTCAGTCGCAGATGATTCCACATCTGATTTTATGAACATCCTGTTTATATTTTCAACAAATCAATGTTTTATGATTATGACAATTCTCATAAATACAAACAGGACACAAAAACTATAACGTAGATTTGTGAAAGTATTACGGTTCAAATAATGATGTGTCTGATGTGAAACGAGTAACAGCGGTAGAAACAATAACTTTCTTCCCAAAAAATCGTCAAAATGCTTGTTAAGAAATCATTTGTCGTTATTCACTATATCGGGTTATTCACGTTATTACGAAAAAGTGATAGGAACCTATTACCGCTACATTTTTAAAATATTTTCATGTTGTACAGGGTGTGCCAAAATCACGAAACGTATCAAAGGCGTTATTTTTAAATGGAATACCCTGTATATCATTTCAGTTTTGGATTTTACGATCAAAATAAAGCCAAGTGTCATTGAGGTTTAATTCACCTAAATCTCATGGTTTTTGAAATATCTCTCATTTTGTGAAAATGTAGTATCAGTTTTAATCCTTGAATTCTGAACTGGTGTTTTCTCTTGTTCAACCAAATTAATGCTAGAGGCTACTAACTGGACAACTTTTATATCGCACTTGTGGAATATTCACTAACTTATACGATGTGTGTAAAAATTAAGGCAAAATAATTACAATCTTCAAACGGCAATAACTTGTTTAATTTAAATGGAACGCCCTGTATTTCATGTCAACAGCAGATGTCAAATTTGATTTTCTATCGAATACTAATATACATTCCTATAGCTAACTCTTTACGTTTTCAAGTAAGGTTGAACCAGAAATCTAAGAAGGTCGTAAATCACCAACCACTGGAGTTACCAGCATGCGGTGGATTCTACGCAGAGTTGTATCTGCCCTAGCCATTAAATTTTGTTTTAAGATAATTATCAAGAATATAATTGAGAATTGTTTATTTATATATAATATGTAATAATAATATATATATATATATATATATATGATTATATTATATTATATAATAATATATGATATACCTAATTAATGTAAAATGTCAAACTTTAAACTTTATAAAAAGTTCAGTTTCTCGATAAAAGGTATTTATAAACAAAATTACTCACGAAGATCCGTTTCACTTTCACTGTCGTCATCCAAATTGATAATAAACTTTCCTTTGGGAATTTTTTCTATATCCATATATGACTTTCCCACCTTTTTAATATGGGAAACACACTTGGCACAGCTAAAACTTCTAGTAACTGTTATTTTGTGTACTTTTCCTCATAGTACATATAATTATTCAACATATATTCTTGTATAGTGGCTTTGGTGTCATTTGAACATGGTGCTTCATCTAGTCTTCGACTGTGGTAGCTCTAGCATTATCCATGACGATTATACTGTTGGTTGGAATATTTGGTATGAGTTTATTTTGGAAGCAGTCTTCAAATAATTCGGCTGTAGTATCATCATGATAATCGACTAAAGAGTCTTTAATATTATTTGCCGATAAAGACAACGCATTTGGTATAAAACCATTTTCGGTTCCTGCGTGAATTATCGCAATGCCTTTTCCTTTATTAGACGGCGCATTAGTTTGGCACAAGTCAAATGAGTCTACCCAACTTTTGTTTGGAATATCATGTGTATCGAACCAAGTTTCATCCAAATACACTACTGTTCTACAATATTCTCTAAATTCGTTTATTGCCAATAAATATTCAAATCTCCATTTCTCAAGGCGCACAGATTCCATTAGGATTTTTCTGCTACTAGTGAGTTATTTAAATTTAAATCCGTTTTGTAAAAGAGACTTCCTCAGTCTCTTTGCAACACTGGTTACCAGACACAACTGACACAACGGAATATTACGTAGGTAATGAGTAAATGTTGTTTAACTTTCCCCCTTTTTTTTCCGAAATTGTAAAGCAGTCAGTTCTCAAAACAGTCTTGTTTTCCAAATCTGGTAGGTGATTTATTTTGTAACCGTAAATAGACCATTATCGCTATAATCTCCTTAATAGCTCATCAGTACTGAAAGTCTGGAGGCCAGGTAAGTAAATTTTATTATTTGAATTTAAGGATTTCAGAAGTCCCCACAGGAAAAAATCCAAACTGATGAGGTCTGGTGACCTAGGTGGCCATGGTTGAGGCCCTCCCCTACCTATCCAACGGTTGCCGAAAGTTTGATCTGAAAATTCTTGCGCTTCGATGCTGAAATGTGTCGGGGCACCGTCATGCATAAACCAAATTTCATTTCGTAGTCTAAGCGGCACATTTTTCAGTAAAATAGGCAATTTTTCTTCAAGAAAATGACGATATCTCTCTCCGTTTAATCTTTCCGGAATAAAGAATGGACCTATAAAATAATCTCCAAGGATTCCTGCCCACATGTTAAGAGAGAACTGTTCTTGGAAATGTGATTCATGTATCGCATGGGGGTTTTCCTCTGACCACAAATGATTGTTGTGAAAATTGCGTATAGCGTTGCGTGAGAATTTTGCTCCGTCGGTAAACAGGATTTGATTTTCAAACGAAGGATTTTGAATAAGACATTGGAGAAACCAACGACAGAAGTTGATACGTAACGGGAAGTCACGAGGGAGTAGTGCCTGAACTCTTTGAATATGGTAGGGATGAAACAAATTATCAATTGAAATTTTCCATACCAGATCATGAGAAATGCTTAACGTCAGCGCTATTTTTCTGGAGCTTGTTTCCGGGTGTTCTCCTGCCAGATTAAGAACTGCTTCTTTGGTTTCTGGGGATGACTAGCTTTCTAAAAACTTCCTGTTTCCCTTAACCGATCGTGAATTCTTGAAAACGTTTTTGAAGTAGGAGTTGTGCGGTTCGGATAAACGTCTAGCCTCATATGCATTTCCGTTGGCAAGTCTTTATGTAAAACAGAAAAACCAACTGGCCGGGGTACCGGGAGGAGCTCAGGGCAAATCTCACAAATTTCAAAAATGTCAAACCTAACTCAAACACAATTCATGAAATAGAGCAAACCTCTCTAATGTTACAGGAGGCCATAATAACTTCATATCATAACAACTGCCCTTTGAAGCGCAGCACCACTAAAGGTAAAGTAAGCTGGTGGAACACCGAACTCACATATCTTAGAAATAAAACGCGCAAACTATTTAATCGTGCGAAAAAACTGGTTACTGGGAGGATTATTCCAAAACTCTCACAGAATACAACAAAAAAATCAGAGGGGGACAAAGAAAGTCATGGAGGAAGTTCTGTGAGAACATAGAACAAACCTCAGAAAGAGCAAGACTCCACCGCATCCTTTCCAAAGACCCCATCAATCCGTTGAGGACTCTCAAAAAACCCAACGGCAATCACACCAACACTGGGAAGGAAACTATAGAACTCTCGCTCCATACACACTTCCCAGGATCCACTGTCACCATAAATCAAAACCCCAGATATGAAATCCCTGGAAACCTGCATTTGAGGGCAAAAAGGGCAGACTGAGAAGTGGCTAAACGAACGGTAACTCATTCAAAAGTAGTGTGAGCAATAAACTCCTTCAAGCCTTACAAGTCTCCCGGCCCAGATGGAGTATTTCCCATACTACTTCAGAGCGGAGTTGAATATCTAGCACCAGAACTGTGCTGCAGACTGTACAGGCTGAGCCTAGCATTGGGATGGCTACCTCAAACCTGGGAAACTGTAAACGTGGTCTTTATTCCAAAACCTGGACGGGACTCATACGACCAAGCAATGAGCCTATCGTCATTTCTTCTGAAAGGCTTAGAAACACTGATAGAGAGAAACATAAGGGAAACCGCTCTAGTAGAACGGCCTTTACATCAAAACCAACATGCCTATCTAACAGGTAAATCATGCGAGGCAGTACTTCATCAGCTTGTCTCAAGGCTTGAAGAGTCTCTAGCAAACAAATAAATTACACTATGCACTTTTCTAGACATCGAAGGAGCATTTCGACAACACCTCCTTTGAAAGTATGGTCTCTGCGGCCACTCGAAGAGGCATTGACGAAACCACCTTCAGGTGGATACACTCAACGCTTCACAATAGACTGGTCCAAGCCAACATGTTCAAGGAAACAGAGCAGGTTGAAATTTCCAGAGGTACCCCACAGGGGGGCATACTCTCCCCCCTTCTGTGGGACATGGTTGTAGATGAACTGCTGATTTCTCTGAATAACCAAGGGTATTACTCTCAAGGGTATGCAGATGACTTGGTAATCCTCATCGAAGGAAAGAATACTCGAACAACCTCAGAGCTAATGCAAAATGCACTGAGGACAGTAGAGGAATGGTGGCCTAAGGGCAAATCCGAACAAAACAACACCAATTCCCTTCACCCGGAGAAGAAACATGGGAGATCTCATACCTCCCAGACTATTCGGTGAAACATTACAAGTAGTAGAGCAGGTGGAATATCTAGGGCTGATTCTTGACAAGAAACTAACTTGGAACCCGCATCTTCAACATGTAACCAATAAAAGCAAGATAACCTTCATGATGTGCAGCAGAGCTTTTGGAAAAACCTGGGGCTTAAATCGAAAGCCATGCACTGGCTTTACACAGCGGTAATAAGACCAAGAATAACTTATGGCTCACTCTTATGGTGGCCAAAAACAAATCAAAGACAGGCAAAAACGAACCTTGAGAAAATCCAGAGGCTTGCCTGTCTCTGTATCACGGGTGCAATGAATAGCACTCCGAAAGCTGCAATGGAAATCATCCTAAACCTCAAACCCCTTGACTTACATGCCAATGGAGAGGCCAGGATGAGTGCCTACAGACTGAAACAAACAAAAAACTGGAGAATCCGAACAACTGGACATACCAGAATCACTCATGTAATCAACATCGGAGAACTCGAAATGATTTCAGACTACATGCAACCCCTATTTTCATTCGAAAAACCATCCGAAACACGAATTGATGGATCTGGATGGGCCACGAGTATAGAATCACAATCAACTGCGGATATAGTATGGTATACAGACGGTTGAAAGACAGTTGAAAAAACACATCTACATTCTATCTGACTGTCAAAGTGCTATCAAAGCACTCAACTCTATACAGATAAAGTCCAAACTGGTCTGGGACTGCCTCCAGAACCTCATCGAGCTGGCAAAACACAACAAGGTCACTTTGATGTGGGTGCCAGGTCATAGAGGCATTGAAGGCAACGTCAAAGCGGACCAACTAGCTAGACAAGCATCTGAAACGCTATTCACAGGGCCAGAACCTGCACATGGGATTAGCAAAAACCGATGCTGGACTCTTGATCGACGAGTGGATAAAAAGAAGACACCAACAATATTGGGATCAAACTGTCGGGCAAATACACAGCAAAGTCATAGTAGGGCATCCAAACCGGACCCTGACGGCTGACCTTCTGAACCTGAACAGAACGAAGGCTCGTATAATAATAGGTCTGTTGACTGGACACTGCGGCCTGAGAAAACACCTTAGCACCATGGGAGTACGCAAAGAAACCGTGGAGTGTAGGCTATGTGAAGAAGAGGAGGAAACAGCCTCTCATATTATCTTCGACTGTGATGCCCTAAGTAGTAGGCGACACAGAACTTTTGGAGAGATCAACCCGGAAACAGGCATGAATCCGAAGAACCTTATCAACAGGCTTCTAAACCTAATTAAAGGCACAAACCTGTTTGAATGAGGAACCACTGACGACAGAGTGATACAATAGACCCCAGCTGGTCGCAGTGTCAAGGGAAGCTGAATGCCAACCCTGTCTCTGGCTCGTCAGCTTTCAACCAACCAACCAACCTTATGTAAAATGTATCAGCATAATCTGCATTGGTTCACCATTTTCAACCGACGAAACCAAAAAGGAGAAGGTTCTCTATTCGACGCGTTTATTTTTTTTATAACTTTTTACTGAAACGTCCGATTGATTCCGATAATTCTTCTTTTAGTGGATAGGGTGTACTTCGAAATTAGTCCCATTCGAATTCAAAAGATGAAATCCACCCCTGAGGGTAGCAAAATGAGGGATATTGTTCACTCACCCTCTGAATTCTGGTCCGTTAACCGATTCTATGAGGCATAATTTTGTACTGGGTTCTTCGACTTGGATGATTCTCTTTTTATTGGATAAAATATACCTCATAGTTGATCATATTTGGATTTCGAATGGAATTATCCACCCTCACGGGTAGAAAAATAGGGAATAAATGATTTTTCACTTGTGAACATTGGCACACATATGTAGTTGACAATAACAGATCGCTAATGACATTATTTTTGTTCTCCTACATCCGTTACAATCATTATATTCTTTGAAAAGATGGAATGATTTACAAAGTAATGAAATAAACTAACCAGAACAACAAAAATAATTAATATTACAACAAATAGTGAAAGTAGATAATCATATTATTTAACTGGTGATAGTTGAAGAAAGGTAGGTAAGTAAGTATTTTGGAAGTAATAAAAAAACAAGTTGGTAGTAATTAGTAGATTTCAGCCACAAAAAATTGAAAAATAAAAACTTTTTTACAAAAAATTAAACCGACGAAATACGGAACTGGAAAGTAAAAAATAAATAAACCTTCTTAGTCTCAATAACTAAGCTCCTAAACTAATGTAAGTAACTAATTGTGAGTCGGCGCCAAACGAACAATCAACGAAGATCATTAAATTACTTCAAAAAAATATCAGAATGTCACCGCGCAACTCGATGCCATCATTTGCTTGTTTGTTTGGCGCCGACTCAAAATGAGCTACTTACATTAGTTTAGGAGCTTAGTTATTGAGACTAAGAAGGTTTATTTTATTTTTTACTTTCCAGTTCCGTATTTCGTCGGTTTAATTCTTTTGAAAAAATAATCACAATATTATAAATAAATAAAACTATTCAAGTATGCGTCAAGATATTATTTTTGACATGACAGCACAAAAAAATTGGAATAAACTCACTAGCCTACTTGATACTTTTATTTTCAAAGAGTTCGCGAATCAATGAGAAGAATATTGGATGCATCGATTAATTTAAATCTAAATATCTCGAAAACGGCTGATTGTAGCGACTTTTCAAAGTTATACATTTTTCGCGTAAAAATGATAGAGATATCGATTTTTCTTCTAGAAAATGTGATACATACATGCACGACAAAGTTGCGACTCCCCATCAAATTTGAATTTCCCATATGAAAATATCCCCGAATTCAAATTTCGACATCATTTTAAAAATTATTCACGAAAAACCAAAATAAAAATAAATTTTTAACTCCTTGTATATCAAAAGTGAAGACCTTGCGGTCCCATGCTTGTATGAACTTTTCACCTTATAAATAACTGAGGAATCGTTCTGTAAAATATCGGACACTTGACACTTTTTACATAACACCCTGTATAATGTTAGTGCGAAAAGATTGAGTTATAATATTTTTTGAAAGAATGTTCATTCCGCCGCTGTAACACGTTACACATCAGACTTACAAAAACATATATTTCTGTCGTTTTGTACCCCTCTGACCCCCTCAAGGCGTAAACTTTGATTTTTCAAGGGAGCCTTTTTTTAGTCCCCATTGACTGGAGTAATAGTATAACACTTTCACTCCATAATGACTCCCATTTGGGTGAACGCAGTAATTTTTATAGAAATACAAACGCCGAAAAGTACAACTTCCGTTGACTGTGATTAGAATACCAATTTTTTCAAATCTAGGTTAGCAGTCGTTAAAAGTAAATGAGATATCCGATATTCTGGTTGAATGTTGAAAATTTCAGTTACCCACTAAACAATGAGCTCTTTTATCAGCGCGTTAAATAAACCGATGTTTTGATACTGTCCAAATATCCATTTTTTTACATTTATCAATGCTTTTTCATTACCGAATGATCCACTGAAATACCGTTTCATTGGGATGCGGCTTATTCTCTTCCATTCAATTAGCGGAATAGCGTTCTAAAATTAGTTTCAATTGCGGACATGAAACATTTGATATTTTGAAAAATTGAGTGGGCTAGGCTAGTGGAAGGAAATAGAAAAGCGGCCCATTCTGAGTATACAACTATACAGGGTCTTTACAGAGTTGAGACAATTTTTTTAACTCGTTAAAATAAGAGATTTCACAAAAAAATCACCGATACAGGGTGTCTCAATAGTCAACATTAGCTCTTGGAAAAAACATTGTTTCAGAGATGATATTAGCACTTTGTAGCGTTTGATTCGCCACAAAATTAACTTTCAATTAATTTCCATTATTTATCTCATGATACTATACTATAGATAGATAGATAGATAATTTATCAATTTATCATTGAAGTTTTTACACAGGTAGTACAAAAACTTATCAGACTAGTCAAACGGATACAATATTTAAAAGCGAAAAAATTCACAAATTTTAAAATACATTCACAATTCTAACATTATAAAAAATATACATTCATTCAAGTCAATTACAATCAGACTTTATATAAGACCTGCAGAGGATAAAATATTTATAGTAGAAATTTATGTTTAAATACATTCATAGTTTGAATACTCTTATATCACTAACATTCTTTCATCGAGTAAAAAGTATTAGCACTCAAATAATTGAATAGTTCTAATTTAAACGCATTGAAGTTCTTGATATTTCCTAGGATACTAACCACACGGTTATAACAGATTACACCTTGATGAGAATATGAGTTTTGTGCTACACCAAGTCGTGAGAATGGCACGCGGAAATCACCTCTTCGACGGGTATCATAATTATGAATCATATTGTTTCGTATAAAGTTTGACTCATATTTTTCCATATTCATTGTTGATAAAAGTATATACAGACATTGTAGGGTGAGGAGTGATAGTTTGACGAAGATTTGTCGACAGCTTTCACGCACCCACCAGACATCTGATTATTTTTTTCTGCATTATAAAAACCCTACAGGCATGACTTGAGTTTCCCCAAAAACTCAGACCATAAGTTAAAACGGATTGCACTAGCCCATGATAACAAAGCAAACGCTGCTCAGTCTTGATACAATATTATCTACATGTGGTTCCCATGTTAGTTTTTGATCCACGTGACCTAAGAATTTAGTTTCAAGCACTCTCTTGATAGATATGTGATCTATTTTGATCAAAAGACTAACATTCTTTGGTAAAAATAACATATACTGTGTTTTAGATGTATTAACCAATAAGCCGTTCTTATAACACCAATGATGGAATTCTTGTGCACAATCATTTGATTTGTTAACAGATGTTTCCAAATTATTTTCGGCTATCAGTTGATTTGTGTCATCAGCATATATTACCAATTTGTTTGGAGAAGTACAAGAGTATATAATATCGTTCATGAAAATAACAAAAAACAGGGGATCTAGGATTGATCCTTGAGGAACTCCCATTGCAACTTGCAGAGGATTGGATTTGACAGAATCCAGCATAACTATCTGCGACCGATTTTGTAAGTAAGATGATGCCCAGTCATTGGCTACTCTAACACCGCTGCGGTAAAGTTTTTCGAGAAGTAAGTTGTGATTGACTGTATCGAATGCTCGACTTGAATCAAAGTACAGTACAAGTACAGTACAAAGTATAGGGATTTTTTTCTGATTCAGATATTCATAGACTTGGCATAGTTCTGTTATTGCAGATTCAGTCGACCTTTTACTTCTGAAGCCATGTTGACAATCTGACTATATATGTTCATTATGTGGAAACATATAGTACGTTAGGTTGAATATTAATCATCTAATGATATTTGGAGATGCTTTTGGTTTTCTTTGATATTTTGTAGCAAAAGTATCACATGTGCTAGTGAAAACCTTATTACATTCGCCATAAATCACTAATAAATTAACGAAATCTTGATTATTATACCCAACACGAGCCATGTATTGTATTTTTTCAGTAGTCTAATCGAGAAATCCTCCCACAAAACAAAAACAAAAAAAAAGGGGTTTCGGTTTTTTGGGAATAACTCAAAAACCATAAGAGATAGCAGAAATCGGAAAAAAAATCTTAAAGAAGAGGAATATATAATATAAATATATATATATATAAATATATATATATATATATATATACTCAACAAGATCACGTTATTAAAGTTCTAAAAGATGTTTATTTTGTTTATTATAATTTTTTAGAGTTAAAAATTTTTAAATTAAAATTAAAAAGATATTGTATTTTTTTATTATTCAAATATTTAGCTTTGCTGTTTTTGCATCAAACGTAGGCATTTCATAACATTCGAAAAAAATATTCTAGGACATTTGTTGATAAATTGTTTATAAACAAATTGATTAGTTAAATATTTTTGAAATTTTTTTTTGCCATGGTGTTATTTTACAAAAAAAAATGCTTCAAAAATTTTGTTTATTGTTTATAATCGTTTTTTCATAGTTCCACTATTAAAATAGTTAATTGAAACTTTTTTTTCTTCGAAAATAATGATTGGCATTTCTCAACGGAAAAATAAAAAATTAAAAAAATATATTAAACATTCAATTGTTTATTAAGTTAACAATTGGTTTTGAACAAATTTCAATTCTCAATATATTTTTTTCTTAAACTAATAAACATTACAAAAACAACCATATGCAACAAAGTGTCGGATTTTTTTTATTTTTTTTTTATTCAAATCTATAAAAAATATTTAAAAAAATTGTTTGACACTTTGTTCAATATGGTTATTTTTGTAATTTTCAGTAGTTTCAGAAAAAAATCATAATGAGATTTGAAATTTGTTTATAACAAATTGTTAACTTAATAAACAATTGAAATTTTAATATTTTTTTTTTTCATTTTTTGTTATTCTATTGAGAAATACCAATTATTACTTTTGAAGAAATATTTTTTTTGACTAATCATTTAAGTAATGGAACTATAAAAAAAATATAAACAATAAAAAAATTATTATATTCTCTAGACAACCAAATTTAAAAATATTCAAATGATTTTTTAAAAATTAAAAAAATCCTAAACAATTTTTTTCGAATGTTATTAAATGCCCTTCAACAATATTTTTACTTTTTAATTTTTTGTTAACTTTAAAAAATTATAATAAACAAAATAAACATTTACATAATATAATTGAATCATAAGAAGAAAACATTTTAAAGTTTCTCATTCACTTTCTGGACTCGCTTTTTTGCGGACCCTGCAAATTATTCAGTGGATGCGATTCTGGTGAATGATCCATACAACCTTCAATATTCATGATTCAGTCACTGCATAGCACTAATGAAAACTTTTTAACAAAAAACTAAACTGACGAAATACGGAACTGAAAAGTAAAAAATAAAATAAAACTTCTTAGTCTCATTAACTAAGCTCCTGAACTAATGTAAGTAACTAATTTTGAGTCGGCGCCAAACAAACAAGCAAATGAATTAGGTAAGGCATAAAATGATGGCATCGAGCTGCGCGGTGACATTCTGATAATTTTTTTGAAGTAATTCAATGATCTTCGTTGATTGTTCGTTTGGCGCCGACTCAAAATTAGTTACTTACATTAGTTTGGGAGCTTAGTTATTGAAACTAAGAAGGTTTATTTTATTTTTTAATTTTCAGTTCCGTATTTCGTCAGTTTAATTTTTTGTTAAAAACTTTCAATTTTTAAATTTTTTGTGGCTGAAATCTACTAATTACTACCTACTTGTTTTTTTATTACTTCCAAAATACTTACTTACCCACCTTACTTCAACTATCACCAGTTAAATAATATGATTATCTACTTTTACTATTTGTTGTAATATAAATTATTTTTGTTGTTCTGGTTAGTTTATTTCATTACTTTGTATATCTTTCCATCCTCTCATAGAATATAATGATTGTGACGGATGTAGAAGAACGAAAATAATGACATTAGCGATCTGTCGTTGTCAACTAGATATGTGTGCCAATGTTCACAAGTGAAAAATCAATTATCCCCTATTTTCCTACCCGTAAGGGTGGATAATTCCATTCGAAATCCAAATATGATCAACTTGAGGTATACCCTATCTATTGAAAAAAAACATCCAAATCGAAGAACCCAGTACAAAGTTATGCCTGATAGAATCGGTTAACGGACCAGAATTCAGAGAGTGAGTGATCAATATCCTTCATTTTGCTACCCTTAGGGGTGGATTTCATCTTTTAAATTCAAATGGGACCAACTTCGGAGTACACAATATCCACTGAAAAATGAATTATCGGAATCGGACGTCTCAGTAAAAGTTATGCGTGGTCATACATAAAAAAATATAGGCGTCGAATAGAGAACCTCCTCCTTTTTGGTTTCGTCGGTTAAAAATTGTAATTCACATGAAAATGGCGTATGTTCGATAGGCTGCATTTGTTACTTTTTCTAGAAAAAATCAAAAACGCTTCATTTTGGGTATGGTGTACGATACATGAATCAGAATCACGAGACGAATCCAGAAATGTTATGAAAATATATTTTAGTTGGATTCCAGCATCTAATGAACGCAACTTACCTACCGTCTACATTTCACTATTAGACTACTTTTTTATGTAAATTTTTTGGAGCTTAAGGTTAATGTTGGCCCTGATGGAGGGTTGGAACGGCACTACCCAATCTTCTAACCAGTTCTACTAAAAGAAGACTCAATACAATAATTTTTGTTTGAATTATAACCTGAAAACCATGCATCTCAGTGCAGGCAAGTTCAAATTACTTCTGGAAGTTTAGAACGCTATTTTTCGGAACCCGCTCATCGAAAAATAATAAGCCCATCGAAATGATATGCCACTCGACCCCCCTTCCTATTTCAGATTCTAAGGGTAACATCTACTCCTCCAAAGGGGTTGAACCACGAGGGCTACAAATATTCATTGGAAGTGCCCCCCTTGAAAATAAAATTGACTTGTTTTTTCGATTCCTCATATTATTTACTGGAAGGAAGATATTAAGGGTGGGAAGTTTTCAAATTAGCACCCTGTATATACCTGAAACAGTTAATAGTGAATATTGCTTGAAGTTTGATTTACATGGCACTAATGTAACGAAAAAAATTACCAGCCATTTCAATGAGAATGACCGGTACTTAAATGTAGACAAGACAACTTTATATAGATTTCATAAGAAACTGAATACATGTAACCCAATGGAAATCAAAGTGAATAACAGGCCTTTATCCAGCTCTAATGGCACAATTCATTTTCTAGGGCTTTATATTGATGAGCACTTTGACTGGGAAGCACAATGAGGACATATTATTTCTGAACTTCACTCAATGAATTGTTTAGTCAGGAACATGCGTACTATTTTAACAAGAAATTGTTGATAACTCTTTATTCCGCTCATATTGACTATCAACTGAGATACGGCATTTTATAGTGGGGTATGTCAACTAGGTGCTCTGAGGTATTTATAGCACAAACAAAATTGTTCGCTGCATAGCAGGAGTATCTAGCTCTCACTCATGCAAACAATTGTTTCCAAACTTTGATATATTGACGTTACCATGTGTGTATACAGTGCTTCTCAAAAGTCCCCTCCCCCCTCTTATTTTTGGAACGATTATACATAAACAAGTGAAATTTGGAAACTGAATATTAAAGGTTGTAAACTTCCCTACTAGTGATGACAGATGGTGAAATCGTCAAAGATGACGTCACAAGGTCATTGTGACCAATAATTTTAAATGGAACCCTACGGCAGGCGACACCTCTTTTAAAAGGTATCAAAAAAACCTATTCAACGATACTACATTTTGTTTGTGTTTATGGCAGTTTTGGCAACTCGCTTTAAAAAAACGCAAAGCTGTGATTAATTAAATCAGTTAATACCAAAATTCCAAATTCAAGCTCCGCCTCTGGATAGTTGTCAAATAAGCCGACCTTTTTGTTAGTCTCCCTAATTCGACTTTTTTTGTAATTGTCAAGTTTTTGTACATTTAATAATTTGTGTATTGTTGATCGAACGTTTAACTGTTTTAGCAGCTTTTGGTACTTTTAATATTTTTGTACATTTTAATAATTTGTTAAAATGTTGTGAGCCGAACGTTTGAGTGCTTCGAGAAGCAAAATGGTACGTGCTTTAGGTGATAAAGCAGCAGCGATCCTAATTCTTGGTGAAACTGGACAAAATATTCATGCAGCAGAACGCATTTTTAATGAGAGGTTTCCCGATCGCCCCGTTTCGAGGACTTATCTAAGGGAGCTTCTTCGTAAGTTTGAAACAACGGGTAGTATTAATGATGCGAAACGATCTGGCAGATCACAAATTTCTGATGAGAAAAAAATTGATATACTGGCAGAAGTAATAGTTAATCCTACTTCTTCAACAACTCACGTTGCATCTACCTGTGAAGTCAGTCGAAGTACAGTACACAGGGTATTGAGAGAAAAACAAATTTCATCCATACAAATTAAAAATGGTTCATCAACTCTCAGACGACGACCCAGACCGGAGACTAGAATTTTGTGAAAATATGCAAACTAAAATTAACCAACAGCCAGACTATGTCAAAACAATCTGTTTTAGTGACGAAAGTACTTTCTATCTAAATGGAAATGTAAATACACAGAATGTGAGGTATTGGAGTGACGCAAATCCTCACCTGTTCCTTGAAACACATACCAAATTTCCCCAGAAGGTGAATGTTTGGGCAGGTATCCTGGGAAACCACATCGTTGGGCCTCTTTTTTTAAATACTAATTCAACTGGTGAGGTTTATCTGGAGCTGTTGCAAAACGCAATAGAACCGTTAACATTCCAACAGGATGGTGCTCCTTCACACTATTACGGTGCAGTAAGACGGTATTTGGATGAGGAGTATCGTGGTAGATGGATTGGACGACGAGGTTCAACTGAATGGCCAGCTCGATCACCGGACCTCACACCTTTGGATTTTTTTCTGTGGAGGAACCTTAAATCGAAGGTTTACGCCACTGAACCTGACGATATTGACGTTTTAAAACAACGTATTGTTGCAGAATGTGAGGCTGTTTCCGCAGACACATTTGCAAAAGTACGAGAAGAGTTTAAAAATAGGATATTTCACTGTCAGGAAGTAAATGGAGGTCACTTCGAGCAATTTATTCAAGTAGATACTGATTCTCAAATCTGTAATTAATATCATACTGAATGGAATTTAAATTTTAATGTTTACTAATGGCCTATTAAAACTGCCATAAACACAAACAAAATTAGTATCATTGAATAGGTTTATTCGATACCTTTTAAAAGAGGTGTCGCTTGCCGTAGGGTTCCATTTAAAATTATTGGTCACGGCCTTGTGACGTCATCTTTGACGATTTCGTCATCTATCATTACTAGTAGGGAAGTTTACAACCTTTAATATTCAGTTTCCAAATTTTACTTGTTTATGTATAATCGTTCCAAAAATAAGAGGGGGAGAGAGGACTTTTGAGAAGCATGTATATATGTTTTCCGAAACAAAAATAAATTCACTCCTAATGATGACGTGCACAATTATCATACGAGAAAAAAAATATATACATTTTCGACTGGTCCGTTTAAGGTTGAGTAATCAATCTCCAAATTGCATTGGGCCCAGATTATTCAATAATCTTCCAACTCAAATAAAGTTTGGTAATAGTTTACATGTTTTCAAAAAATCATTGAAACGGTTTCCCTTAGAACAAATGTTACTACTTAGCATCCGAGTATCTAAATGGTTGTATGTGATCTGTAATTGTTTTTATATTTTTTATGTTTTTAAGTTAGTCTGTATATTTTTATATTTTATTAGTCCAGTGCTGTGACAACTTTAAATACAATTTCAGGATTGTCAATTAAGAAAAAAATTTAAAAAATTAGTCAAGTTCAATAAAAGTCTAATGACTCTTTTCTGGGCTACGAATTCTCTATTTATTTCAGTTGCTCCTCCCCATAAAACGATATTATAAAACTGATTGTATTTTTGGGTTCTGGGGACCAAGATCGAAGAGGATGTAGCAACAATCTTCGAAAGTTGTGTTGTGGTGACTCAGGAGGTAGTATTTCTATTGAAATCTTCCTGAAAGAGTTCTGATATCACTTTGTTTGATACTCATTTGGTGATCTGAATTGAAATCAAAGTATCTGTGAGTGTGTGTCTCTTCCCTAGAAAAATTCTCCGATTAACTTGGATTAGAGAAAAGGAGCAGTGAATTCCGAAACATAATCAATAAAAATAAATGTTGTGTTCATTATTTTCAATATTATTTTTGTTCAGAATCTGATAAAATTGTGATCCAATAGTAATTTTTGTCGGAGTATATTTTTTTTGTTGAATGTTTTAACAGTACGTTACTGATATATTGGAAATTTTCTTAGTATATTTCTGACTGTAGTATACCAAATTCACTAATTTTTCCTTCTTGTTCACATAACTGAAATTTTTTATATCCAGGAGGTAGGAGAGCCCGAAAAAAATTAAAATTAATATTGCTATACCTTCTAAAAAAGGTAGCTGTTATTTATAAAGTAGCATGCATGTGCTAACCTGACGATCAATTTCAACATGAATGTATATTATCATTACTGAAAACTGAGGTTAATCACATTCAAACAACATGGAATTATATAACGAAAAAACCTACGAATATGGAATGCCGCAAAGTTTTCCAGAAACCCTGAATTTCCGTCCGGAACAGTTGAACAGCATGAAAACACTAAGCACGTGTTCGTCTGCCGAAAATCTCTTGCGATATGCAGGATGCAGGAAAAGCCGAGCTCGCGTCGCTACTGCATGTTTCCCCTCACAAATTCGGTGATATACAGAAAAGAAGCGTTTCGGCGACAACGCGCCTGCGTACGCTCTATTAATAACGATATTTACAACAGAATGATTTCTTTATTGTTCCTGTAATTGTCGAAAGTCGGTTTCATTCACTTCGTTTCAGTATGTTGACGAATCGCTTCACACAACAACCCACGCGTTTGAGTGAATGAACCATGATGTTATTTGAAAGAAAAACATGATTTTCACACCTGAAAATTGTTTTGGAAGACAAATAAGAATAATAAAATTTGCTCCAATACGTTATTACGTGTTAAGGTTGATTTCACAGAAATACTGTTAGTACACTTGATAGAAATTTCAGTTCGCCTCCTTCGAAAATTATGGTTGAAATGTCATTCGATTGGGAATGGCATCTAGAAACTTTTTGACAAAATTCAAGTGACGCTCAAAAAAAAAAATACAAAAGTTATAAACAATTCAGTAAATAAAAAAGGTTAATTTAAAAAATCAAAAAATCCAACTGCGTAAAAAGTGTACTTTAAAAAAGATAAAAACAAGATGACCAGAAAATATTATGTTTTAAGAGTTAAGACTTAATACTGTAAACAATATCACGCAGTCGGAGGCAATAATATATCAAGGATTAAGAACCAGAACGACGTAACAGAAAACAATGCCGAAATGAGTTATCAGCGCTAAGTTACTGTGCTAATTTATGTCTGACTTAACAATATTCTGTTATATTTCTTGAGTGCCAAAACAACGAATCAGTTTTTACGTTAATTCGATTTTTATGAAATATAAGAAACTAAGAGCTCATTTAATGTAACACATTGTTACGTTCAAGTAGAAGTTATCAACAAGTACGATTTAGGACCCAATTGACGTAACTTTGTTTTTAACCGACGAAACCAAAAAGGAGGAGGTTCTCTATTCGACCCGTATATTTTATGTTTTTCCATCATATTTTTTTATGTATGATCACGCATAACTTTTTACTGAGGCGTCCGATTCCGATAATTCTTTTTTCAGTGGATAGGGTGTACTTAGACTTTGGTCCCATTTGAATTTAAAAGATGAAATCCACCCCTAAGGGTAGCGAAATGAAGGATATTGATCACTCACCCTCTGAATTCTGGTCCGTTAACCGATTCTATCAGGCATAACTTTGTACTGGGTTCTCCGATTTGATGATTCTTTTTCAATATAATAGATATATTTGATTTGAAAATTATACCTAGGGTGGAAAATGGGATATTGATCGACTCACCCTAATACTGGTCGTACGATTTGAAGGAAACTTTATGATTTGGAGATTTTTCTTAATTGAAAAATATTTGATTTCAACAGAAAACCTTCGGTGAAGCTAATTGATCATAGTATTCACAACATACGTAGTTGACTAATGACAGATCACTACTGACATTATTCTTGTTCCGTCAAAATCAGTATATTTTATGAGAGGATGGAATGATATACAAAGTAATGAAATAAACTAACTAGAACAACGAACATAATTTATATTACAACAAATAGTAAAAGTAGATAATCATATTATTTAACTGGTAATAGTTGAAGTAAGGTGGGTAAGTAAGTATTTTGGAAGTAATCAAAAAACAAGTAGGTAGTAATTGATAGATGTTAGCCACAAAAAATTGAAAAATAAAAACTTCTTAACAAAAAATTAAACCGACGAAATACGGAACTGAAAAGTAAAAAATAAAAACTTTTCAACAAAAAATTAAACCGACGAAAAAATCAACTGAAAAGCAAAAAAAAACCTTAGTCTAAATGATAATTGAGCTCCTAAACTAATGTAAGTAACTGATTTTGAGTCGGCGCCAAACAAACTAGCAATTGAATTAGGTGAAGCGTAAAATGATGGCAGCGAGATGCACGACTGCGTTTTGATGACTTCTTTCATAGATAATTATATTCGATAATTGTTTGTTTGGCGCCGACTCAAAATCAGTTACTTACATTAGTTTAGGAGCTCAATTATCATTTATACTAAGAAGGTTTATTTTATTTTTTGCTTTTCAGTTGATTTTTTCGTCGGTTTAATTTTTTGTTAAAAATTTTCTTTTATACAAGGCATAGAATGGCAAAAGTTTCTGTTGTTGTGACCCTCATACCTCGCATTGTTTTACCTATAGCATTACATTATAATAAATATGTCCTAAAAATAATATTTTTTTATTCCAATACGTTATGCTGATTCCTAGATTGTAACTATTTCGTAAGAGCTTAAACGACATAACATCAAATACAAAAAAATGATATTACGGAAACCTTAATACTTTTCGTTTTTGTAAAAGGTATTGTCGAAAGTACAATAAGGGAAGAATACAATAATGTATTCGAAATTAGAATCAATACAAGGCATCATAGCAAACCTTGATGATGTATATTTTTCGACATATTTTTGGTTCTCCTGAACATTTAAGAAATTTCTGTTACGTCGTTATGGTTCTTAACCCTCGATATCTTCATTGTTAAATGCGTGAGATTGTTTACAATATTACGTTTAATAGTTAACATAATTTTCTGACAATATTTTCTTGTCATCTTGTTTCCATCTTTTTTAAAGCGATTCACACGATCAATGGCATTCTAGATCGAAAAATAAAAATTGGAATAAAAATGATTTTATTTGTCAAATATTGACAAGTGAGATGTTGTTGGAATCAGAATGTCATTCTCGATCGAAATAAGTAACAATATATAGGATGTCCCATTTGAAAATCGAAAGTTGGGGTCATTTCCGGTCAAACCGGAAGGTACGGCAGAGCAAGTAGATATGTCAAAAAATTTAAATTGATTTAAAATACACAACTTCCAAATTTCGTTTCTCTATATTAGAGAATCACCCGGTATACATAGGACCAGTTTGTTTTGGAAACAAATATTTTATTATATGACATACATACACAGTGTGAATAAATTATTTTCAGCCATATTTTTTTCAATTTGAACATTCCTCAGTGTATGTACTTTAATGATCAGTACCTAATAAAAAAAATCAATTCCTCAATACCTTAAAGGTATTATGATGATTTTTTTTTAATTCTAGCACACTAGCACATAACTAATTCTGTATATTGTTTAGGTAGAATTATCGTAAATTTTATTACAAACTCTTATCAGTATATTTTTTCAGGCTAGTTGGGCAGGATAATATTCAGGAACCAGCTGGAATAAAGAGGTTAACTAGAACTCTTACTACTACACCATCATCAAATAAACTATACAATATGTAAACTAATATACTCAATAATAAAAAAAATCCTGCGGAGTGCCACAAGGGTCTGTTCTCGGCCCATTGCTCTTTTTACTGTATGTCAACGATTTGGCAAATATGTCTATGGTGAAAATTTTACAATCTTCGCAGATGACACGTCCATTCTTTGGCATAACAGGAAACTAAATACACTGCAGAACAATATTGAACATGATCTGAAAGAAGTTGAAAAATGGTGTGATGCAAACCTATTAATATTTAATGTCTCCAAAACTAACATTTAACTTTCAAATGCAACATTAGAACTCATTTTTCTTAATAACCAAATCATTGAGTCCAAACAAGTGAAAAAATTTTTAGGTCTACATATTGATAAAAATTTGAAATTTGATAATCACATCAATTATTTGTGCAAAAAGTTATCATCAAATGCTATGCCATTAGAATCATCTCCAGTTCTATCAACCTCAATTCAGCTAGAAACGCCTATTTTGCACTATGTGAATCCCACTTACGTTGTGGTATATGTTACTGGGTTACCGGCTCCCAAAATATTATTAATCCTGTCTTCACACTCCAAAAGAGACCTCTCAGATATATTTGTCAAGCTGGAGTCAGAGGTTCCTGTAGAGCTCTCTTCAAAACACAAGGAATTCTGCCTCTGGCATGCCTACTCATCTTGGAAACAGTCTGTTTGATCCGTAAAAAACACTTGAAGAACATTATGTCTCAGTCAGTCTATGCAACCCGCCTTACTACTAACATCAGTCTTCCTATCCCCTAACAACACTAAATAAGAATTCAATTATCTATAATGGAAAACATCTATTCAACCATCTTCCACCCAAAATATGTGTCTCAAACATTTCTGGAACCGATCATTTTCCAATCGAAACATTTCGTCTTTTGACTCGGACACATTCCTGAAACATGGCAGAAACCAGAAATGACCTAGGCGTGAAATGTTTCACGAGGAATGTTTCAGTGAAACATTTCTGATGCATAACATAAGCGAATATGAATACATAAAAACACATATCTGAAACATTGCTGAAACCAATCAGTTTACGTGTCATCTGACACGTTTCTGGAACATGGTAGATACAAAACATATCCTATGTATGATGCATGAAAGGAAAGGAGCTCAACATAAATTTTTTTCAATTTCTGAATCGACTCTCATGAAATGGATGTGAGAAGGTAGTGTGCAATGCCAAAAAAACAGGTAGGATTTCATCATGCTTCATTAGTCATACAACAGTATTCAGTCATACAATATAAAGACTGCTAATTATTTGTTTCCTTTCCTCTTATATCTAAGGGCTGCTTGGCGAAACCATGTTGAGGTGACCTCTCAGTCACTTCTTTGTCAATCCATATTTGTATCATCAGTGAAATAGCTGTAAATAAAAATGCAACTCATGAAAATATAATGATTAAAATTACAAACAGATGTAGGTCCAAGATTGGTCCATTGAATTTTCAATCCACACAAGTATGGCAGTGAAGAATTGTCTAGAATTAATTTGACAATATAATATAGCCATTAACTGATATAATATAGCCAATCGCACTGTCTGATAATTCATGTAGTGTATAATACAACAATAGACGATCCAGACGTGGCTAGTGAAGAATTTGATGATGTGTTGCAGCAGTGGTATCCCAATGTGTACCCTTGAATAGAAACAGGCGCCGCACTTATCCACATTGGTATACCACGAACATAATTAATAACATTAAAATGAAATATCATCACTCTCATATGTATAAAAAAACGAAGCACTTGTTCCATCTCGAGAAATTGAAGAACCTACGTAGGACTATAAAAAAGGAAATAGCCGCGGCATATAAAACCTTCATCGAGAGGTCCGAAAACAATTTGAAATCCAACCCTAATAGTTTCTGGGCGTTTATTAATTCAAAGAAAAATAAAACTCGAATTCCGGGCCAAATGATTTTCAACGATATCACTCTTTCTACACCAAAGGAAATTGTTGACACATTTGCTACATATTTTAGTAGTAACTATACCGCCAATGATAATAATAGTCAACATGAACTATCAGATACCCCAAACAATTTCAGTTTACCGCTAATTTTGAAAAACATTAGTACTGAAGAAATTTTAAAAGCATGAAAAAATTAAAAAACCGAATGTCTAGCGGACCTGACGGTATTCCTGTCAAAGTTGTCAAAAAGCATATAACTCACCTATGTCGACCCCTACAAATAATTTACAATAAAATGTTACATACTGACCGATTTCCTAAACTATGGAAAACCTCACGCATTTGCCCTGTTCATAAGTCAGGAAAGGCAAATGATATTACCAACTACAGACCAATTGTTCTGATATCAGTCTTCTCAAAACTTATTGAAATCATCCTGTCGGATCTAATTTATAATAAAATTTCCAGATCTCTCTCGGAATTCCAACATGGATTCATGAGAGCACGAAGCACTGTTTCGAATCTATGTACACTTACTCAATATGTTTCGAAATCCTTAGATGATAAAAATCAGGTGGACGTCATTTATACTGACTGAGTAAGACGTTCGACAGAGTTTCCCATGAATTACTTCTGAGAAAACTAAGTCGATTCGGAATTTCTGCGAAACTCCAAAACCTTCTGAAATGTTACCTCTCGAACAGAAATGTGTTTGTTGAATATGAAGGGAAAAAAAGCTTTGAGTTTATTGCCTGTTCTGGGGTGCCGCAGGGCTCAAACCTGGGGCCACTCTTATTTCTTATGTTTGTAAACGACATTTGTGACTCCATAAAATCAAAAAAACTTCTTTTCGCAGACGATATGAAACTTTATAAAGACATTCGAGATCCTACGGACTGTACCACATTACAACACGACATAAATAATTTAGTTGAATGGTGTGACTCGAATAACTTACCACTGAACATTAGCAAATGCAAAATTATGACATACTCACGTAGATCTCCAATTGTCCACAATTATTTATTGAAGGATACCATCATTACGAGGGTATCTGAATGTAGGGATCTAGGAATAACGTTTGACGCGAAATTAACGTTTTCGTCACACATAGAGGATACCACAAATAAACCAATGCGTCTTCTAGGGTTTGTTATACGAAATTACAAAGAATTCAAATCACTAGAAGCAATAAAATGCATATTTTTTGCTTTGGTGAGATCGAAATTGGAATACGGCAGCCAGATATGGAACCCGCATTATACAAAATACAGTGACAAACTAGAAAATGTTCAACGTAGATTTCTGAAATTCATGTATCTGAAAGTTCATGGTTCTTCTTTCATTCATAAACTTATACACAATGAAATCGATTGATCAACATCACTATCTTTATTTAACTTCAATATTCCTCGTTTAGCCTCTAGAACGAATCTTACCTTTCGTATTGATGTACCGAATTCCCAACATCATTTCTATAATTGTCTAAATCATATGTGTAGATGTCTAAACAATCTTCCCTCAGTGGATATATTCTTTTCAAATGCATCCCAATTCAAACAAATTTTATATAGGCTTATCTCGAATTGAAATGTAAGTTCAGAAAGTATTGTTACTCATCAGTTATTATTAACATATAAATCTAGAATAAGTATACTGTGTTACACAAATTTCACGTTATATACTCCTATAATTGGACTCTTTTGTCGGTTGGATGTATTACTACTATAAATAATTTTAAAAAATACAAAACATTATTAACAAGCTTCTCATATAAAAACAGCATGCACACTATAGATGCACACAAATAAAAATTCAAGAACATATCAGAGTTCATGAATTCCGCCACATTTTATTTAACCTTCAAATTCATAATTTGCATTTCTGTATTGAAACTGTAACCTATAACTAAGGATCGTATATCAATCATTTACATACCTGTTGATATTTCTGTCGATTATTTATAGTCATAAAACATTGAACTAGAGCTTTTAAATTGAAATTCACGGCCATGCAATACCAAACCAAAGTACCAAACAAAAGAGTCACAAGACACAAAATGGCCAGTCCAGTTGGCGTCGTTGGCGTTGGCCGATGAGTAAATGTCGGAATGTCCTCATTGGTCACAACTGATCACGTGATACGCTAGAGCCCGGTGGCCTGACGGAACAATCATAATAGCGCGGGTTATTTGAATACTTCTTTGTAGGTATATTTTTATTGTGTCAGAAACATAACTTCCCTTTCAGTTATTTTATTGGAAATATTTGGATGATTCAGATATATGTATTTTGGTAAAATGTTTTATCTGTGCATTTGAAACATTACAGACACACTGCTCCGCACATGAAATGTTTACGATATATTTCTGGAACGTATCTTTTGAATGTCTCAAATGGTACCTATTACGGTTCCGTTGACATGTTTCAGACACCTTATGTGTTACTGGGCACCTACTATAAAAACATTGGAAGGAGAAAATAAATGTCGAAAAGAAGTGAAAAAACTGCTGCTCCAACAAGTATATTATGATTCGAATGAATACTTCATGGACAACCTCATAGCTCACTCCTAAATATACTGGAAACTTTATTATATATTATAAACTATTTTAATGTGTTGTCTAAATTGTTTTTATGCTTTATGATAAACTGTACTATGATCTTTTATATATAACTTTAACATTACGTATTTACTGCATTGAATTTTATCCTTTTTTTATGTATCTCAGTTTTAGGCAAGCTTTGTCAACATAATTGATATTATATGACAATAAAGCATTTCTAATTCTGATTCTGAATTGTCAAAGCAAAAACTGTTCATGAACTCTCAATTTGCGGAAACTGAATATTAAAAAAGATTAGCTCAATGCAGCATTGGTATTCGTCCAATACATTGAATAGATGCACGATTTGTATGAGCAGGATGAATTTGAAGACATATCGCATGTCGCCGGACAATATTTGCTTGGAAGGAGCTCTAAATAAGCGGCCTATGTGTGTTTGAGGACCCGATAACCATTGTTTAAACTTCGTTTCCAGTAACCTGTCGGTTGATTCCGATCGTGGCCATTTATAACTTGCACCACGATAACAACTCGAAGGACTCGAAACACTAAACTCGTGAAACTGTGATCGAACAGAAGCCACAAAGTCATTTCCATTCGTAATCAGATCATGATTACCGCACCTGCTCGTATCATGTGGATAGTGTTTCAATTCAGCTAATTTCGAATTAAATTGGAATGCCAAATACAGCACGAGATTGTAGATACGAGGGCAGGTTGAGAAATAATCGGACTAGGCAAGGACTGGCACAACCAATATCTAAGCAATGCTGGTATCCTTCAAATGTCTTGTGTCAAATTTTCTACCAGCTGCGTCATTTAGTTTATACAGTGCGGTCCATAGGTATGGAATAAATTCATTTTTAGCGTTATTATGTATTTGTTTAAAAAAAAACATACATTGAAATTTCCTTTCTCATCTACCAGAATTTTATCATCTGCACGTTTTCGGAACCAACCACCATTTTGTAGTAAAATACTCTCATTTTCATTAAGAGATAAATATTTTTTTTTATTGGTGCCCCTTTTTACCCATTTAAAGCACGCCTCAGCGTGTTTAAATCGAACTTTAAAAACGCGCGTTTTTAAAGGTAACCATGACAACATCAACAAATCGAGAAACGTGAAGTCTAAATGACAAATTTTTATTATTGATCTGACAGGAGTACCTTGTAACGTCAAAATATTACTCACAATTCGTTCATTTATATGTGCTCCTCCATCCATTTGATGAACTTTTCATATTCTTTTTTATATATATCACTGGATTTTCGCGGTATTAACCGCGATTCTGCCTCACTATTCAAAAAATCGATATTAGAATAATTCATTTTTGAGCTCTGGTGACAACAAATATTGATCTTTGGTAACAAATTGCAAATGAATGTTTTTCTCATTTCCATGACAACGAAAGGTATACTGATGTCACATCACGAATTCAACCTTCTTGCATTATTAGTTCTTATTTCTATTATTTGTAGTAATAATACCAGTATATATGATTTCAAAGTGCACCAATAAAAAAAAATAACGTAAAGTATTCGTGGATAACTGGTCTTAAAAACACTTGCTCTATTTCGAGCACTCCGGCTGCGCCGTCGTGCTTTTGGGGCATGTTCAATTGGATCATACTCAAAGTACCCGTCAACTAGCTGAAGCCTCAGGAGTCTCCCGTTCATCCATAATACGGATTTTAAAAGCGTACAAATTTCATCCGTACAAAATTAAATTGGTACAGGAACTAAATGAGGATGATCCTGCTCGAAGGCTGCAATTTTGTGAACAAATGAGCCAGCGTTTAATTGAAGATCCGCACTTATTGTTTAACATTTGTTTTACCGATGAGTGTACATTTTATTTGAATGGAGCTGTGAATAGGCATAATTGCCGTTACTAGGATGACAGTTACCCACATTTATTCCGTGAGGTTCATACCCAATACCCTCAAAAAATAAACGTCTGGTGTGGCTTATTAGGAAGTCATATCATAGGACCACTTTTCATTCCTGGAAATTTAACTGGTGAAGTCTACCTAAACATGCTTGACGATGCAATTGATCCTTTCATAACACAGATAATAGAAGACGACCAAAATCATGATGCCGATCGGCTTCATTTCCAGCAAGATGGAGCACCTCCGCACTATGCTGCTCCTGTAAGATAACCGGTTCCGAGGACAGTGGATTGGAAGGAGAGGCCCAATTGAATGGCCTGCCAGGTCACCTGATTTATCGCCTCTGGACTTTTTTCTATGGGGACACTTGGAAAATAAATGTTTTGCTACGAAGCCCGAGTCCATAAAAGATCTTCGCCAACGGATTACAGCACAATGCAGAAGCATAACACCTGATATGCTACAAAATGTTAGAAATAGATTTGAACAAAATCTGTATTATTGTATGGAAGCAAGTGGGTCACATTTTCAACACTTGTTGAAGTAACGTTTTAATAAATCAATTCAACAGCTTGTTTACTTTTTTTACACAGCACTGTTACAAGTAACAAACATTGAAACGTAAGTACTACTAATTGTAAATGTTTTGATTCTTAATAACCAAAACTTATTTGTATTTTTCATTAATACCAAAATTATCGGGTAACTGTTCTTAAAGCCGTTTTCGCATTAACTGTTCGAATAAATTTCAATAAATAGGGTATCATTAGAAAGATAATTTTGTGCCCGTTCAAATGATATATCCCTCGACCCCACTTTCCATTTAAAATTTTAGGGTTGTGACACCCCCTCGCTAGGGCGTTAAAGGCACAGGTTGAAAAATATGTCTAAAATGTGTCCCCCTCAAAAGCAAACTCCACGTGTCCGAGCATTTTTGCTTTCAATTCTAAACAAAGGAGAAAAGCTAGGTGCATACTTTTCGTTGGACCACTCTGTATAAGCATCCAAGTCTTGAATAGGAATTCTTATTTCATCATTATGTTTAATCTCACTACTAATATAGGGTTGATATGTGTGAAACTGATAATCCTCAATCGTATTATCACTGAATGGTTGTCCTGTGATATGTAATATGTCCATTATATCAAAACTTTTGATCCTAACGACTAGAGAAATTGTATATTGTCTGATGTGAGTAATTTGGCCAGTTTTCGTGATACTGTGTTTCTCTACACTTTCAATTTTCCTTTTATATGATTGTCTCGGTGTTGACTTTTCAAATCTCCAAACCATTTTTAATCGATATTTTTCCTCAAATGTAAGCGGATTGTCACTTCTTCGTTCCGAAAATCAATTTCAAATTTTGATCAATAACTTTGACTGTGATGTTATTGCTTGTCTTGATGGTAACTGGGAAATACAAGATATTTTGGGGACTCTCTACTATTTTATACTCTCGTGGTACGCTTGGAAAAAATTGATGATTGACGTGTACTGGCTCTCCATTCACAAACGAACCCATTGCAATATTACAATCGATACAAATCGTATTTACTGAAAGGATTTTTACTTCATGATCTGATGTATAGATATCAGTCGCATAAAGAATTCTCTTACCGAATCCTAATACTTTTCCTATAGAATTATCACCCGTAAAATTCATTTTTGTATTCGTTTTAATGGTTACTTTGGATGTGAACCAATTTGGTGTTATTTTCGCAACACTTTCTCCATCACTATTGCTCATTTCTTCAGTTAGTAGGTTAATAATATCGATTATATCATAAAAACTATCAGGAATGATATATTGGAATTGGTCGACGTCACCCCATACAAAGACATTGTTAGATTTCGTAATATTTGGGATTACATTAAATGAATCAAAATTTGCTAAACCTATCTCATATTCGAAATTCTCATCCAAATATAGTGGTGGGTTAAAATCATAACTCAGTATGGAGGATGGATTACTTAAAGTGAAAGTATAAGACATATTTTTCCAATGGTTGTTTATTGATGAATGACTAAAATACATCAATGGAATTGCTTATATTTCTACTGTTAATTTGACAATTTCCAATATGAAAATATTACCCCCTTCTTGCACCTCCTCTGAATTATGAGCATCCCCTCAGAAATTTCAAATGAGAAGAGGGTCGTGTGGCACCTTGTTCGAAAGAGATTTTCATGCTCTGTTCAGCAATATTAGGTTTTTCAAATTTGGTGCAATCATAACTAAGCAAATTTATTTTGAAAATGTAAAATTTTTATACTTCACGTAGAATGAAGGAAATAATGTCACATAATGTTTAAGAAGTATTTTTCAATTCATTTACAATCAAATTAAATGTTCAAAATGACCACCATTCACTTCTTGGCAATAAGCAAGTTGATCTGGAATTCTTGTACAACATTTTGTAGGACCTCAGGGGTTATGTTGTTAATTTCTTCCGTTATTCTAGCTTTCAAATCTGCAATATTGTCTGGTCTATTGAAATATACTTTTGATTTTGAATAAACCCTTAAGAAGTAATCGAGAGGAATCAAATCGGGTGATCTGGGCGGCCATTCAATCGATCCACGTCTTCCAATCCACCTATTGGGAAAAACTTCGTTCAAATAATCTCTAACAATACGTTTGTAATGCGGTGGAGCTCCGTCTTGTTGGTACCAAATTGATCTATCTATTGCATTTAGATCATCAACATCAGGAAAAAGTATTTTCAATGTAGGCTCTAAAAAGTTCAGAAAAAAATATAGATAAACCTCACCATAAACTGTGCCTTCAAAAAAATGAGGGACCACTAATTTTGTTGTTAATGATACCAGCCCAAACGTTAATTTTTTTAGGATATTGGGTGTGAGCCTCACACATCCAAGGAGGATTTTCTTTACAGTTTTGTCTATTAACCGTTCCATTTAAATGAAAAGTAGCTTCATCGGAAAAAACAATTTTGTTTATGAACTGCAAATCTGCTTCCATTCTGTCCATCATCAGTTCACAGAATTATAGCCTTCTATCAGGATCATCATCATTTAACTTTATGAGGATGGTATTTTTCTTTATGTAAAGCTCTCAATATCGATGATTTACTTCATCATTGTCGGCGGCAAGTTCTCTACTTGTCCTATGCGGATTTTCCTCAATCGCTAACAGTTGTCGAAGATTTTAACATAGACTGGTTGTCAGGAAACACGTACAGCAAAAGGTTAAAGGATATGGTAACTGATGCTGGGCTAGAAAACATTGTGAAGGAATGCACTCATTTCAACAGGGGCAGTGGTTCTCTCATAGATCTAGTACTCACTAATAGCGATAAACTCAAAGCAAAAGTCACCAATACACCTCAGATAACTGATCATTTTATTATCTCACTCAAATTAATAGGGACTACTTCAGAAGCAACGGCACTGAAAATTCAAAGCAGGGGAAGAAATATTGATTATGACCATATAAATCAAAGATTACAAGAAATAAATTGGAACTTTAGAATACAGAATATCGACGAAAAATATAGGAATTTTTATTCAGTCGTAAGTAATATCCTTAACGAAATTGCGCCAATAAGACAAATGAAAATGTTTCCAAAATATAAAGAGTGATGGACACAGCATGTTCAAGAGTGTACACGAAATAGGGACATCAGTTATTTTTTTTTATTTATTTATTTATTTAGCATTGCTAATACAATATCGTTTTATCACAAAGATACAGAGGTGAGGTGGGTTAGTATAAATAAATACAATATATAAGAGACATCAATGAATAAATATTAGTAGAAACTTAAAACGCTAATTGTTAGTTAATTAAAATATTAGCATCAGAGCATGATATAACATAGTTTCAAAAAGTACAGAGAAATCCCTATACCTGAACAATTCTGAGAACAAGAATAGCCTATAGAATGTGACTTTAATTACTGAAATTGATCGTTCAATATATATTGACGGATACTACTTTTAAAAATATTTATATTACGAGACAGTTTGATAAAATCGGGTAGGTTATTATAGATTACGATTCCAGCATCAAAGATACTTTTTTTCGTGCACATCAGGTTGGTTTGACGAACGTTTATGAGGTTTTTTTGACGTGTATTATATGAATGTATTTCATTGCGGAACTGTAGATTTGTAGACAAATATTCTGGTAACATATTGTTCATAAGTTTGTAAATAAAAATCATTGTACGAACCTTAATTAAATTCTTAATTGACAGCCAATTTAACTTTATTTGCATTCTGTTTACATTTTCATATCTGTTGGTATTTAGTAAGAATCTCATACATCTATTTTGCAGAATCTGTAGTTTATGAATATCTGATTCATTGCACATGAAGAGTATAGAGGAACAGTAATCAAAATGGGGTTTTATTATACTATTATATATTAATTGTTTAGTGTATTGAGTTACTGTTCTGCTAATCCTATATGCAAATCCTATTTTTTTAGTTATTTTCTTTGAAAAATAATCAATGTGCTCACTAAAGGTAAGTTTTTCATCAATAATTATACCTAGATATTTAATATGGCTCACACGTTCTAGATCTCTTCCGTCAAATTGAACATTGCAATCAATTACTTCTTGCATTTTTCGTTTGTTTTTGATTATCATGTATTTACATTTATTTACGTTGACAACGATCTTATTATTATCAAAGCAGTCGTGAATTTTTTTAAGGTGTTGGTTTAGTTTTTAGTTATAAAAAGTTCATCACAGACAAAACTCAAGAGAATTGGGAAATTTATAAACACGATAGAAATACAGCAGTGAAAGTTATGAGAGAAGAGAAACGAAAATATTTTGATAACAAAATTTTGGAAAATGAAGGAAACTCTGTTAAAATGTGGGAAACCTTAAAACTCTGTCTCTCAAAGGAATTAATAGATAATACCTTGGAGGAACTTAAAAAAGATGATGATATCACAAAAGATATATATGCAATGCCAAATTTACTAAATAATTACTATGTAGAAAGTATACAACAGCTCAATAGTGGAATAGACAGTACAGGCCCTGATTTTCCAATTTTACGAAGATATCGTGAACGTGTTTTAGATTGCTTCAAATTAATTGACTATGAAAAACTCAAAACTATTATTTTTTCTTTGCCTAACAAAGGTAGTCCAGATGATGTAAATATACATTTTCTGAAGAATTGTTTCGATAATATTGCACAGCCCCTGTTGAACCTCATCAACTCCTCTTTTGAAACTTGTAGAGTTACCAGTGATATCAAAGTATCCACAATAGTACCAATTCCTAAGGTAAAAAATTCCAACGATGCTAAAGACCTGCGACCAATCAATATGCTACCTTCAATAGAGGAAATATTAGAGAAAGCTGTATATGAGCAAATTTTTTATTTTCTGGACCAGAACGGAGTAATCAATAGTGTGCAGTCGGGTTTCCGTGCTGGGCACAATTGTGAAACAGCTTTACAGTGTGTGCTTGATGATTTCAAAAATAATTCAGATGAACATTCAATGACAGGAGTAGTTTTCCTTGACCTTCAAAGAGCTCTTGAAACTGTTGACAGGGATAGGTTGGTGAAAAAATTAGAAAGTATTGGTATTATTGGGGATGCATTGGCATGGTTGGTTGAATATCTCGAGAACCGAAGACAAAAACTTAAATTGAACAATATTCTATCTGATGAAATCATAAACGAACAGGGTGTTCCACAGGGTAGTGTACTTGGTCCCCTATTATTTTTAATATACATTGACGATGTGGTTAATAACGTTGGAATATGCTCAATTCATTTATTTGCTGATGACACACTGATTCGCTTTTCAAATTCAGAATGTACGACAGTAGTGAATATAATCAACGAAACACTAGAAAACATATTCAGATGGTGCTGTGCCAACAAACTGAAGGTAAATGCCAAAAACCAAATTCATGTTGATAGGTAACGACAAGGAATATAAAAAGTTCAAAGAAAATATGTGTGAAATAAAAATCAACAATAGTTCAATTGAGTTAGTGGATACTTACAAATATTTAGGAGTAATTATTGATAGAGATTTAAAATTCAAAGAACATGCAGACTATATAATAAAAACAATATCATTTAAAATAAACAATTTGTATAGAAGCTCCAGATTTCTCTCCATATGGTCAAAAACTATTATTTACAATACAATGATTCTTAATCATTCAACTACGGCTCTACCATACAATTTTTACTACAACAAAATGAAATGAAACGATTACAGAAATTGCAAAATCGAGCAATGAGAATAATATCATCCTGCTCTAAACGAACACCCATAAATGAAATGTTGAATACGCTTGACTGGTTACCAGTAGAAAAAATGTTACTATATCAAACACTGATCTCCATCTTTAAAATAAGAACAGGTAGTGCTCCACCATATCTGAGGGAAAAAATATCTTTCGTATCAGAACACCACAATTACTTCACCGAAATAGAAATAATTTATTCATTCCAAATGTGAAAACAAAAAAATCGCAAAATTCGGTTTTTTCAGAGGACTGAATAAGTTCAATGAACTTTCTGAGGACATGAAAAATTCACCCTCTCTTGCTGTGTTTAAAATTAAATTGAAGAGAAAACCTCGATGATGATACTTATTATTAACTTTTATTTATGTGCGTGTGTGTGTGTATATGTATATATAGTGTTGTGCTAATTACTATCTGTTTGTTATTAATGTATTTCTATGTAACTATATTTTTATTCTACTTATTTTATTTATTGACTGTACTTATATATTAGTCTTGGGCTGAATAAAGGATTCATACAACTAACTTTTTTCCTTATCCAATTCAACATTTCGACCTGGTTTCTGAATATGATTTGCGATCTTCTTCTTATTTTCGAGCGAATTCTCGATGTATGATTCTGCCACAGACGTAGATTTCCATCCACCGTGCCTTTTAATGTTGGTGATGTCGGCCAACATTGTGACTGACGACCGCCGGAAATAATGACCGGCGTAATTCTCAGGATTTGGGAGGCCCAAGTTCATAGCATTTTGCCAAAAGTATTGATTTCCACACATTGTTTAGTGTATTTTTTTCCTGATTTGAAAAAGAGAAAAAATCGCAGACTTTTATACTTTTTATAAAATTCGGGGTCACAAACCCCAAATTTTCTCATAATGTTGGTTTTTGTGTTCGGTAAGGTAATAACAAGAACATTTCTCTTGTCTTCAATATCGTCTATCGTCGTATTCATCAATTCTTCGCGACGGCATGCACCAGCGATTCCAAAAATGGTAGGCACCTTCATCAAGAGGAAGTCATTGTCCGGAGCATCAGATAAAAATTTATCGATTTCCTGTTTTTCGAAAACCTTCGATTTCCTTGGGTTCGAAAACCTTCGATTCCCTTTGGTTCGAAACCTTCGTTCGGTCTTTTAAGATATGCCATTAATTCAAAATATTTGCTTTCATCGATGAAATTTTTTTAAACAATTACATAATAACGCTAAAATTGAATTTATTCCATACCTACGAATTTATTTCATAATAATGATAATATCGTTTATTGCCAACAGTTTCCCATTTACAGAGCAATGTTACAATTAGATAGTCAATTAGTACAGAAAAAAAGAATTTGTTGGTTCAACCAAATATATTTGGTCACTCTTATTGGCTTGAACCGACTAAATAAAATCAATCCCAAAACACAGGTGAATTCGATTGATGGGATTAATATATTGCGGTGACAAAACTGATTTCTTAATGCAATGCTAACATTTCTTTGATTTGAATATATGTTCATTTATTGAAACAATCTCCAACTCATATTGAATGAACATTATATCAACACAAACATAATATTTATTTGAATAAAACAAGGAGAATAGATTGAATAATGTGAAAGTGGAAATATTGTGTCCGAAATACATTTAATGAAAGAAGCAAATTTTTGTGGCATAGTGGACAAATTATTAAATTATAGAAAAAAGCATCCTCAAGTGGGAGTCGAAACCACGACCTTATGATCTCTAGCGTTACGCTCTAACCACCTGAGCCATTCGAGGACATAGGAATCGACACACACTCGTGAATCCTTTCCTTCCATAATTTAATATTCATGTTAGAAATGAATCGAAGATCAAACATACTTATCACTGGCCGTCGGGATCCGTTACCTGTCACTCTAACTTCATCGTTATTTGACGATTTCAGTAGCAGATTCAGGAAGATGATCTCTAACCACCGTTGAGATCTAGCCAAATATATAATGTGAAAGTGGAAATATTGTGTCCGAAATACATATAATGAAAGACGGGAATTTTTGTGGCATAGTGGACAAATTATTAAATTGAAGAAAAAAAGCATCCTCAGGGGGGAGTCGAACCCACGACCTTATGATCTCTAGCCGTACGCTCTAACCAACTGAGCCATTCGAGGACATGGGAATCGACACACACTCGTGAATCCTTTCCGTCCATAATTTAATATTCATGTTAGAAATGAATCGAACTTTCACATTATATATTTGGCTAAAACTTATAAGTGAAATCGTCAAATAACGATGAAGTTAGAGTGACAGGTAGCGGATTTCGACGGCCAGTGATAAGTACATTCGATCTTCGATTCATTTCTAACATGAATATTAAATTATGGAAAGAAAGGATTCACGAGTGTATGTCGATTCATATGTCCTCGAATGTCTTAGTTGGTCAGAGCGTATGGCTAGAGATCATAAGGTCGTGGGTTCGACTCCCACTTGAGGATGCTTTTTTTCTTTAATTTAATAATTTGTCCACTATGCCACAAAAATTCCCTTCTTTCATTAGATTAAATAATATTATATTGTTTGAATTATATGCGTTAGATGGCGGAGCTTTCGCTCAACTTACCCTGACTCAGATCATGTTACCAAATAGCGAAGCCAACATAACATCGTTGCGACGCCTGGACTCAAATGTTTGGTGTAGGCTCTCATGCTCGGTGGATTAACAAAATTATTACTCATTTGAATACATATTTTTAGTGAAGGTGAAGGGATCAGCTTATTTTGTCGAATTGACATTTTATTGAATTCATCAATTCGACATAAATATTTGTTCGAATGAATATTTTTGTTGAAGCAACCAGCAAATTTCTGATCTGATTATTCGATTCAACAAAATAATTACATGGTTGAAACAACATTTCTGCCGAAACGAGTTATGAATAGAGTATTCAACAAAATAATTACATGGTAGAATCAACATTTCTACCGAAACGAGTTATGAATAGAGTTTGTCGAATAAAATATTTGGTTTGTGCAAATTAGTTTCAGTTGATTAAAACTCTAAATTTGATCCAAAACCAAGAAATAATGCTACTCTTTTTGAGATTATATTTTGTCGTGCATATACGACACTTTTATTTGTTTGGTTCAAATAAATTTTATATGATTTAACAATTTTGTTTTCTTTGTAGCACACTTTTGAAATATGAATGAAAATTACAAGTCATTTTTGAAAACCTTCAAAAATACGCACGAGATTTATTTTTAACCGACGAAACCAAAAAGGAGGAGGTTCTCTAGTCGACGCGTATATTAATTTTTTTTTATAATTTTTTTTTTATGTATGATCGAGCATAACTTTTTACTGAGACGTCCGATTCCGATAATTCTTTTCTCAGTGAATAGAATGTACTCTGAAGTTGGACCCATCCGAATTGAAAATATTAAATCCACCCCTAAGGGTAGCAAAATGAAGGATATTGATCACTCACCCTCTGAATTCTGGTCCGTTAACCGATTCTATCAGCTATAACTTTGTACTGGGACCTTCGATTTGGATTATTCTTCTTTTATCAGATAGGGTATTCCTCATAGTTGATCAAATTTGGATTTCGAATGGAATTATCAACCTTTACGGGTAGAAAAATAGGGGATAATTGATTTTTCACTTGTGAACATTGACACACATATGTAGTTGACAATGACAGATCGCTAGTGTCATCATCACAATCATAATATTCTATGAGAGGATGAAATGATATACAAAGTAATGAAATAAACTAACCAGAACAACAAAAATAATTTATATTACAACAAATAGTAAAAGTAGATAATCATATTATTTAACTGGTAATAGTTAAAGTAAGGTGGGTAAGTAAGTATTTTGGAAGTAATAAAAAAACAAGCAGTTAGTAATCAGTAGAATTCAGCCACAAAAATTTGAAAAATAAGAACTTTTTAACAAAAAATTAAACCGACGAAATACGGAACTAAAAAGTAAAAAATAAATAAACCTTCTTAGTCTCAAGAACTAAGCTCCTAAACTAATGTGAGTAACTACTTTTGAGTCGGCGCCAAACAAACAATCAACGAAGATCATTGGATTACTTCAAAAAAATTATCAGAATGTCACCGCCCAACTCGATGCCATCATTTTACGCCTTACCTAATTCATTTGCTTGTTTGTTTGGCGCCGACTCAAAATTAGTTACTTACATTAGTTTAGGAGCTTAGGTATTGAGACTAAGAAGGTTTATTTCATTTTTTACTTTCCAGTTCCGTATTTCGTCGTTTTATTTTTTTTGTTATTCATTCCACATATGCTGCAACAAAAGATGTCACAAAGGCTAGAGGGTTTGCTAGCATTACTGCACATCAAATTTGTTGGTATTTTTAACAATAAATTTGTTTGGACTCTTTTGCACAAAAAAGTGGTATGGTGTCTTTATTTTATTGTAGGAACAAGAATATCAATTTGCGACAGTAATGCAGGACAGTCAATTTTACAATTGAGTAATTCATATAAGCATAAAAAAGATGCTTGATTTCTACGTTTCTCTAAAGACACAAAGTCGAATCTAAGTAGAAAATCAAGATAATAACAACCTCTTGGAGGATAAAACCCATCAATTTTGAAGTTTAGGAATTTTAAGAATTTCTTCTGAACTTTTTCTGTACCAGATGAATATTGAATATATATGGGATTCCATATTATGGATCCATATTCTAGTTTTAATCTAACCAAACTGAAATATAGAGAGGTTATTGACAAAATGTTATTGAAATTCTCACAGTTCCTAGTAACAAAGCAATATGTACAGTATGCTGGACTGACAATAAACTTAATGCGATAATTAAATGTGACTTGATGATCGAAATGGACACCTAAATCTTCAATAGTATCAGTTCTTTCTAAACTAACATTATCTATAACGATGAAAGGAAGGAATATCGAAGGGACTGTTAAACAAAATGGAAGAAATTTAATGAACATAGCCCTCAAAGAGAAATGTTAACCGTAGACACGTGTTTCGGGCTCTCGGCCCTCGTCAGTACGGTGAAGAAGTGCAAGGATGAACAACACTTGGTAGAAAACGACAAATCAACGGAGTCAACAAACAGAAGCCAGCCGCACATTTGTGGTTTCGGTTAGCAGACCCTGCATTCCAGGGCAACACTGGACTGGAATGTCACGCAGGTAGCTATAGCTGCCTCCATGGTGACGTTGCACTTTAATAACACTCTATCACAGGGGCAAATACGGATAATTTGCGCCATCTGGAGTCAGTCGCCCGATTTCGCCACTGCGTTTGACGAGAAAGGAGGTTTTACGACCTGCCACTGGTCTCCGAACGCACAATAAAATCCTTATCTGCTCGACATATCTATCTATTCCTCCTTATATTTCCACAATTTACATCGAAAAGGAAATACGCCAAGTGAATTGAAAGTAAATATGTTCCCCAATTCTGTTAAATGTTACAGCGTTAAAAATAAATTCGATTGCTTCGAACTTTCATACCCTTTTTGTGAAACTTCTTTTATATTCGATTGAATAAGCAGACCCCATTTTGCTGTTGAAACTTTGAATGGGACGCGCATAAAATGAATACATTCCAGTGCCATCGTCTCCTTCACGTGTGGTATACTGAAAATCCGATAATATGTAGGAGACTTGTTACGAGGGCTATTTTAAGGCCCAGTTGCTTTTTTGTTATTTATTCATAAATAGTTTTGGAAAAAACAGAACCATTTTGTTCTATTATATTAACATGCTTTTATTATCTTCACATGTAACTAACAATGTAATCATATCTTACACTTCTAGTTGTCCGAGTATCGTGAAATTGGGCAGGTATTCGAAGTTCCCGTCACAATGCATTATGGATTTTTTGTTGGAGAAAAAAACAAAAAGGAGGCTCCAAGATGGCGGACGAGATTTGTGTTTATGGTCCGACTCGATTCAAAATCGGTATGTGGGGGTTCTCAGGATCGAAGATTATGAATCTTTTGTGAAAATTCATAAAAAAATCTAAATGGCGGCTTCAAGATTCAAAATTGGTATGCAGGGGTTTTCGGGGCGGAGATAATACTTTTTTTGATTGGTGTGAAGTTATCCATAGATTTCTAGCCACACATGCTGACGTAGTGGAAAATTAAAATATGTGGCTGGGTTACATATTTATCAGCACCCGGACTCTGTGGCCGGAAATATTCAACATACATATGTGATCTGGAATTCAACAGCTTTCGATATCATCATAATATCAGTCGATATGAAACCTGGAATCATGTAAATTCATATTATGAAAGGGGCCTCTTAAGATGACGTCACTTTTCTACGGAAATGTTTCTGTCACTAACAGACTTTTTGATCAGTACCAAAGAGGTGCGTTCATGAAAATTATAAGAATTATAGAATTTCAGGTTGATTACCGCAATGGAATCGTTTTTCTTGTCACCCCTTGTAAAATCCAAACCACGAAATGTGCGTTCATGAAAATAACCTCAATTATGAGGAATTTGATGATGTTCACCGTAGTGGAATCGTTTTTCCTGTCACCCTCAAGGTTTTCGAGAAAATTTTTTTTTTATCGGGCATCGTCAATTCTTGTCACCCCTTGTAAAATCCAAACCACAAGATGTGCGTTCATGAAAATAACCTCAATTATGAAGAATTGATGATGTTCACCGTAGTAATCGTTTTTCTTGTCACCCTCAAGTTTTCGAGAAAATGTTTTTTTTATTGCATCTCAATTTTTACATACCTGTAAATCAGAACCTGGTTATGAAATCATACAATTATCAAGAATGCAATGTTGATTACCGTAGTTGAATTGTTTTCCTTTTACCTAACATAAATCATACCAATCATTAAGAATTTGATGTTGTTACAGCAGGGAATCGTTTTCTCTATCACTCTCACAGTTTTCGAGAAAAGATTTGTTTTTATCGGGCATCGTCAATTCTTTACATCCTTCGTAAAACCAGAAACCCAAGATTTGCGTTGATGAAAACCATACCAATTATGAGAATTTTATGGTGATTGCGGTTGTGGAATTGTTTTTCTCTGTCACCCTCACAGTTTTCGAGAAAATGATTTTTTATCGGGCATCGTAATTCTTTACATCCCTTGTAAAATCCAAACCCAAGATGTGCGTTCATGAAAATCATACCAAATATGGAGAATTTGATGTTGTTCCTGTAGTGGAATCGTTTTTCTTGTCACCCTAAGGTTTTTGGAAAATGATTTTTTTATCAAGCATCGTCAATTCTTTACCTCACGTAAAATCAGAAACCCAAGATGTGCATTGATGAAAATCATACCAATTATAGAGAACTTCATGCTGATTGCCGTAATGGAATCGTTTTTTTTGTCACCCGTACAGTTTTCGAGAAAATGATTTTTTTGTATTATTATTATATTATATATTATCTCGAAAACTGTGGGGGTGACAAGGAAAACAAGTCAACTACGGTAATCAACATTGAATTCTCTATAATTTGTATGACTTTCATGAACGCACATATCGGGGTTCTGATTCTACGAGGTATGTGAAGAATTGACGATGCATAATGAAAAAACATTTTCGCGAAAACTGTGGAGGTGACAGAAAAAACAATTCCACTACCGCAATCAGCATTGAAATTCTCTATAATTTGTTATGATTTTCATTAACGCACATCTTGGGTTTCTGATTTTACGAGGGATGTGAAGAATTGACGATGTCCGATAAAAAAACATATTTCTCGAAAACTGTGAGGGTGACAAGAAAAAATATGTCACTACGGTAAACATCATCAAATTCTTCATAGTTGGTATGAGTGTCGTGAACGCACATCTTGCGGTTCTGATTTTACGAGGGGTGTAAAGAATTGTTGTTAAAAATATCATTTTCTCAAAAACTGTGAGGGTGACACGAAAAACGATCTACTTTGGCAATCTACTTCACATCAACGACCTGTTGAAAGCAACTTCATGTCCAGTACATAGCTTTGCCGATGATAGTACCCTCCATACCGCTTTCTCTTCCAGGGCCCCTATATCAGCCCGTGAAACCAGAAATGAACGAGGAAGAAATGTTAATAATATAAATATGGACTTAGCAACAATTTTCGAATGGGGATCTAATAACTTGGTAGAATTCAATGCAAACAAAACACAAGCATGTCTTTCCTCTAGAAAAGCCGATCTCACTGTGCCTAACATAACTTTGTCAGGAGTAACCATACCACTGAAGCCATCCATATCGATGCTTGGTATTACTATCAGTAATAACCTTTCCTGGGAAAATCACGTGAGGTCCATTGCCAAAAGTGCATCCCAAAAACTTGGTTTTTTGTTTCGTGCCAAGAGCTATTTCACCCCCAGTCAGCTGCTTATGATCTATAAGGCACAGATCCGACCTGTCCTGGAATACTGTTCCCATATTTGGAGTGCGGCACCTAAACATATCCTGAGGCTATTGGATTCTGTCCAAAAAAGGGCAATTCGTCTCGTCGGTGATGCCTCGCTTACAAACTCGCTCACTTGTCTGGAACACCGTAGAAAAGTTGGCGATTTGTCTCTATTTTATAGATATTTTCATGGACGATGCTCTTCTGAAATATCAACAATCGTTCCTGCTTCGAGATCAACCCGTCAAGTTCAGTCATCACACCCCTTCGTGGTCACTTTGGAGACCTGCAGAACATCACTTTCCAAAGACTCGTTCATCCAACGAACAGCGAGGCTTTGGAACTCATTGCCTAGGGAGGTATTCCCCGAGGCATACAACCTTCAGAAATTTAAGAAGAACACCAACTCCTACCTTCTTTCCCTAGGTTCCCACGATGTTCTCTGAACATTACAGGATATCCCTTCTCTTGGGAACCAGAACATGAAAAAAAAAAAAAAATCAGCATGAAATTCTCTATAATCCGTATGATTTTCATGAACGCACATCTTGGGTTTCTGATTTTACGGGGGGTGTAAAGAATTGACGATGCTCGATGAAAAAATCATTTTCTCGAAAACTGTGACGGTGACAAGAAAAAATATTTCACTACAGTGAACAACATCAAATTCTTCATATTTGGTATGATTTTCGTGAACGCACATCTTGTGGTTTGAATTTTACAAGGGGTATAAAGAATTGTTGTTACTCGATACAAAAATCATTTTCTCGAAAACTGTGGGGTGATAAGGAAAACAATTCAACTACGGTAATCAACATTAAATTCTCTATAATTTGTATGACTTTCATGGACGCACATCTTGGGGTTTGATTTTACGAGGTATGTAAAGAATTGACGATGCATAATAAAAAACATCATCTTCTCGAAAAGTTTAAGGGTGACAAGAAAAACGATTTTGCTACGGCAATCAGCATGAAGTTCTCTATAATTGGTATGATTTTTTTTGGGAAAATTATGCCCATAAAAAACATTTTCTCGAAAACCTTGAGGGTGACAGAAAAATGATTTCACTACGGTGAACATCACCAAATTTTCCATAATTGGGGTTGATTTTCATGAACGTACATCTTGTGGTTTGGATTTTACAAGGGGTGACAAAAAAACGATTCCATTGCGGTAATCAACCTGAAATTCTATAATTCTTATAATTTTCATGAACGCACCTCTTGTGGTACTGATTTAACGAAGGGTGATCAAAGTCTGTTAGTGACAGAAACATTTCCGTAGAAAAGTGACGTCATCTTAAGAGGTCCTTTCATAATATGAATTGACATGATTCCAGGTTTCATATCGACTGATATCATGATGATATCAAAAGCTGTTGAATTCCAGATCACATATGTATGTTGAATATTTCCGGCCACAGATTTTCAGTCCGGGTGCTGATAAATATGTAACCCAGCCACAGATTTTAATTTTCCACTACGTCAGCATGTGTGGCTAGAAACCTATGGATAACTTCACACCAATATTTTTTTGTCAAATTTCACAAATTCAAGATAGCGGTTCTAAGATCTCTGCGATTATGATCCGATTCTATTCAAATTGGCATGTGGAGGTTTTCGGGAGTCTGAGATTATGAATTATTTCATAAATTCAAGAGACGGATGCCATAATTGTAATTATGGCTTATATTCGCTTTTCTTGTAACTAACAAACAATGTAATCAAATCTTGCAAGTCAACTTTAACCTATTTCTAATTGTCGTATCGAAATAAAACTTGGTATGTATATGTAGTTTGGATACAATACTATAAATTTGGTATGGAGCAAGGGCGCACCCAGGATTGAATTCGGGAGGCCTAAATCAACATGTAACATTTATGTAAGAACAAAATAATTATTCATAAATAAAAAATAATACAAAACAAAACATTTATTTACCTATTATAGTACAAAATTCGCTAAACTTTCACTAAACCTTATCTATCAAAGTACAAAATGCAGACGACATTTTTCCTGAGCAAGTCTTTCAAAAATTTTTTCTGGATCTAGTTTTTCTTGAAAATGTAATGTGCTGGGGCTTCAAAATTGCGTCTTGCAAAATTCATAAATTGAAGATGGCGGATCCAAGATGGAGGACGAATTTTGATTATGGTCCGATTCGATTCAAAATTCAAGATGGCGGCCCCAAGATTTTCAGATTATGGTCATATATTATTCAACATTGGTATGTGGGGGTTTTCAGGTTCGGAGATTATTAACTTCTTGTCAAAATCTATAAATTCAAGATGACGACTTCAGGATGGCGGAAGAATTTTATGATTATGGTCAGATTCTATTCAAAATTGGTGTGTGGGAGTTGTTGGGGTCAGATATCACGATTTTTCTTCAGCTCAAAACTTACAGGGAAGAGACCTTGTAATAACCATGATGCTCTATTAGAAATGAACAGATTAAGGAGGATTAACTGAAAAACTAAAAATAAAATAACCAATAAACAACTTTTTGAAGACAAGCTTTTATTCAAGCCGTACACTAAAACGTATAAAATGAGTTTAAATCATCGCTGACAATGATTTAATTATTTTTTGTTGAATTATTTGGTTTCAAAAAGCTTGTCGCACGAATTGTAATAAAATTAATACTTCGACAAGTTTTTAATTACCAACCAATCATTGTCCAATGAAATTAATTTGTACCTATATGAATACAGTAGAGACTCGATAATCCGGAGTGCGATAATCCGGATATTTTGCCAGTTCGGATTGATGCGAAGCTTAAATTATGAAATTATGTACTTTGTAATCCAGATCGCATAATTCTTTAATCCGAATTCGCCATGGCCATCTGTTCTAACTTGTCTGAAGGCGTTATTTCAAAGCGGTAATTCATTTACATTTTGGTTATTTGACGGCCGGACGTGTTTAGTGTAGTGCAAAACGTAAACATATTACTTTGTCTATAAAACAAATCCGTATTAGTCCTAGCTTCACTTAAACCGGATTATCCAGTCTCTACTTTACTTTGTAAAATACTTTGACATGTTTTTACTCACCAACCAATCACAGCCTAATCAAATTATTTGGTACTTACTTTTATGAACATTTTCTATTTGTAGGTGAGCTTATTTTACAATTATTAGACATTAAAAATATCATTTTTGTTGTAACCATTATAAATCTTGGGGTGGGGGGGGGGCTGCGGCCCCATGGCTTCCCTCCTGGGTGCACCACTGTCTTGGAGCAGATCTGATGATGGAGCCAGGAGGTGACTAGTGGTATTCTTCAGTGGCTACTAGTAAAATATGGAGAAGGCCGTTCTCAGCAATATTTACAATTCAAAGTATGGCGAATGCACTGGTTCTCAGCACATTCGCCAAAATTTAGTTATTAATAACTTCCATCTCATGTGGATGAATCAGTCGAAGAGTTTTTCTCCCGTAGTCTTTTTCAGTCTTCTGTAACAATATTGTTAGCGAATCGAAAACTCAGAAATATGTGGTTTCGAGACAAATGGATTGTATTGGGGAAAAGTTGAATCAATAGGGGACAAAAGCAAATTATGTATGGATGAGAAAAAATCAGTATTATTCGAGATCATTAAGAGAACTTACGTAGTTGCCGTTCTGGTGTTCAACGGGGTTTGTGAAGTTCTTGCAGTGGTTGTGGAGTTGAGGACAGGTACCTATTGGAGACTTCGTTCTTGTAGAATCCAAGTGGGGAAAATTTCTTCGTTCTTTGCGTACAATGGGCACCACGAAATGTTCACAACCGTTATGCTAAGTTGAGGAAGCGGTAAAATTACTTGAGATTTCAATATGCGGTAAAGAGAAAAATAGTTAATATAATTTTGAACAACTTGAGAGTCTTACCACGAATATGTTCTCACTTCGTTCCCCTCGTTTCTTATATCCCAAGGTCACGGTACACCCACCGTAGTGGGAATCAGTTTTTTCCCTTAATGATCAGTGCAGCGCGTGATTATTTTAATAAAGGAAATGATAATGATTATCCACTTTTCCAGAATTACAAATTAGGGGTTAATTCCCAAACAAATAGGTATGGACTTAAATTAAAATAAAATTATAGTTTGAAAAAACTAAAAAAACTCGCATATATGGCAATAAGGACCAAAAACGTGAAAATAATAAGAAAAAAGTCATTGACCAAAAATTTTTCTTTGATGAAATTTATAGTTTGAAATTAGAATTTTGGTTTTAGTAAAAGTTAAAAGTAGAAGATTTTTATACCTTATTGCATTATGATTATGAACTATGGGGTGCCGTTTGTGTCGAAAGTAGTTATTCTCATATGAAGAATACTCTGTTTATCAAACGGTTTTAAAAAAATGGTCAGCCTGTTTTCCGTTTGCCACCGCATTATTGTGTAGTAAGCCCAATAGGATTATTGTGGGCTCAATTACTCTGAATATGATAGTGAATTAGAAAAGTGTAATTTATTATTGGAATAATACAAACTAGAATGTTCACAATAATAGGTCAAACCGCTACGCTGGGAAAAATACTGCGCTGTCCTAGGTCTGGGAAAAGTTTCAAATTTCTGTCAAAAATTTACACTACATTATTTTTTTAAGGTGTAAGTTAAGTCTATTTTCATAGATAGATAGATATATATTTGGTGATTTGAATATCATCAATTACACAAGTCAGTAGTACAAAATGGTCATATGAATTATCGTAAAATACAAACACAAAGCACCAACAATAAATATAGCATAAGTTGGGAAATATAAATAGATAAGTACTGCAAAACCGAGAATATGGGTAATTTTATGTATCAGTAATTTTGACACAAATTCGCTTATACAGTGCGCGTCAAAATTATGGAACAAATTCGATATTTCGCAAGCCATGTACTTTTGACAAAATCCTGAAATAAGTCGATTTTTATTTTAAAATTCCGATTTTTTTATGTATATTCTAAGAGGTTATGTCACTGGTTTTGACATGGTGACGTAATCGGTAATTTTTTTAAATTGGAACAGATGTCTTGTGATACATCATCTGAAAGGCCTTTCGATACTGCATTCAATGATAATAATCAATTAGATTTTTTTTTGTACAGGGTGAACAAAAATTAATATTTTATTTCAATAAGAGAATAACTTTATGTCCAACAAAATAGAACAGTTGAATAAGATGTTCGAAATGCCATCCACCAGTCTCTTGACAATAAGCAAATCTACGGACACAATCCTCTTGCACATTGCGAATAACTTCCTTAGTAATTCTGTTAATTTCGATCCTAATTCGATTTTTCAACTCTTGTAGATTTTGCGGCCTACCTACATAGACCTTCGATTTCAAATAACCCCACAAGAAATAATCCAGGGGCGTAAGATCTGGAGATCTTGGAGGCCACTCTATCGGTCCGCGTCTACCAATCCACCTCCTAGGAAAACAATTATTCAAAAACTCGCGAACATCACGTGCATAGTGCGGGGGTGCACCATCTTGTTGCAACCAAATACTTTCATTTGGTGAGTTAGGATTGTTGGCGTTTGGAAAAATATCGGCAAGGCTAGGTATGAGTTCATTTCTTAAAAATTCCAAGTAACGCTCCCCTGTGAGATTTCCGAAAAAATACGGGCCCTGCCCAAACATTGACTTTCTGAGGGTATTGAGTATGCCCGTCCATCATCCAGTGAGGATTATCCCTACTCCAATATCTGCAATTCTGACGATTTACTGAACCATTTAGGCAAAACGTAGCCTCATCGGAAAACAGAATTTGTTTTATAAAACGTGGATTGCGGTTACACAAATCCTGCATTATTTCACAGAACTCCACACAGCGATTGGGATCATCATCATTGAGTTGTTGATGTAGCTGTACTTTGTATGGATGGTACTTTTCTGCTTTTAGAATACGTAATACAGAACTTTGGGATATGTCAGGGTCTGCTGCAATTTGTCGTGAAGTATTGTGAGGATTATTCTCTACACCCAATAGAACATCAAGTTTCACCTTTTCTTCTATTTTAGGACGTTCAGCATTCGGAATATGTTTGACATGACCAGTTTCTCTAAATTTGTTCTCAATCTTACTGACTGTTGAACGACTGATAGGTCTATTTGAATACTTCGCATTGAACAAGTCGCATACCTCTTGCTGAGTTCTGGTTCTATCTCCGCATCCAATAAAAATTAAAATTTTATGCGTTGGGTTTCACTAAGGTAGCCATAGTTTACTTTTAGAACCTTTTCACTTAGAATTTGTGAAGAATCTTTGTTGATATTTCAACTGACATTTATTTGACACTAACTTGCCTATCATGGCATTAATTTGTGATTGTCTTTTGTTTCCATTTTAGACTAGGAAATAGCTAACTATTAATATTTGGGAAGGATCCATTGGTGTAGTAGAGCACTGACTCACTAGTCTGCCAGGGCAGTCTAAGGGATTAGAGCCTTGGCTCAAAAAAGTTAAATTTTGCATTTTTTAACACGCTTTTATTATCTTTACTTGTAACTAAATAACTCACAATGTAATAAAATCTTTGGAAGTAAATATTCACTCACTTCCAATCTTCCGAATAATCTGAAATTTGTCACACATATCAAGGACCGTTGACAATACAATAATTCCATAATCATAATTAATGAAAATAAAAATATATTTTTCCAAACGCCAACAATCCTAACTCACCAAATGAAAGTATTTGGTTGCAACAAGATGGTGCACCCCCGCACTATGCACGTGATGTTCGCGAGTTTTTGAATAACTGTTTTCCTAGGAGGTGGATTGGTAGACCCGGACCGATAGAGTGGCCCCTAAGATCTCCAGATCTTACGTCCCTGGATTTTTTCTTGTGGGGTTATTTGAAATCGAAGGTCTATGTAGATAGGCCGCAAAATCTACAAGAGTTGAAAAATCGAATTAACAGAATTACTCCGGAAGTTATTCGCAATGTGCAAGAGGAATGTGTCCGTAGATTTGCTTATTGTCAAGAGACTGGTGGATGGCATTTCGAACATCTTATTTAACTGTTCTATTTTGTTGGATATAAAGTTATTCTCTTATTGAAATAAAATATTAATTTTTGTTCACCCTGTAAAAAAATATCTAATTAATTATTATCATTGAATGCAGATTGGAAGGCCTTTCAGATGAGATATCACAAGACATATATTCCAATTTAAAAAAATTACCGATTACGTCACCATGTCAAAACCAGTGACATAACCTCTTCAGAATATACATAAAAAAATCGGCATTTTAAAATAAAAATCGACCTATTTTAGGATTTTTGTCAAAAGTACATGGCTTGCGGAATATCGAATTCGTTCCATAATTTTGACGCGCACTGTAGAATAAAAATTGTACCTTAGTAACATCTGCTTAATTGAAATTTTGAATTGGATGGTGTTCTGCTTTTTGTAACTATCAGGTAGTTTATTGTATAGATCCACATTCAATGAATTATTGGATGACGTTTTCAGTCGGAATCTAGGGTTAATAAGTGAATTGTTATTCCGTGTACGATAGCTATGTATGTTGCTATCTATGACTGATAAATAAGTGGTTTTTACGATGAATCTCTATAAGACAGTGAAATATATATAAAGCCGGTAATGTCATAATGTTCAATTCAGAGAATAAAGGCTTACAGGTGTCCCTGGGTCCTGCACCAACAATTATTCTGACAGCCTTTTTTTGGAGGATAAAAATGTGTTCGGCCTGTGAGGAATTGCCCCACAAGGTTATTCCATAGGCTAAGTGTGAGTGGAACAGAGAAAAATATGACATTTTGAGGGCCGTACTGCTGATTGATTTTTTCAGTCTTCTTAGTAAAAAAAATTGGGCAGAGAGTTTTTTGCTTAGCTAATCGATGTGGTCATGCCATTTGAGTTTGCTGTCAAGATTAATTCCTAAAAGTTTGACAGTTCCATGAGAGATATCATTGTTCATAGAGAAAGTGATTTTTTGGGTTTTTTCTGGATTATTTACAAGTCAAGTATAAGCCACTCATCTACCTTGGTTTGTGTAGTGTGGTCCTTTTTCAATAACGTGGCAGTACTGTTGATAGAGTGGAAGAAAGTTATATCATCCGCGAAGAGGATGCAATCAGATGGCTGTTTATGATAGAATAAGTCGTTGAAATATATTATAAATAGAAGTGGTCCAAGCACGGAGCCTTGAGGCACTCCTATCGTTTTTTGTTTCGGAAACTGTTCCATCGAAAGATACGCATTCTTGTCTACCCTTCAAATAAGACTCGAAAAAATGAAGGGCAGTGCCCCTGATGCCATAACATTCAAGCTTTTGTAGAAGGACTGCGTAGTTAACACAGTCAAAGGCCTTGCTCAGGTCACATAGGGTAGCAGATGTGTGCTCACATTTTTCAAGGCCTTCGACTATGCTGTCCACCAGTTCTCTGACTCCTTGTGTGGTGGAGTGATTTTTCCGAAAGCCGTATTGATGCTCATCCAATATGTTAGTCTCAAAATAATTCAAAAGCCTGCTCTTGATAAGTGTTTCAAAAATTTGTCCTATTATGGGAATAATAGCAATGGGTCTGTGGTTTTCTGGAAGATCTATGTTTCTTTCTTTGTATATTGGAATTAATTTGCTTTTTTTAAGATACTAGGGAATATTCCTTTCTCAAAGCAATTGGGACAGAGGTTGAGCGATAATTTCTTTTATGTATTTAATAATTTTGCTATTTAAATCGTAAACGTCAAAACAGTTTGTATTTTTAAGGGATCTTATGGCATCTAGAACTTCTACCTCGGTGACTGGGAAGAGAAAGAATGAACCCGCCTTGTTCGGTAGTTTTTTTATTGGGTCAATAGTCAATTCATTGTTGTTGAGGTTTTCAGTCAAAAATTTTGCTGCTGTTGCAAAATATTCAACAAACTCGTTCGCAGAAATTTCACAGACTGAGGAATTTGAACCCTTCTTTTTGTTGCGTTCGAAGTTGATCAATTTCCAGGCATCTCTGTTTTTATTTTCTGAGTTTTTCGAAATGTTATCGTAAGCTTCATTTCTTGCTTTATTTTTTGCTTCATTTAGTGCAGATGCGTATTCACGTTTGTAGCATTTATATAGATCTGTGTGTAGAGGATTTTCAGATACTTCACTTATTAGTTTGATAGTTGAGAGGTTCTCTTGCATATGTCCCAGGTGGTTATTGAAAAAATTTACTGGCACAGACGAGGGTGATACAGTCATTTTCTTCAGGGGAAAATGTGTACTTCCATACAATATTTTATTTTGTTTATAAAATTATCAGCCAAGTGTGAATATCGTCAGAGTGGAAAAATGTCCAATTTTGTGGGATATGCGTGTTGGAAATGTTGTAGAGCGTTCGAAGTGATTTTTCGCCGAAGTATTTCTTAGGTTTTTCATTATTAAACATATTCATTATCAAATAATTGGCCACGATGATCCGATAGGCAAGGTTCAAAAATGCCCGTTTCAATCTGATCATCGTTAAGGTTAGTCAGAATATTGTCAATGCAGGTTCCCGTCCCTGTACTGATATTCATTCTGGTGAAGTCATCGATGGTGGCTTCTAGTCCGAATGAAGTTTAATACACATAAGATCTGTCAGAATAGGCGAATGTTTTTTGAAATCCACGTAAAATCACCCGTTATGATCATATGCTATATCGAACGGAAAGAAAACTTAATAATTCTTCAAGCTTCGAGAAAAATATATCAATGACACCATTAACTGGGGATCTGTACGAGGTTACAATGGCACATTTGGCATTGGTTAGTTCTATAGCGCAAAATTCTGCATTCATTCCAATGCAGTAGTCGTCAAGATTGAGTTGTTTAAAGATAATGTCAGGCTTCAGAAAGATAGCGACACCACCATGAGTTTTGGATTTCCTACAAAATGAGGATGCTAATATATGATTTTTGAAAGAAAGAAAATTCAGCCTAAAAAATAATTGAATATTTTGTCTCAACTCATTTGTCTCTCCTCCGTCATTCAAAAACAAAATGTTATGTGCTGGCATCTAGTATTCAGCTTTACTACTACACAATCAACGCAACGTAATGCTGTGTGGTTTTCCGAAATCTAAACAAATTGGTAGCTGTCAGGTATGCGTTATCCATTCGTTGAACTATTCAACGAGTCAATTGAAATAGTTTTGCAATATTCAATAATAAATCCTAATAACCTCAGATCAACTACACTTCAGTAAAGAGGCAACCTATCGAACGCGTAATAAATAGTATATTGACTATGTGTGGATATCATCGTAGACATGTGAAAAATAAATAAAGCTTGTGGAAAGTGTAGGGTCATCAATCTGCATCCAGGCGATTATAAGCTTCATTTTCTGTATAAGTCTGAGTTTCATGTCAACGAGTACAAATTGGAAAGATAATCCGTAATGATCCACATGAAAGCAAACACGCTAAAAAGTATGAAACTCCACATTCATCAACGTGAAATGTTGCCGGAGTATCTGAAGTATCTTATTCTTGAAAATTTAGAGCAGAGAAGCACGAATGTCCATAATTCTGACAAGGTGATCCAAAACCCGCTTTATAACTCCTTTCAAAAGTAAGCCCCT